>CM031917.1:41411945-41990839 GCA_018703695.1 Prunus fruticosa | reverse complement strand
TTGGCCTGTGTCCCTGCACCACCACAAAGGTGTCTTCCTCCTCATCCACCCCCTCCAAATCACGCTTACAAATTCAAGTTGCTTGCTTCCTTCAACAAAATTGGTCTCAGTAGATATGTACACAAATGGACAGAATCAGCATCCAACGAATAGTAAAGATTTCGAGTAGCTGGAGCACCAGTTCCGGTTGGTTCCGATGAATTTCCCGGCATGTTGAACTTATGACTTGTACGGCACCCCACATCCACCACCTCCATCTCTTCCCATACACATAGTCGCCCACTGGTTTCCATGGCTGCAAGGGCCAGTCATACTCGTGATTTCCAATGCAAACATGGTAAGGCAATTTGGACGCAAGAGGTTCAATTTGACGTAAAAATTGATCCCACAACCAAGAGTAGCCTCTTGCCATAGCTTATGTCTCCCATATGGGACACAAAAGCCGGCTTGTCGCCGAGAGCTTCATGTCCCGGAGGATCCATTTTACTGTGGATATGCTCTCGTCTTGGGTCCGAGAAAACGTCGCATAAGGCGTTGCAGTGCCCATGTCGCCGAACATGAACGCCCTCGTTTCGTCCGAATCCCCGTTTCGTGACACGAAGCTGTGCGTTTTGCTCCAACCTCCATTGTTAACTCTCCTGACCTGAAAACATTAACATAACATAATCAGGATTTTAAAAAATTCGTTGTCAATTTGTTTCACAATTTAATCTAATTTTTGTACCTCTAATAATATCTGAGGCCTTTTTTCAATTTGGTCACTACCGCACCCTGCAATGAACCCCGGTAATCTCCACCCGATACTAGCGTTGGCGGGAGAATCCCACATGTGCTCCCTCTTGTAGCTCTCCACTTGCGCCACTGCTTTGATTTCAAGCCAGTCGTCGCTCGGACCGTATCGAACCATCCTTTCGTCGTCTGATGTTAAGAACATGACCCCTATCTGGTCGTCTGGGTCGGGGGGGCCAGGAGGATCCAGTTTGGCCGACCGATTCGAAGGTGAGTTCATCGTCCGACGTGGCGAGCAGGTGGGCGGTTCCCGGGAGAGGGTCGTGGTCTTGATCTAGGTGGTTCTGGTCGACCTCGGCTTCTATTTTGGAAGATCCGGAAGGAGTAGTTGGATCGGAGGTTGATGAAGGGGGGAGGGAGTGTTGCCCGAGCCGGATTCCCAGGTGGGGCTGGAGGAGAGGAACTTGTAGCCGATGAAGTTGTCGTGGTCTGGAGGAAGGGGGTGAGAAACGCTGAACTAGTCGAGCTCGGAAGGCGAGTCGACGCCGGACCATTGGATGAGGACTGAGTCGCCGTATTTGGATAGAGTGGTTTTGGATAGAGAGACTGAAACATTTTGATGGGGTTGGCGTGAAGAAGGCAAGGAGAAGGAAGAGAGGAAGATGAAGGGACTTTGAGAAATGGTCATTGTGGGCGATGACTTACAGTGATGATGAGCTATGGAATTGGATGGGGATTCACCAAAATATATATTTATTCTTAGGCACATCTCTTTTTTATTTATTCCGAGAGATTGTGGTTGTTGTAGAAGCAAAGAAAGTCCAGTTTGCATTGATTGAGCTCTTACAATGGGGCTTCAATGGTAGCAAGGACGGACCCATAGTGGGGTTACTGGTCAAATCGTTAACATTTATCTTTAGATTATTTATGTTTCAATAAAGTGGTTGTATGTAGTTAAGGTAGTTCTTCACCTGAGTCCACAGGAGAATCCCTAAGTTTTAGGAATCATGGTCAGGTTCATTTTTCATGCTGGGAGTCGTGGTATGCAGTTTGACAAAACTCTGCTAAGTGGATGTTACGTTGCTTGCAGCAGCAGATTTGTTTTCTTATTTAAGAAGTTGTAATTTCTCATTTAGTCTATCAACGAAATATAGAGCTTTATTTATTTCAATATGTCTCTTTTGTTTTTCCCTATTGTTGTATTTTTAGCTGGTATCAGAGCACCCCACTGGGGCCTGGTTCCAAAAAGCAACAAGCTTTCATCTTGTAGCAACAAGACTACATGGCGTCTGAATAACTATTTTGCGCAACCTGCGATTTTACACGTTTTGATGGTCACTATGACCATTGGAGTATGCTAATGGAGAACTTTCTACGTCAAAAGAGTATTGGCCGATCGTTGAATCTGATCTCCAGTACCAGGAAGATAGACAATCTTTACAGTGTTCCCTGAAGATAAAAGTTTAAGGGAGAAGCTCAAAGATTTGAAGGCAAAAATTATTTTTTAGGCAATTTATCGTTTTATCTTAAAAACAACTCAGCTAATAAGCTTCCAAAGATATTTGGAATTCACTTGGAGAAAAAATATTAAAGGCTCAATGAGAGTGAAGCTGTGCATAACTTCTAGCTTTGCGAAGAGATTTTGAGACTCTACAAATGTAGGATTGGGTTCCTGAATGTTATTGTGCCAGGACTATGGAGATCCCAACAAAATGCGATTTCACGTGAGAAGATGGGAGATGTCACCATTGTGGAAAAAGATATTGCCTCCCTTACAGCTAAAATTTGATTATGTTGCTGTTTCATCCAGAAAAGAATCCAAAAAGATATAATGCATTTCTCCTTAATGAACCTGCAAAAGCCCAACTCTGTCCTATGAGACAGAAGATGAACCGAAGTTCAACTTCTCTAGAGGATAAGCTTTGAAGGCTTCTATCTCTACCTCATTTCTACAGCTCTTAAGGAAGAGGTAGTAGGTGAGGTAGAATGAAGGGGAGATCGAGATCACATGCTTTTCAGACAAATCAAAGGTAGAGTGTGTTTTAGATGTCATAAATTTGGACATTATCCGTTTTGTAATGTTATACCAAGCTCGCCTGAAGACGAAGAAAAGGAAGCTGTATTCTAATTTTGCCGAAAAGAAGGGAAAGTGGAAACTTTGTTAATGGCTTCTAGCTAATCAGGAACCTTGAGCCTCATGTTTGGTATGTCTATAATTTGTTGGCAGGAACTATGTCATATGTGTGGAAAGTAAAGTCTTCTTTTTATTTAAATGAAGGCTTTCATTCTAAAGAAAGTTTTGGTGATTGTTCCACCCTGAAAGTGATGGGAAAGGGTCACAGAAGAAGAAGATAAGAACCTAGAATGCTTGTAGAAACAATTTCTAATGTCCTTTATGTCCCGGAACTTGAAAAGTAATCCTGTTGAGTGTTGGTCAATTACAAGAAAAGGGTTATGTAATCACTATTCAAGGGGTGTTTGTGTATTTATGTATCCGATGAGAGGAGCCATTGCTGTTGTGCAAATCGGTTCAAACACGCTGTTTCCATTGAGGATTACAAGTGTGCAATCTTGTTTGGTAGTCGAGAAGTTATCCTTTTTGGTTGTGGCATTTTCTGCGATGGCCACTTGAGTTTTGGTCTATTGAAGACCCTCCAGGAGAAAAAGATGGTGATATCTATGCTTTTTAGCCGATTCCTTCCCAAGTTTGCCAAGTAATGTGTTGTTAGCAAACAAGAGCATCGTCATCAATTTCCCAGGAAAGGCATGGAGTAGCATAATGCTCACTCTGCTTGCGCCCATTCAGCCATATGTGGTCCAATCAATCCAATATCAATAATGGTAAAAAGAAATATTTTTATTTCTTTTATTGAATTAACTTCCAGGAAGTAAGGCATGGGTGTATTTTTTGCAGGAAAAATCAAGGCTTTTAAATGCATTTAAAGTTTCAAGGCACCTGTTGAGAATGAAAGTGGAAGAAGGATCAAAACTCTTCGAGAATCGTGGTGGCGTAGATTGCTCAAAAGAGTTTGAAGTTTTTTGTGAAGAGCAAGTTATACCAAGGTTTTCACCTTCACACAGACACCCCAACCAAAACGGTGTATCCGAGAATAAAAATCGAACCATTCTTGACATGGTCTAGCTTGTGAGTTAAGGGAGGAGTTCCTGAAAGTTTTTTGCCTTAATCAGTTTCTGGTTCATTCATGTTTTGAACAGAATGCCTGACTTTTCTCTGCGTTAAAACACATGACACCTAATGAAAGCTTGAGTGGACGGAAACCCTCAGCGTATCACTTTAAAGTGTTTGGGTGCATAGCATATGCACACATTCTAAGAATGGAAGAGAGGAAGAAGCTCGACGACAAGGTGGCAAAGCGTGAGTTCTTGGAGTCTTAATGCAAGGTCTCTCCAAAGCCTACAACAAATTATTCAACCCAACTACTGAAGAAGGTGATCACTAGCAGAGATGTGGTCTTTGATGAAGAAAAGACGTGGGCTTTGGTCTGTGAGGAAAGAAAGAAGGAACAAATTCCAGTGAACTTTGATGCAAATATACAATACACATTGAGTAGTTTCTAGCTCTGAAACTGAAATCCCACCAAGGTCACCCTGCCTGGAGACGTTCAGGCACCTCAAATTCAACGTCCAAGGAAGAGACCATCATGGATGAATGATTATGTGCAAGCTTGAGATGAACTCTCTGAACTGACTATGCTGCGGATACACTTTGCTTTGTTTGCAGATTCTATTCTCTCACCTTCTCAGGAACAAATTGAGGATTCAAAATGGCAAAAGGAAATGGACTAAAAAAATTAAATGTTGATTGAAGAAACTGATACATGGGTGCTGAGGTTTATTGCCTAAAGGTCAGGAAGACTATAGGTGTGAAATGGGTTTTTAAAACCAAATTGATGAGATATGTGAGGTGGACAAAGCACAAGTCCCGTCTGGTAGCAAATGGATACAAGCAAAAATATGGTGTCGATTACAAGAAGTGTTTGCCCACCCTAAAGGCAAGACAGAACTCGTCGGGTTTTTTCTAGCCCCGCCCAACCCCTGGCCTATATTTCAACTCAGATGTTTAATCCCTTTTAACATGGTGAATTGTTAGAACAAGTGTTTGTCGATCAACCTCCAGGCTACGTGCAGCAAGGAAAAGAGAAAAAGGTTCTGAAGATTTAATAAAGGCACTTTATGGGGTTGAAACAGCACCACGTAGCTTGGTAGACCGCCCAGAAGACCCACACTCCGTTCAATAAGGCTTCCAAAAGTGTCCTTACGAGCATACTTTATACACAAAGGCCGGTGATTAAAGGTAAAATGCTCATTGCATGTTTATGTCTTGATGTTCTAATTTATAGATTGTGAGCGGTGTTGATATGTTTGATGATTTTAAGAAGTCTATGATGAAGAAGTTTGATATGAAGTCACTTGGGCTCTAAATGCATGACTTTCTTGGTATATAAGTAGGACAATCACTAACTGGCAATTTCATTTGCCACAAAGAATATGCTGTTGGAAGTATTGGAAAAGTTCTGAGAATGCCGAAAAACAGGAATCAAGTTTTAACTTTAGGAGAGGTAGGATTAAAGTTCCAGTAAAATCTGACGGCGGTACAGCTCACACCACTTATTTCAAACATATAGAGTTGGAGTTTTACATGTATCCAACTTCCACGAGGCCGGATATTATGCATTCTGGAGCTCACAAGTCCACATATGGAGGGAATCCCACCCAGCACCACCTCAGGGCAGCCCCAAATAATCTTTCCGTTACTTGTAAGGTATAGTACCTTTGGGATTTTTTCATAAGAAAGTAAAAAAGTCAAGTTTCCTTGGTTTAATCTAGCCTTTATTACGCAGGTGACTTTATTCAGGATTTGCAAGCACTTCTCGAAATGTGTTTTAATGAGTTCAGGTGCAATTTCATGGTCCTTCTCAACAAGAAACAAGTTTGTGACATTATCCATGATCTTAAAGCTTGAGTTTGTGGAGTTGCTTCATGTTCCTGCCAAAGCCATTTGGTTGAGAAGTAATGCTAAAACTGGTTGGTGACCAGTGATATCACAACAATTTATTGTGATAATGTTTCAGGAGTTCAGGCTTTCCAGGAATCCAGGGCACCCACCTGGAAGAAGCAAACATATCGACGTTGATATCATTTCTTGCGTGATCTATGTGATGATGTTGTGACCAGCTCGAGTTTTGCAGAGTGAAGATCGAGTTGCTGATCTCATGACAATTGTCCCCAACAACCTGTGTTTGAGAAGCTCAGAGTGTACTTGGAGTTTGTTCAAGGGAAATGTCTGGCACATGAGTGAAGTGTAGATCCACACCCACCCCAGCGGTCTCCCTCAAATAATTCAGTCTGAGGGTGGGTGTTAATATTTATCTTTAGATTATTTATGTTTCAATAAACTGTGTTGGAAATGTAGTTACTTAGTCTTGTTTACTCAGTCAAGAGGAGAATCCCTAAGTTTTAGGAATCATGGTCAGGTTCATTTTTCATGCCTCCAGTCGTGGTATGTGTTCCCACAAACTCTGTGAAGTGGGATGTTATGTTGCTTGCAGGGAATTAGTAACTTGTTTCCTAATTTAAGTTGTCTCTCGCATTCCAGCGGATTGACGAAATATAAAGCTTTATCATTCCAATACGTCTCTTTTGTTTTTCCTGATCGTTGTATTACAAACGACCCCATGGAAGCTGCTGAAATAAGGCTTCAGGTTGACTTCAGCTAGCCGCGAGACCCCATGGATCGCCCTCCAGGAGTTGAGTAAGCGCGCAGGAGGAAGTATAAGTAGCTCAACGCGTGTCCGTTTTTTTAAACACCCCACGCAGAGTCTATCGCTTTGGCCCAAGGCAAAATTTTGAAAATTACAAACCCTCCGAAATTCCTCCACTCTCCCATCTCAACTCTGGGATCTTCCCATCCAAAAACCCGGGAACCCCATCCTCCAATTTGCTATCATATTCTTTGGTAGCCCTGAGCCTCATCAATTTCTCAACCCCACCTACCGTTATTTTGATATTTCCTGAAATTTCTAAATCTTAAAATCTAAATCAGGATCATGTATGCTATTTTTAGTTTAATGGAAATCAAATTATAATTGCTTGGATGAAATTTATGATTTATATGTATTGATTTTAGATTTGTCTGGATGAAGTTTTTGCTTATTTGGTGATTAGGTAGTTGTGGTTTTTTGAATTTTTGGTTAATTTGGGGCATAAGTTTGCTTTGAAATTTTATAAGTAACAAATAAAATTTGGGAAGAGAACACATAAATAAGTAAAATAATCCTATCTTAAATTTTCTTCTGAACATTTATGTAGGATGACCTACGATTTTGGATCCAGGTCCGTTGAGTCACCGTCCTGGTATAGGCTTCCTTAGCCTCCACCCAGCTTTGTCACTACTCCGTCTTGTAGTCACGTGAAGGCGTCTATCAATGAGTTTGATAGAGTATCTCTCATCTAGGAATAAGTGTACTTTTGTTGTCATGATGGCGGTCTGCCCAAATCAGCTGCCTGTTCCGAAAAGTTCTCCTAGTTGGGGAAGGTCCTGTCGTCCAAAACCTCATTAACAAAGGTGCCTTTATCAATGTTATCAAGGGGTCGGTGGCAACTGAAAGCGACAGTAGAGATTGTAAGCATCCTACCCGACCGCTCCCTTTTTGCCTCTTCTAATGCTTGGCATGGCCAGCGGATTTTGGAAGGTGGGACGGATGGACCTTTGGGAGACATTCTTATGAAACTCCTGGCTCGAGTTCCTGGCTTGGCCATTCCGGGCATTCATCCTCTTCAAACCCAAGCGTTCTTGGGTGCGCATCCATGCTCTACAGTACCCTATATTACTGTGGATCACGGGGGAAGAATTAGGTGTAGACAGCCCCATTAAACTTTCTTCAAAAAAAGAAGCAAAGAAAGTCAAATATCTTTCATCATATTTGATCAGGATTTGTGAAGAAAAAGGGCCGTGCCAACTTCCTCTGGGTTTCCAACCTTGTCAAGGAAATGGAAGGTTGAAACCCAATCACAACTTTTTGAACGTCTGATCTTAATGACATTAAAGTCCAGTCTGATTGGTCGAATTGAGTACGTGTTGTGCCCACTTTTCATTTGTCCATTCGGGGTTTTAGAGCATCATCAATTAACTATATACAATAAGAGGAGTGAGACTATACAATTAAGCAGTACAGACAGTATCTTTACGTGAGCCATGTGATTGCGACTCTATACACTCATAGGCTCGGCCCTTACATCTCCTTCTTAATGGCAAATCAGGTGCTCTGGATCGAGTCGAGGTAAGAGTCTTTGTGATTATGGTGATCAAGAATGTGGCACATGTTCTCCAATATTTACTTATATGGGATTGGTTGTCAATCGCAAGCTATCAGAAGGCAAAGCAAAATGATGCTCTTCAGCGTTTAGTAATATTTTCTTGTGATTTGAAGGGTATGGCGGTGGACATGGGAAGTGAACTTGACAGGTCAATATCATTCTTCTACTCGTTCACATTCTTCATGATCGCACTCATACTCTCTTACGTTGTTGTTAAAGTAATATGTGGAAAATGCATGGGCAAAACAAAACTATCGATCATCTCTCTACGACGTGGATGAGCTTAAACTCTCTGGATGAAAGGTGCCAACCAACGTACACGCCGTCTGGCTCAGAAGTGAAGGTCTAGAAGGTTAGAATTCTATGTGAGATAAAATTTTCCACAACTTTAGTTACTTGGAATGCAAAAAAATTGTTTCCCTCTCTGATTGAGTACATATTATTGGTTTTCCTTATTTGGATATATGCATGCAATAAAATGAGCCTTTTTGTTCAATTTTGTGTTTTTTCCCTTTGGAGTGACCTTGTCTCACATTGTTTCCGATTTTCAACTTCTTCCTGCATATTTTAAGAATATCACTTACAATAGTCGGCCCATAGCATGCTGCGGGTTCTGTCATTTAATTGGGCCCCTGAAATGTTTCTAAAAGCCCATCATTATATTATATATTTTTTTATTCCATAAAAATATTATTATTTTTCCCAACGGGCAGATATTTTGTCTTTGATCTTCCGCCTCTGCGCAAACACTAAACACAAAGTCGGTTTGTGTTCGGTGACATCTCTGCTCTCTATCTCCACCACCTTTTCTCTCTCTCTCTCTCTGTCTCTCTCTCTCTCTCTCTCTCTCTCTCTCTCTCTCCCTCTCTCTCTCTCTCATATTAGAATTTGGGAGTTTTAAAAAGTCCGTCCAAAGTACAATTAGTCAATGTTTAATGATGCCTTCGCTTTTATTTTAGGACTACGCTCGTTTTCTGGTGGAAGTATCTTAAACTAAAAACAGTAAAGTTTAAAAACGAGGTGAATCTCTATCCTAATTTGTCAATGCTTTTCATATATTGTTTTTGTAATTATTTTAATAGAGTTTTTGTTTTGTGAAAATCAGTGAGGGAACCGTCAAAATCATATCAAAGTTTAAAAAACCAGGTTTTATTGTCCTCTTTTTTGTTACGACGTGTGTTATTTCGCTTATATTAGAAAAATGTTTAAAAGAAAATACGCACCCGGATATAGAAAGCGTCAACACAAGAGAAGAGTTGAAGAATTAACTCAATTCTTTAGAGGTTGCTCTGTTGACTATTGTACTTGCTCTGGTTTAACCTAGGTTTTGTAGCATTTGCTTCATTTTGCTCGGTGTAGTTTTTTTTGTATGAAAAAGAAACTTGAATAGATGTGAGAGTATGTGTAAATAGATCAAGGACTATCTTTATTCTATTTGTGGGTTCTAATGTAATTGATGCCACATAATGATTTCGGTTTAATTTATGATTTATGAATTTTAAAATTTGAAAAATTCTTATTTACTTATACATATAGGGTATTAAGTGATTAGTTTCTTTGCACAGTGTCTCCTCTGACTGATTAAAGGCACCATATACATTGGTAAAAATAATAGGAACCTATACATTAATTTACATATAGCTCTAAATCACAAAACAAGTGTGAATATTGGTTAATGAAGAACTTTTGTTTCATTGGGGGCTTAAAAAACAATTTCGAGATGAACTCTGACAAAGTCTAGGTTTTCTATAGCAATACTAATATATATTATAACACATAATTTATTTCAATAATTTTTTACTATATGGTTTTGCGCTAAAATCTAAGGCTTTTTTATTGGACTATATCTTATTAGTCTCTGGCCTTGAGTATTTTCAATATATTGATATTTTCAATATAGGAGAGGTTTTTGGTTGAAACCTTGAAGGCTTTAATGATTTATTGTTTAGTGGAGATTTTCACGGGAAACACGGGCTTGAGCCGTCTCGCTTTGTATTGACAAAGTGTTTGGCTAGATCCCGAAGTAAACATGAAGCGCTGGCAGCCGCCGTGACAGGAGGGAAGCGCCGGGTCGTGCTTAGCCCCAGAAATCTGAAGATTTAGAGTATGGCGTGTTAAAGGCTTATCAATGCAATCTGGAGCTCACATATCCTCACTCTTCAGAGTGTTCCAGCGCATTTCCACTGCCTTCTCCTCGCATATGAAAGTTTAACCCCCAACATAGTCTACAAAAATCCCAAACACGAATAAGCTTGCTCCCTTCACAAACCAAGAGTGGCTAGGCTCCCCACCGTCCCCAATTGTCGGGTTCATTTTTACATATTGACTTATCAATGTTATCTATCCATCATTTTGAGTTAATCTTGACATTTTCTAGCTTTTTATTTTTTTTACCAACCTCCATAACAATTCACATTTATTAATAATGAAATGAACTAAAGTGTATTATTGGTTATATCGTTTTTTTGTTTTATTTCTAGGTCAACTTCTTAGTCTTGGATTAGCATGCTCCAGTGTCTCTGAACTAGGTGAAGATTTTCATGGTAAACTTGTTCCAATGGATGTTGACTACAACATATCCAAATTTAGCTTCATTGGACAAACAATAGCTATTCCAGCTGATTCAGCATGTTACCACAGCTTCTAAAATCTGCGCTTTGGCCAGCTTTTATCCACTCATTATTTCTACTTGTTACCATGCCATTTGGTACAGATAAACTGCTTTAGTTAAGTGGGATTTTCTGAGACAAAGAGCAAATTCGTGAAGACAAAAACACATCATGGCAAAGTGGGAACAAAGGATAAGACAAAGGTGGCACTGCCATGATGGAACTAAAGAGAGAGAGATTATGCCAGAATTATCAGTGGCATCTTACATCAGCCTGCTGGAACGGGGGAATTGAATGGGCAGAGCACTTGTAGAGTAGGAGAGCAGGTTTTTGGAGCTAGAAGAGAAAGAAGGGAGGAGACTTCCACTATTGAAGAAGTCCAAGTTTTCATCACTTCCAAAATTTGTAAACTCTTTCTAGTTTTGTTTTGAATTTGTAGTCGAATTATGTATGAGCAACTAAACTCCTCATAGCTAGGGCTTAAGTTGAAGCCTGAAACATGATTACTCTATTGTTTTGATACTTGAGTGTACTAACTCTAGATGTTGTTGATGGAATTCCATTTCAGACTTCAGACACATTTTCTATGTATGTTTTTTCTTCTCATTCATCACATTTGAAAGCATGCTTCTTGAAGGTTGTCGGGATTGTGTGGATCTTCATATTTTCCTAAGTAACAAATGGATGTAGTAGAGCCATCCATGTGAATTGGTTTCTTGAATGCCTAATGTAAACACCATGCTATTAGGATTCTTGTGATGTTTGCATCCTCTTTGAACTTATGGGATTTCCTCGTAATTGAATCGAAGTACTAAGCACACCTAGGTTCGGTTATGGGGAGGGCATTAATATTCTGTAGCACCAACCCTGCACCCCACTATTTTTAGAGAAATAAATCAGCTGAATCTTGAGCCACTAAACCCAGTTCTAATGCCAACATCTTCATCAATATAATTAGAGTTCATCACTTGAGTATTCACGAACTTGAGAAATGATTGTTTAGGGTGGATTCTAAAACCCTAGTGTTTGTTACCTTATACTTTCACACTTTGATAACTCATCTCTGCCATTTCTCATTTAAATTTAAATTTCATTTACTTTCAAGTATTAGACTGAGGTCACTCTATTCAACTCAAACCACCTCCTTCAATGCGCGTGTGTGTGGATGTTCCAAAAACTATTTGTCTTCTCCACTGAATTTGTTTGTTTCCCGGAATTATTTTTTACTTTTGGTCCACAATGTATTCTTCCATTTTCTCGTTTTGAACCCAATTCTTATAAAGAACGTGAAATTTGGACTGGTTGGAAAGTTATAGGTCAAAAACTTGGACAGAGATTCAAGTTAAAAAAAAGAAGAAACGAATTTGTCCAAATGGTGACAAACAGGTAACACAATGGTTATAAAAGGGTGATAGAAAGTGCTATTTGTGTTTTTCTTTGGTTTCTTGTTTTGTTTATTTTCTTTCACCTTTCTTTACTCATTCTTAGCTTCCAATTTGTATTGTGTATTTGTGTTGTGTTAAATAAAGTGTCTTTATTGGCACTCAAATTAGAACTTAAGAAGCCAACCGTCTCTTCGTGGCATCGACTCGTACCTTACATAATATATACCTCAGGAAATTCGTGCACTTGCGGGTAATTTTAATTGGTTGTTTGCACATTAATTCTGTGTCAGCTTATTCATACAGAAATATGAATAGAGCTCTAGCTTACCATTACTATCACTACGTGGATCAACAGCTTTGACACTAGCTCCATTACGCCGCTAACTTGTCAATTTTATAATCTCTAGTGTATTTTTCCTGCACTTTTCCGTCATGGTTGCCAACATAAGAAAGTGTAAGCTTCTGTTTGTAGCAGCTAACCGAGTGTACTGAATTTTACCACCGCGAAAGGAGACGCTGAGGCCTTAGTAGAATTCGGGTCAGCGAAGTGATCCGACCCCAGGCTCCCATATGGGCTGCGATTCCTGTCCTGCAATCCCAATCACAACATGAACAGGCCCCACACTCCCGCAAGCGCAGTTATTCAACTGAGCAAACCTCTCAGATTTGTGTACATGTCCCCATAACGCCAAGGAGTCACATTGTTCTTCCCAAACAAAGGTTCTAAGTGCTCCGGATGTTCTCCCTCATATGAGCATTCCCTCTCATATCCGCCTGTTGGTGTACATTGGCCGATGTCCCAGGACTCACCACAAAATGTCTCTTCCTCCTATCCACCCCTCCAAATCACGCTTAATAAATTCAAGTTGCTTGCTTCCTTCAACTAAATTGGTCTGAGGAGATAGTGTACACTAAATGGCAATAGAGCCTACATTTAACGTAGAGAAAGATTTCCAGAGCTCGTAAGATCAGCTTCTGCGGTTCCGACTGAGTTTCCGGGCATGTTGAGCTGAAGACTTTACCCCACCCCACATTCACCACCTCCATCTTTCCCATACATAATTGCCCACTCTGGTTTCCATGGTTTAGGGGCCTAGGTCAGTCGCCTGATTGCCAATGCAAACACCTAAGGCAATTGGATTGCAAGGTTCAATTTGACTCTGAAAAATTTATCTGACAACCAAGAGTAGCCTCTTGCTAAAATATAGAGTTGAAGGAATATAACATAGAGAGTTTGAGAATATTCATTAAGAGGAATTCTAAAAAAATATTACTCCTGATTTTTGGATTTTTCTATTGAATCAATACAATACACATGGGATTAATAGACTTCACATAGTCATACTATAAATCACTTGCATTATACCAATAATATAACCACAATGCACGTCGCCAACCTAACAACCTTCCAGCTGACTAACCTTTAGCCAAACATCCCCCTCAATTCTAGCGGTATCCCAGCCGGAGATCCATACAATGCTTTGAGAATACAAGACCATGTAATCCCTTTGTGAGAATACACGAGGAACTTGATCATCGCCCGGGAGATACTCGCACATGAATTTCTTTAGTCGCTTCACACGTTCTCTGATGAAGTGGAAATCTATATCTAAGTGTTTGATTTTGTGACCAAACATTGGATTTGAGCTCAAAGCTAAGGGAGAGAGATTGTCCAGTGTAGTAAAGGAGGCTCAGGTAGAAACTCATACATATCAGCCAAACATTGATCAATCCAAACAACATCAGGAACTTGCAGTTGGCTATGTTTTTATTCCTTCTTAAGCCTCAGAGATTCGAGCCTTGCTTCTTGGACCCTCAGAAATTGGATTATTTCCAAGAAATACTACAAAACCAGGAGTTTAACCCTCTGTGTAGAAACATCTCCCGCCCCAATTTGCCGCGTTGAAAGCGCTAAGTTGCATAGGTCCGAGGGAAAAATTGATGCCATATTGGCACAGTACCTCCTGAGGTACCTCAAGTACGCTCAACTTGAAAGTAAGTGAGAATTCTGGAGGCTGCTGCCCATATATTGGCAGGAGAGTTCAAACCAAAAGCAATATCAGGCCTTGTGGGGAAAGTTAGGTCCTGCAATGTCCCACCAATCGGTCTCAACAATGTTGGATCTTTTAACATATTTATTCTGGGCTAAAGAACCTTGAGAATATCAATTAAGAGGAAGTTGGAACAAGCTTTACATTCAGTCTTATAGACCTGCTTTAGCTAACAATCTCCTTGCCACACCTATGATGATTCACAAGCAC
This sequence comes from Prunus fruticosa, assembly GCA_018703695.1. Taxonomy (NCBI): domain Eukaryota; kingdom Viridiplantae; phylum Streptophyta; class Magnoliopsida; order Rosales; family Rosaceae; genus Prunus; species Prunus fruticosa. The sequence continues at coordinate 41,976,517 of CM031917.1, read as the reverse complement.
ACCTCCTGAGCTTGGATAAGAAATTGAAGACCTACAAATAAGCCCAACAAACCCCAGATCTTTCAATTCAAACATCTCAGGAGAAATCATCAATAACCTATTGAATGAGAGCCTCACTGAACCCCTGCCGAGATACAATTTATCGACATATAAAAGTAAGCTACAACATTCTTATTCATGTGTTTAACAAACAAACTCTGCGTTTATTTTAGACACTTTGAAACCAAGGGCTGGTAGGTATCCCTTAATTAGCATATTCATGCTCTTGGTGCTTGTTTTAACCCATAGAGAGATTTCCTTAATCTACAAACAGAGTTGAGGCCGTGAGGATCTTCAAACCCTTGAGGTCGTTTCACAGTACAGCTTCCTCACCCAAATCTCCATGAAGAAAGGCATCTCTGTAATGTCTAATTGCCTTAACTTCCACCCATGCATGGCTGCCGAGCTAAAAATAATTCGGAGTTGGAGTGGCGACCACCTCGGAGTGTTCTCTGAGAGCTCAAATTGAAGGCCTTGGCTTGCTTTACCACCAGGGTGTTGCACCCTGCTGAGTCCCATTTCAATCCATCTTTATTTCTGAGATCCACTGACTATTTATGATCTTGTTATCCACTGGATCAGGCACCAATTCCCAAGTACCTTGCATATGCGCATCAATTTCATCTCTCCTGCATGGCCTTGGTCCATTCTGTAAAGTAAGAACAACTCCAGAACTTAGTAGGCTCCTGAAGCATTCTGTAAGTTACTGCTTATAACAATGATAGTCGGAAAAAGGTTTTGGTGTGTATTCTCTAGTACTTACACCCAGTCCCCATAGAATGAGAGTTTGCGGAGGAAAAGAAGAAGAGGTAGAAGATTCAGAATTCATACCGGAAGATGCAAAAATTTAACTTGGTGGGTAATAGCACCTCTAACTGATGCTCAGACTAAACAGGCAAGAAAACCTGGGTAGAGGCATGTACGAGTAGGAGTTAAGTGAGCTCAAGATGAGATGTCAGGAACCACCTGTCAAGAGTAGACTGAGGAAGTGAGATCTAGGGAAACTAGAACTGTGTAGAAGAACAAATTAGTGACTGAGATTGAACAAGGAACAAACTTCTATGCCATGATAGGTTGAAAAGGATACAAGTTTTCAATTATGAAACCACATTTCTTCCTATAACCATCTTTCCAGGAAGAACATCTTAAGAAAGAATGCCCTTATATCCTTACATATATCCAAGAAACACACATAAAGTAGATTGAGGTTGAAGTTTATTGGAATTCGTGGCTCTCAAGAAAGGATAGCAGGTTCAAATATTCGAAGATGTTGCAGATTCTCGCATTATATGGAAAAGCCGAAAAATACACGGGATTCATTAGCTAAAACCTTACTAGGCATTCCATTGATTGAGCAAACACGCATGTGCAATTGCATGAAACCAAAACTCGTTGAGGGAAGACAAGCTCCAGTGAATAAAGAAACCATAGTTTCAACCAAATGTCTATTCTTCTCCCAGCCAGACCATTTTGCTTGAGGAGTATAAGGACACGAAATTTGATGAATAACTCCGTGCAGTAAGGAGAAAATCCTTGAATCTATTACTCATATACTCCCCACCCCCATCACTCGGCAAACACTTAATCGTAGAAAACACAATCTCAACATAAGCATAAAGAATGATTGAAGTTTGTAAAGACCTCAATTTAGCAAACATGGGATACAACTCTAGGCTAAACCAGGTGTATCCATCAATGAAAACCACCATATATTGATAACCATCTATGGATTTAGTGAGAAAGGCCCATGAATCACTCGCCAACCCCCTGTAAAGGAAAAGAAGCCTTAACATGGGTAGATGAGTATGGTAAATCCGGTGCATTTTGCCACTGAAAGAGTGAGGACAAACATGCATTCGGGAATCTATTTAAATAGGTAAATTAGGTATACTTGAGCATAGTATGAACAATGTCATTGGATGTCCTAACTCAGATTGTGCCATACAGAAGACTTTATTTGTTTAGCGAGATATGCTACGGCCTTAGACGGAGAAGAAGAATGGATGCACTTGGAATTGGATACAATCCATTACCGCCCGCCGCTTTTGAGCATTTTAAAAACTCTTGTCCTGGATGCTAAAACCATATTGATCAGAGAGGATAGAACAATTACTATCGTGGCATAGTTGATGCACAGAGAGAAGTTCAAGATCCCAGTCGAGGGACACTCAAACACATTCGGGGAGTTTGGAATGTAGAAGAAGCACTAGAAACATGTGCATTGTCAATATGCTCTATAGGCAAACCTCACATTTTTTTTTTATGCGTTAATCGGAAGTATCATCTAGCTGGGAGAGTCCAAATGAAGTAACACTTGGCACCATGTGAACTGACTGGCCCCACTGCCAGGATCCAGACAGACCCATTAGAGAAATGTGCTTGAGCTGCGATGGCTCGTGAGTGTAGCAGTGACTAGAAGAGCCTTCTGGAGACACAAAGTTTGACAAGCGATGATAACAGCCGAGTGCACGTTACCAATGGTTGCCAGAGATCGGCAATTGACAAATTGTTAAAGATGCTGTAATGCTTGCGATGAAGAGTTCCTCTGGTAACAGTCACCGTCTGGTGTGTCCACGTTTTTGGGGTACACTTGGCATTGTGGGACTACTGTACCTTCCCAGTATTCCAGGACAAGATGAGCGCTAGGCTTGAAAACCACCATGGTATCACCGAATGAGCGTATTGCCAAGGAAAAATTGCCTCGGCCAAGGATTAAGAGTAGGCCCAATGAGAGGAACGGGTTTGCACAGCAGTTACCACTTGTGAGAGGAAAAAGATGAGACGAGGTGTGTTAAGAATACCAGGACTTAGCCATAACTTGCGCAGGAAATACAGTGTGATGTCGATGAATCATCGCCACCATTGGTGAGAATGAAGAAGACTAACTTTAAACTTTATGCCTCGTTTTTCCGGCTTAGAGTTCGAGAGTACGGAAATCCTTAAACGATATTGATGTTTCACGAGCCACAAGGACAGTCTTTATCCATGCTTATACCCGAGGAGGAAGGCCATTGAGCACGCATATCATGAGATCATCATCCTTAGACCTTAACGCTAGCGATCGTGGACTTGATCCTTGATGTGCTTAATTGGTAATCTGTAATTGATCATATCCTGTCTCCACCTTTCTTAGCTGTTTGGAATTCTTAAACCTTAAGTCTATTTATTCGAGCTCTAAAAAATACTGTTGTATCGATCTTTAGGTCTAACCAAAGCATCATTGAAGAAGCTCGTGCTCCCAATTACGTATTCGATGGCATCATCGTAGCAGCGTCGCAATCAAGAAACGAAGTTAGGTTTGTCGACCTTTAGCCATTCCTTACACGCTTCTCTGACTTCCTAAGAAAGATTTCTTCCGTCCAAGAATTGCAAACTTCGGCGGAGGAATCACAGATCCATCGTAATAACCTAAAAGATCACGACCTTCAAGGAGATTTCCAGCCGATATCGCCACTTCAAGAAGTTGTCCTCTCTGAGACGAAGAGTCACCATGCCAGGTTTACCGTCAATTTTCGAGAGAAGAAGTCGCTATTGTTGGGAGAAACGAGGAGAAAGGGATTAGGTTTCCAGATTTACAATTGTAGGAATCAGGTTTAGTTACGGCAGAGACCGTCAATTTTCCAGGAATACGATATTAGAATTTTAGATTGTTTTGGATTGTTTAGAAAGTAATCTAAATTGAGAAAGACAAATCAGAGAAATTTGAAAGAGAGTTATTGGAGAAAACAGAAGAAGGCAAAGAGGGATTTAGCATCGAACTCTAGGCTCTTTATACCATGCTAACAGAGTTGAAAGGAAGTAAGATATAGAGAGTTCTAGAATATTCATAGAGAGGGTTCTAGAGTAAAATATTACTCTCTATTTCTGTATTTCTCATTGAATCAATACAATACACATGGGATTAGAGACTTCATATTAAGAGGAGTAAATCACGTGGATTATACCAATGATATAACCACAATGACACGTCGCTGGACAAACCTCCCAGCTGATGAACCTTTAGCCAAACACCTCTTGCATAGCTTATGTCTCCAGATGGGACACAAAAGCCGGCTTGTCGCCGAGAGCTTCAATGTCCCGGAGGATCCATTTGTACTCGCAGATGCTTCGTCTCGGGTCCAGAAAACGTCATAAGGCGTCAGTGCTCATGTTGCCGAACATGGTCCGCCGTCCGTTTCGCCCGAATCCCCGTTTTCGTGACACGAAGCTTGTTGTCTTTGCTCCAACCTCCATTGTCACTCCCGACCAAAACATTAACATAACATGATCAACGATTTAAAATTCGTTATCAATTTGTTTAGCAATTTAATCTAATTTTTGTACCTTGTAATAATATCTTAGGCCTTTTTTTCAACCGGGTCATAACCGCCACACCACGGTGAATGAAAGTAGAGGTCTCTCCACCCCATACTGGCGTTCAACGGAGAATCGCACATGTGCTCCCTCTCGTACCTCTCCACATGCGCCACGGAAGGGTGCATCCTCGTACCAGACCACGACCCTCAAAAACTCGAGTCCGTCGTCACACGTGGCGGACGCGGGTGGGCGGTTCTCGGGAGAGAGGTTCTGGTCTTGATCGGAGGTGGTTTTAACTTTGCGAGTCGAACCCTAATCCAAGCGGAATCCGAAGGAGTAGTTGAATCGGAGGTTGACTAAGGGGAGGGAACTGAGAGCGCGACCGATTTCCAGTGTGGGGCTAGAAGATAGAAAATTGTAACCGATGAGTTCGTTGGTGGGAGTTAAAGGGGGTGAGTAAGATGCAGGTAGCCAGTCGAGCTGAAGGTGGGTGAACGAACCATTGGATGAGAATGAGTCGCGGAATTTGGAGGGAATGATCCCGAGAGAATGAAACATTTTGATGGGTTGGCGTGAGAGGACAAAGAGAAGGAGGAGGAAAGATGAAGGGCGTTTGAGAGAATGGTCATTGTGGCCGATGTTGTTGGGTGGGTAGCTGCACCAGAATGGATTTAGCTGCATCTCTACTTGTGATCTCAGTGAGCTGGTGGTATTTTAACGTATGTAAGTGCTAGGTCGATTTCCAGGGATTGGTGATTGTATGATCCAACTCAGTTTTCCAACACAAAACAAAAATGAAAACAAAAGAAACAAAACAAAGAGAACGAATATAACTAGGACAAGATGATGTTGTTTTAGAATCCACCCTAATTGTTCTAATCATGTTATGACAGCGAGTAAACAAATTGATTCACTCATGAAGATGCTCACGATAAGTCCATGGTGTTTGGATCAAATTGCATTGAACATCACAAAGACCCCAAACATGGTGTTTACATTAGGAGACCTAGAAACCAAATCACATGAGTTGCTAATGGATGAGAATGAAACGATCCCCGAACCTTCCCAACAAGAGCATAACGCATAAAACCTTAGGTGATCAATCAAAGGATGCAAATGAGCTTACGGAATTGGATGGTATTTATGAAAATATATATTTATTCTTAGGCATATTCTTCTTTTATTTATGGCTTATTATCACAAAAGGTCCCTAAGGTTTACGAAACTACTAGATTGCATCCTTAATGTTTTTTTGTGTCACTTATCGTCCTTAAGGTTAGTATGTGCTGATCACCAAATGGTCCCCGCGGTTGCCGTTCCGGTCAAAAACTCCGTTAGTTTGCTGACGTGACATATATACATATCACAAAACATCCATGAGGTTAACACATCTATCACAAATGGTTGCAAAATTTTTTTAATTTTTTAATTTTTTTAATTTAAAATTCATAAAAATTTGTTTTTGTTTTTTATAATATTTAAAAATATATATTGTATTTTAAATACATATGATACTATATTTTTGAAGATGAGGGCTCCACATATATGCCACACCAACAAACTAATGAAGTTTTTTAAAAAAATAATCTAAAATTCATAAAATTTAAAAATGAAAAAACCATTTATATAAGGATTTTAACCTTGAGGACCATTTATAAACCCTAAAACCCTTGATTTTTTTCATTTTTAAATTTTATGAATTTTAAATTAATTTTTAAAAACTCCATTAATTTGTTGATGTGGCATATATGTGGAACCCACATCTAAAATAATATAGTGTCATGTGTATTTAAATACAATGTATATTTTAAAATAATTTAAAACTCATAGATTTGTAAAAGAAAACCAAAATTTTATGAATTTTAAATGAAAAAATTAAAAAATTTTTGCAGGACCATTTGTGATACGTGTAAAACCTGGGATGTTACGTTTGGTTATATATGCCACATCAGCGAACTAATTGTTTTGACCAACCCAACGCATGGACCATTTGTGATTACACATACTAACCTAGGTGACCACCAATCGACACAAAAAAATATTAAAGAATGGTATCTTGATAGTTTCTAAACCTTAGTAACCTTTTGTGATAATAAGTCTTATTCCTAGATATTGTCGTTGTAAGAAGCAAAGAAAGTCAAATTTCTTTCATCATATTTGATCAGGATTTTCTCTGTTTTTCCGCGGCGCCTTTCTCTGTTTTTTTCTCGTAGCCACAGACAGAGAAAATAAATACTTCTCAAAAGGAAACCCTTTGTTTCTCTCCATTTTCTAGATTATTCCTCTTCTCGTTTCAAGCACAAACTCAATCCCAAACCAACAAGCGTTGGTTTGTGTATGAAACTCTGCCAATTTTCGATTTTTATCGGAATTTCTAGGTACATTCTGGGTCTTGATCATAACCCATGTCGTGTTTCTCTACCTCTTGGGTTTATAGTAAAAAACATGAAGAAATAGTTCCTTGAAAGGTTGCATCAGGCACTTGTACCAAACTATCCAGGATTTGGATGGGCAATACATGATTTCAGATCACCACAAGGAAATGCTACTTGATCCCAAACTTGTTCCTGGTTTTTGCTATTATAACAGTCTTTTAGGAATTGAGGAGACCTCGTATTATTATGCAGGTCGTGCCTTGACTACTGATAGATCCCTTTGTTCATCGGAATCAGATAAACTCAAATTGGTCGGTTTCTGTTCCATGGATTTAAATGCTCAAGGATTTCTGAAGAGACCTGCGATGTTTGTAGTAACTGACAATCTGGTTGTAAGACCGATGTCTCGGATCTTTGAGCTGAAGTTCTTACAGACTTGAATGTGCATGTCACTGACATTGAGGATCAAATTGTGCAGGTGGGCAAGAACGAGGTGAGTTATTATTTATAATTTTTTGGTTTAATGCAGAAAACGAATCCTCGGTTCTTTGACAATTGACCTTAGTAAATGAATCATTCGTTTTGAATTTGCATGTTCCCAAATTGCTGCTGCAAATTTTGTCTACTAGAATGTTTCATGTCCCCTCTGAGATTTTCATATTATTTTAGTTGAATGAGTGATTTTTCATCCCCACTATATTGTGTTAATTTCACTTCTGCTTGGCTGCATATTTAAATTATCTTTGTGTCCTTTAAGTAATATGTTCTTCAAATTTTTATTCTCTTGAATTTGTTAATTGTTTCAGGTTTTGCATTTTTGTTGGCTTCTTTTCTTTGCGACTCTGCTCTGACCAATACCTTCGTTGGGGACTTAGCAAGCCAAGGCAAGAACAATGAGGAATTGGTTATGCATACAAAGAAGAGGCCTTTGTTGTTTACTACATAAGAAATTATATATATACTAAATGGCAATCCAACTAAACACTGTTCTTAAGCACAGTGTAATTACGAGAATGCCCCTCATTTTACTGTTGTTACACGTTTTGTTTTCTCTTCAGCACAGTGAATTATCGAAAAATGCCCTCCACTAAACCTTTTCTTCTCTTCCCTTTTTACCCCTTCCCATTCGCATCTCTTCCCTTGCGAATGTTTCGTTCGCTCAGAGATTTCCAGTCCATTTCGAACCAGCTGGTTGGGCTAGTTGAGGGCAGCCATGGAAGATCAGAGTTCAGTGTTCTGCGTGTGTGGGGGGCCGTCGATTTTCTTTTGGGGAGGCGCGCTGCGAATCCAGCCGCCCTTTTGGTCTTTATCTCATTGGTTTTCCTCTCAGATGTTGCGTTGTTGCCGTTCCAGCTGCGCTTCATCCTTCTTCTCATAGCACGGGTTTAGCTCAAAGGGATTTCTAGGTTTCGTAAAATAAAGGTTGGTTTTAACGTTCTTTTGGTTTTCAAGGTTGGTTTTAACTTTCTTTTGGTTTTCTAGGTTGGTTTATTCATTTGTCATGTCGAAAATTGAGAAGTAAATCAGAAATTGAGTTTGGTTTGTTGTTACAGGGAGGAAGATCTAAGGAAAAAGAACTGAAGTAATCATATGAGAACCCCCAGTTTTCTCATCAATCTGGTAATTGATGTCTGTGTGGCTGATTTTCTTTTTGCGAGTGGTTATAGACTCCTTTTTTTTTCTTTTTTTTTTAATGACTCCAGATCAGAATTATAATTCTAATAGATGTTATAGAATTTCTGTCTGCGCGTGGTTGTAGATTTTCTGTGTGGCTGATTTTTTTTTCTGTTTGTACTTATCAGGTTTCAACTTTGATCTATTCATAGTTAAACATTTCTATATTTTTACTGTCACTTTTGATAAATACCTGAATACCTTTTTATACTAACAAAAAATATACTTTATTTTCAGCTTTATAATACAATGAGTTTCGTTCACATTCGTGGTTTGGAACCATTCCAATTTAACAAGAAGATCAAAGTTCGAGTCTGTAGAATATGGCGACCAAAACTTATCGGATCGGATGATCAATACAGTGGTTTACAGTGTGTACTGGTTGACCAAATGGTGAGCAATTCTCTTTATTGTATTATTTCAATTTAATTATGATAACTTCACTTACAAAGAATTAAATCCAACTAGATTCAATTTTACTAATGCATCTTTTGCACTCATTTTTAAGTCAACTAATATATTTGAGAAATTAGTTCTTCTTTTGCCATAAATCTGTGTGTTTCTTTTAGAGTTGTGCAGGAAAGCTACTGGTTGCTAATTTTGTTTAGTCTCTTTTCTCAAGATATAATAAATATCTTAACCAGTTTTTGGGTGTTAACTGAAGTTCAAGATTGGTAATTGATATTAACTTCTCTTCATATCAGTTTGTGCTTTTTTTTTTGTGTTGGGGAAAAGTTGGAAGCATGGAAGCTACATAAAACATGTGATTTTCAAATTATACTTCTTCATTTTCTCAATTAGTCTCATGCAATAAAGGGTAAAGTCAAATTGTTGTTGAATCATTGTTTTGATTGATCATTGCAGAATTCAGTTTGTGGGTATGGAAGTACTCTCATACAGTTCTGCACCATGCTGTAATGCTGTTAATTAAAGGTGGAAATTGATTGTGAAAAACTCAAGTTCACATCAATTCAGTCTCCCAGGTTTTAGAAAGAAAAAAAAACTGAATTTTTGGTGCTAAATTTGATGGGAGAAGGAAGTTTTGGAGCTGTTACAATTTAGATCAGCCTTTCTTGAAGCAACTAAATCACCAAGGAGGTTTTAGGTCATTAAACACCAGTGAAAACTTCAAACATGTTGATCCAATTTTATCAAGTGGAAGCTCTGATGGCTGCATAATTGGAGAGGAAGAGGATGAAAGTATTTCAGAAACAGGGGAACCAGTAACTAAAGTTTTGATTCCTGGTCTACCAGATGAATCCAAAGGCGAATTGGGTGCGCCAGTAAGTAGGTGCTTTTGGGAATGGAAGCCCAAATTCAATGTGCATTATGAGAAAGCTGGATGTGAAACCTTAGCAGCTGAATGGATGGTATGTACTTGGATTCATTGAAACAATTAAGATTGACTGCCTATATCTTAGCAGCTGACTTTGAGCCTTAAAGTTTTCAGATATTTATGATGACCCATGCTTGGGTCCGTTGCAGTAATTGAGATTTGAGTGCCTAGGTCTAAGCAGCTGAATTTGAGTCATTAAATAAAGATGCATATGATTTTGATTGTTCCTTCAGGTTTCTTTATTAGTTATTTTCCCTAATGACAAGTCTTTCACTTCCAGAAACTAATGGCATCATTCGTTCATTTGCAAGATTGGTGTATACTATGGTACTCCACAAGTGACATCTGGAGGAATTGCATTAAAATTCTTTGCCACATTTCGGCTTGAAATACGTTCTACAGGGAAGATAAAGTCTGTAAGAACAATAGCCATTGTTTCTCATTGCATGACAGCTATTTTATGGATGAGTATATTTATCTCTGTACGTCATCTAATAGAGTTTGATCTATATTGTTTGCTCATAGAATGTACTACCTTTTGTTGCACTGTTTCTTTTCTTATTCTTATATGCAGGGATGATTTGTTTTCTTTTCTTTTCAGTTTCAAACAGATTTACAGTTCTTTCTCTCTTACTTAAATTTGTGAAATATATGTATATGGAGAGCCCAGATTAAAGAAATAGCGGTTACGCATTATGTAGCCTTTTTATTGGGTTTAATGATGGAGTACAATGTGTTCATTTGATGTTTTTAGCTGAGATTGTGATGATTTTCATTTTGTGGATTTTCAGTTTTTGCAAGATGGTAGTAGTGTATAAGAGAGTCAAGAGGAGGCTGTGAGTAGAAGGTGGTTCTTAGCAGGCTAGACAAGGTTGAAAATGGTTTTTATTTTATTTTATTTTTCCTGTTTTTGTTAGACCCTTTTTGTTCACTCATTCTCCCTGAATATTATGCCCAAGGTAGTTAAATAAATTATCGCAGCTATTCAAAAGTATATATATGTTTGGTATCATCTCATGTTGTGTACTAATTGAGCAATGAAAATGTGAAAGATCAATTACAGAGAAACAGGTGGTGCAAATGTTACATTTGTATTTTTTTGGTTTCATTCTTTTGTTGTACTAATGCCTCATTGCCTTTTTTTTTCCCTTCTCTGATGTGTCTCTGGAACCAGCAAAAGTTCACTCTCCGGACTTGCTCCACTTGAAGCAGTGCTATTTGATATTGATAGAACTCTGTGTGATTTAGATCCCATTCATTTCAATGCCTTCCACAAAATGCTTCCATAGGTAAAGTGATTGTTTTGTTTCCTACTATTCTGTCATAAGGAAAATATGCAGGATTTATCTGGTCATAATTTGACATTTTTCTTGGGTTTTATGCACTACAATGTGTTCAATTAGAAAGCATTAGTTCATTTGGTGTTTTTAGTTGAGGTTGTGGTGATTTTCATTTATTTTCTTTTTGTGCCTTTTCAGTTTTTGCAAGATGTTAACAGTGTACAAGAGAGTCAAGGAGAGACTGTGAGTAGAAGGAGGTTCTTTGCAGGCTAGACAAGGTTGAAAAAGTTTTTTTTTTTATTTTTCCTGTTTTCGTTTCGAAACTTTTTGTTCACTTATTGTCCTTGAATATTATGCTCAAAGTAGTTAAATTTTTGTCCAAAATGTTTTATTTGTGTTTCTTGATTTGAATGAAAGTTTGGTATTTCATCCTTTTTTTTGGAATTTTCTTTTAAATTTGTTCATAGCCAACTGCTATTATACCATTTTTAATAATTTGTTACAAACTTGATTTTAACCTATGTATTTGCTTGAACATTAATTTCTCACTGTTAACACAAGTCTTATTGATAGATCAGCTCTTATCGTTAATTCTGCAATCTACCATATAGGCTAATTACGTCATTTTATATTTCTTGAGTTGTAGCTATTGTGCTACAAATTTCAAGTGGAACCAAGTGTTATTCTACTAAGATTTGTAGGTGTTGGGACATAAATGGCAATACAGTTTATTTTCGTACTACATCAGCTTACTTCTTCATTAGATTAACTTAACCTATAAATGGCAATACATGTATTTGTTTTGACCATAGGTGTCTATAGATTATCTCTGCTTATGTACAACAAACTTGCGAAGGGTTTGATTCTGTTATGGGTGTTTGATTTGATTCTATTAAAGTTTGGATCTTTTGGTTTCATTCTGTTATAGGTATTTAATAATTTGTGCAATGACTGAAATTATACTTTTGTCCACCAGATTCGTACAATGCTTGGCGTATTTAAATTGTGGTTTATGCAATTGGTTTTTTTGCCTTCATTCTATAATAATAGTCAATTGTCTTCGCTAAAATGTTCCCATTTGTCCACACTAACACCTACCATTTTCCAAATTTGTAGCAACAGAATCAACACCCCTTGATTTGATTCTATTAGAGCTTGGGTGTTTTGTCTTAATTCCCTTATACCTATTTAATAAATTGTCACAGTTCTAAATTTGTTATCAATTGATTAAATAAACTGAGCTTATACCTTTGTCCATCAGATTAATAGAATGCTTGATGTATCTAAACTGTTGTTTGTCCTGTTGATTTTTTAACTTAATTATGTGAATAGTTATTGCCTTCACTCAAAATTTTCCATTTATCTACACTAACACCTGCCATTTACCGGATTTGTACCAACAGAGTTAAAACATTTGCAAAAGACAAGAAAGAAAGAACATAAACCACTTCTGCAGTAGAGCCAACAAGAGATAGATCCCATTTCAACAGACATCAAGGCAGAAAAATCCCCTTCCCCCACCAGTAGCATATATGTAAAGACATGTCCAAACTCTTTTGAACAAGGAGCAGCTCAACTGTTGATATTTTGATTGCTGCTTGGTTTAATAAAATATGATCAATATTTTAAGATGACAAGTAACATATAAAATATGTTATTAGTCTTTATTTTGCAACTTAAACTTGCTACATATTTTCAAAACTTTGTACACATTTCAAACGGTTTTAAAACCCGCAGTATTGTGCGGGCACCTTTGCTAGTGTGTACTATTTTGTTAGGCCATCTAGTTATAGGACTGGCTTTAGCTTTTCAATAATGCTCTAGCTTTTAAAGCTAAGTAATAATGCCCCGAATGCTCTAGCTTCTCAATAATCTCCTTGAAATCACAATAGGACTGACTAGTGATTTCTTCCTAGTTTTGCATCGTACATCGAATGCTTAGATTTAGTTGAAAAGCTAAAGCTAAAATGTCCTGCTTCACTCAAATGAACTTTGCTTTACCCTTTCTTTTTTAGATTTTCTATTTAAATCTCACACTTCTCTTAGTTCACCCCATGTTCTAAGTTCACCCCATCTTTTAATTTAAATTTTCACAATTTCTAAGAAAAACCCACTATCTTCCCAAACTACCCTTAAATACACCCCACCCCAAACTGAAAAAAAATAAGAAAAAAAATAGATTTTCTATTTAAACCCCACAATTTTCTTTGTTCCTAGCAAAAAAAAAAACACAAACAAATGGAATCCCAAACCCGAAATTTAATACTTTCTAGAGAAAGAGAACAACTTTACCTCTATCCAAGTAGAGGAGTTTGTCCTGATCCGATTCAATTTATACTTTACCCCTTCCCTAATCCAATTTAAATAGGATGTAGAGGAGTTTGTATTTTTCTAAAATTTAATATAAAGAGTGGTGGGGTGTGTGGGGTGTGTGTATAGATGTACCAGAGTTAATTATTAAGTTGGATGACCTTTTTTGTCTTTTTAGACAATAATAAAACTTACAGCTTAATGATTTAAGAATTGAGGTGAACAAAGAGAAGTGCGGGGTTTAAATAGAAAATCTCTTCTTTTTTGAGTCTTGGTGTTTTCATGACCGGATTGGAAGAGCTGACCCAAGGTCCAGAGATTGGATTTGGGAACCCAAATAGAATAATACAATTCATATTTGAGCTTTTGTGGTTGACGACCTTTGTACTTAAATTATGAATGCAAACTAACGTTTTATTCTTATCTCAAAATATAATAATACAAGATAATATTATTTAATCAACTTTTTGAAGCGATAGTAATTATTCATGAAAAAATAAAAGTAAAAACCAACTATGGTGCCGAATCTTTGACAACAAAAAAAACTATGGGGAGGAATCTTTGTTAGTGACCAAACACAACAACATGTTGAATTTATCTAGAGATAATTGGACACAACCCAAAAAATAATTTAAAAAATCTTTGCTTCAGCAATCAGAAATACATGTACTCAAATGTGCACATTACCCTTGTTTAGAGAGTTATAAATGTTTTAATTTTCTTTTAATTCAATTTCTGAATAGAGTGAATACAAAAAGTAACAAAAATAATATGTAGAAATGATGAATATATTCTTAAAATAAAGCAACATAAAATTATAGGAAGCTACTATGAGTCATTTTTCTCTCATCATATTTAGAAGCTCCTAAAAGTCTCCGCTTGATTTTGCAATTCCTCCCTAAAATATAATTACAAGTTAATGAGGTGTCAATGGAGACAACACATGCTCTTGCCTTTTAGTGTCTTCTTCCTTTTACACCTAATATTCAATTCCAGAGATTGGAATATTCATGGCAAAGCAGGAAGAAAAAACTCGATTAGCAAAATAGTGTTATCCCGTTTTATGGGAGTCTTTCTCCTTAATAGAGCAATAAATTTCTTCCTAATTAAGTAATGAGAGTGTTTTTTTTTTTAAAAAAAAAACAAAACAAAATAAGTAGGCTAAATTATTGAAATGCCCCCTGTAACTCAATTTCAGATCTCAAGTTTTCCTCTTGAAACTCTAATAGCATGTTTACGTATCAAGTAATGGGTATGAGAGGAAAGGGAATGATTTCCATTCCTGACTTCCCTGCGTTTACTTCCAATCAGGAATGAAAAAATAAGTGGGCCCCACTTCCCTGCGATACGATTCCCATTCATGTTTTCTCTCAGTAACTTCCAAAAATACCCTTACCATAATTCCAAAGCACCCCAAACCCTAAAAAATATAAATCCTCACGCCATGGATAAAGACTTTTGTGGAGATTATATATCTCTTTTTTGATAGTATGAAGATTATGTAGGTTATTATTATTTGATTGTTTACTAGTTACGTAGGTGAAAGATATATATTTATTAGAGTTTATTTTTTCGTTTGAAATTCGCTTTGGACAAAGGTGTTATTAACATTATCATTGAACTAGGCTCTTGTGATGTTCATCTTATTCAGCATATTGATTCCACATGTTTGCACCGCCTTACTAGTTTTTTGTAGGATTGGTTTGGTCTCCTTAGCCAATTTGAGGATTATATATGTGCTATGGTGAAAATGTGCAGGGCATTTTAGTAATCAAATTAATTTGGATTTGGATTCATGAAAATTAGTAAACAATAACAATGGGAATCAACCCCATTCCTTTGCTAATTCCATATGTTTAGTAAACAGCTTAATGGGAATGATTCTTCCCATACCGATTTCAGTAGTTCCCGATTCCTAAATTCTCTGATTCCTTACTTTCTCTATTACTAAATACGTAAACATGCCCTAAGTGTCTCACTTTCCCCCCATGAAACTCCATATATTGTCTTACTTTGCCTATATTCCATCCAGCCCTAACAGAAATCGAAAATTGGGGAAACAATGATGGGGACGTTGTTGAGTGAGACTCTGGGATCATAGGCCAAAGTGGTGACGGAGAGAGAGCAGTTAGAGAGTAAAGTTGAGATCTTGGTGCCGAAAGGCAAGGGACTTGAGGGATCGGAGAGAGAAATAGAAGGGGATGATATGGAATTGCAGGAGGTTCAGCGGTGGTTGACTGGAGTGAGAGAAGGCGACGTCGGTGGGGGCGAAGATGGTGAGAGAAGGAGGACTGGGAAAGGATGAGGGTTTGAGAGGCAAGGTCGAGGGTTAGAGCCATGGAGGTGTAGCCAAAATTTGAGAGGATTTCGACGGCGTTGACAAGGGTTTGGGTAGGGAGGGCAGAGGAGAGAGAGAGAGAGAGAACTGAGAGGACGATGAGAGAGAGAAGGAGTTGGGTTGCCGCCATTGTTGGAGGTTGTTCTTCATTTCTTGGAGTTTGGAGAGGGGTTTGGTTTTGCAAATAAGTCTGGGTGTAGTTCCAGATTTTCAGAGAGTATCTGAATTTGTAAGGGAATGTTGTTTTTGGCGGGTTAAGATTTGACGACTTCTGTTAGAGAGCTGGATGGAATATAGGCAAAGTGAGACAATATATGGAGTTTCAGGGGGGAAAGTGAGACACTTAGAGTTTCAAGGAGGAAACTAAGACTGAAATTGAGTTACATGGGGCATTTCAATAATTTAGCCAAATAAGTAATAGGAGTGCTTTTATTGACAAAAAAAAGAAGTAATGAGAGTACTATTACTGACACATAAAAAGTAATAAGAGCCCTTTTACTAACTTTACTATCTCTCCAGATGGAAACTCATGGTCTTCTTCTACAACTACTACAGAAACTTTTACCTTTCTGCTGGCTCTTCTTTTTAAGTTTTTGTGTTTTCATTACCTTCATCCATCAGAGCAGCTCCAGTGAGGAGCTGGGACACGGGCTGGGGGAGAAAAAAAAAAAATGGTGTTCCAGCGGTGAGCCCAGGCCGAGCAGGGAGTGGGTCCCAGGCAAGTCGGGCTGGGCTGGAAGGCCAGTTGAGCCCGAGGTCCAAAAAAGGGGTGGTCCGACGTCAGCAACAAAATTTTTTTAAAAAAAAATCGAAAACAAAAACAAAAAAATTCAGATTTTTTTTAAATAAATACTTAGTCATATTTTTCATTTCCCACACCAAAAATCTTTTTAAAAAATTTTGTCCAAATTAATTATTGAGGTAAAAAAATTTGTGAAAAAATCAAAAAATGAATAATAATTGCCCTTAGCCATGGCAAACGGTGGAAACACAAAATACTATTTGCAAGGGCAACCACTATTCACATGAATAGTGGCTGCCCCAGCTCCCCCCTTGCCATGGCTAAGGGCAAATGGGTGGAGTTGCTCTTACTTCGGCTATGCAGCTCTGCCCTAAAAAGGTTTGAATTTCTTTTCTCATTAATTTTGAGCAGTTTGGACTGAAATGAGTAATCTGCTTGATATCAGTATGTCAACATCTGGGATTCATTAGTTACTCTCTTTGTCATTACTTTTTCCTTAATCAATAAGCAATGCTCTCTGTTTTTTTTAACAGCCCACAAGTCCTTGGCTCTTGGGAAAGTAAGTTGTAGTCTCTTATATCAGCAAAAACAATTTTCAGATTTCAGAGGTTAGTGAACTACCTTGATTGGTAATTGTTTGTGCCTAATTATTTAGAATATTACCTCTGCTTTCTTAATATTTATTTACAATGTTGTTGTGACTGATTTATATTTACACAACATCTGGTAGAGTTTATTATAGTTTCAATCTGGATAATTTTTCCTGGACTATTGTTTAGTTTCTGTCATTTGCTAATTGGATTTGAATGTCTTTTTTGTTTCTGTTACAGTCCATGGCCGATAAATCTACCAACAATATTGAGTTGAAGGTCTTGGTGGACAAGGGGAGTAACAAAGTTATCTTCATAGAGCCTGACAATGATTTTGTTGATGTTCTCTTCAGTTTCATGACAATCCCCATGGGAACAATTATCAGGCTTGCACGTAAACATTCAGATCCTGTGGTAATAGGTTGCATGAACAACTTGTATGCAAGTGTTGAGAATATTGATGAACAAAAATTTTGGATTCCTATATGTAAGGACATGTTGTTGCATCCCCGCAATGCAGCCGATCCTCAGTGCAATTTGCTAAAATTGAAACTTGACGATGCTGAGCCAAGACGCTACTTTACGTGCTACAATTCATGTAAGTTCATAAGTTATGACAAGAATACCAGCTGTCTTTGTGAAAGGAGAAATCAGGTTTACAGTTACTGATGATTTACAAGTGATTCCCCCAATTGCGTCAACCAATTCTGTATTTACTAAGCTTGG
The DNA here is from genome assembly GCA_018703695.1 of Prunus fruticosa. Taxonomy (NCBI): domain Eukaryota; kingdom Viridiplantae; phylum Streptophyta; class Magnoliopsida; order Rosales; family Rosaceae; genus Prunus; species Prunus fruticosa. The sequence continues at coordinate 41,958,811 of CM031917.1, read as the reverse complement.
TGTCATGGATGTGGGTGCTACTGAGGAGTTGACTGTCAATATTGGAACTGTTGAGGTAATTGCTGGCTATGACTTATATTTATTTTTGTTTAAACTGTAGCTGTTGTTTCTGAGCTGTTTATATTTTCCAGATGTTTAATTTGCTCATGAGCTCTTTGGTGTCAAAGACACCTTTGACTGAAACCCTGTTGAAGCTTAAACAAGAACCAAAACTTAACAGCAGTAAAGTTATTAATCAAGCAATACATATTGAAACTCAAATGTTCGGAGACTCAACGAATGACGAAGAAGGTACGATTTCTGTGAAGCTTGTGGTCAGCAAATCTAAGAAGATGGTCTGTTATGCAGAAGCGGGGGAGGATTTTGTTAGTTTACTCTTCAGTTTCCTAACTCTTCCTCTTGGGTTTATATTAAAAAACATGAAGGATGGTTCCTTGAGAGGTTGCATTAGTCATTTGTACAAAACTATCCAGGATTTGGATGGTCAATACATGATTTCAAATCACCACAATGATATGATACTCGATCCCAAACTTGCTCCTGGTTTTTGCTACAAGAACAGTCTTTTAGGAATTGAGGAAACCTCATATTACTTTGTAAATCAAATGTTGACTATTGATAGATCCCTTGTCTCATCTGAACCAAAACAACTCAAAGTGATTAGTAACAGGAATGACAGTGCTCTAGGATTACTGAAGGGACCCGCAATGTTTGTGGTAACTGACAATCTGGTTGTAAGACCCATATCTCGGATCCTTGAGCTGCATGTTCTTAAAGATTTGAATGTGCCTGTCACTGACGTTGAGGATCAGATTGTGCATGTGGGTAAGAAAGAGGTAAGTTATTATTTTTAACTTTTTGGTTCAATCTTCCAAACAAATCCTCGGTTCTTTGACAGTTGAATCATTGGTTTTAATTTTGCATGTTCAATGACGTTAGCTTGGCTGCATATAAATTATCTTTGTCTCTGTTAAGTCCTTTGATTTATACTTTAGTTGATGCCTATCCAAATGAGTAATATGTTCTTCAAATTGTTATTGACTCTTGAATTTGTTAACTGTTTCAGGCTTTGCATCTTTTGTTGGCTTATTTTCTTTGTGACTCTGTTCTGACCAATACCTTCGTTGCGGATCTTAGGGAGCCAAAGCAAGAACAATGAGGGATTGGTTATGCATACAAAGAAGAGGTTGCCTTTGTTGTTACTACATAAGAATTCTAGTAGGCTATTGATCTGAGATTAAGTTTTATGTGTACATGGTATGACCTGCATACAAGGTTTGCCATTTGATCATTTTGGGCTGTAAGAAACGTGTACTATTTTGCTAGATCTATGTCTTAGCTTATGTTTGGTTAAATTTTGTTATAGTCATTGTCCAATCTTATTTCTGAATAGCTTGAGGCTAGCCAGCGCCGTGAACTATGGTCATGGAGAAAAAGTATAAACCCATAAAAGCTTTGACTAAATTTGCAGTATTTTTGCGGGCGTGGATTGACCAGTTGGCTAGGGCAGGAGCCTACCTCGTTGCACTCAAGTTTGAGTTCACCTCCCAGTAGATTAGATTAATTTAGAATTGTTATAAAAATAAAATAAAAATTTGCAGTATTTGGTCTGATATAAACAAGCAACATGAAGTATTTGATCTGTGTTTGGTTCTGCAATGATCTGGCTTTGCTAATGAAGTATTTATTGTTCTCATTGTTGAACCTTGTCTGCGGTTGCAGGTACCATTTTTTTTAGCCTACACAGGGTTTCTACCAATTCCTTTGATTTAGTGACTAGGGAGTCAAAACTAAACACTTGACAACTTCGGTTTCTTGTCAAAATGTTTGGGTTTAAGAAATCACCTGCAAAGATTGCTAAGCAAAACTCTGTAGACCCGGGATTTCAAGCTCCTGCTGATTCAGAAACTGATAATAACACTCATAAGCCTGCGAGACGAACTTCTTCCGAACCGATGCTTGTAACCCCGAATTTTAGTAAAGAAAAACCTGGTAAAAGAGGGTCTTCGCCTGCTTCCTACAAGAATGATTTTCGTGACTCAGGGGGGGTAGAGAACCAGAGTGTGCAAGAGTTGGAGAAATATGCTGTGTTCAAGGCTGAGGAGACTACACAGAGTGTCAACAACTGCCTCAGGATTGCTGAGAACATCAGAGAGGATGCTACAAAGACCCTTGACATGTTGCATGCGCAGGGTGAGCAAATTACAAGGACCCACATGGCGGCCGTCGACATAGATAAGGATTTGAGTCGGGTAAGCTCAATGTTGTGAGGATTTTGATTTATGAACTCTCTGGTTTTGTTATATACTTAATTTTTCTTATGACACAAGAAAGTTTGAAACTATGAAACAAGAAGAGGCGGCATTTGTGAAATCCTAGTAGGGATGTATGTGATTTTTGAGCAGCATTTCTTTTGCTCCCCTTTACCATTTTACCTAATGATGCATTTTCAAAACAGGGTGAGAAGCTTTTAAATAATCTTGGGGGTATGTTCGCAATGCCTTGGAAGGCAAAGAAGGGGAAGGATATTTCTGGGCCTGAATTTTCAGCAGGTGTGTTTCTGTTATAATAATCTACTTGCTCTGTATACTCAAAGCATCGTGAAACTTTTCGTTAAAAAAAAAGCATCGTGAAACTTATTGCATAACGTAATTCGGTTTTGATCTGGTGATCATGTTCAGCTTCTGCACCCAAAAAGAGTGACCCCCATCAGAGGGAAAAGTTGGGTTTAGCTCCTATACCCAAAGGAAGATCCCCTGCGACACCTCCTCCTGATGGATCAGGTGCCTTGCAGCAAGTTGAGGTAAGAGTCTTTGTGATTATGGTGATCAAGAATGTGGCTACATGTTCTCCAGATTTACTTATAAGGGATTGGTTGTCAATACCAGTACGAGAAGGCAAAGCAAGATGATGCTCTTTCAGAACTGAGTAATATTTTGGGTGATTTGAAGGGTATGGCTGTGGACATGGGAAGTGAACTTGACAGGTCAATATCATTCTTCTACTCTGTGCACATTCTTCATGATTGCATCTACATCTCTATGTTGTTGTTAAGTAATATGTGGAAAATGCAGGCAAAACAAAACTATCGATCATCTCTCTGACGACGTGGATGAGCTTAACTCTCGAATGAAAGGTGCCAACCAACGTACACGCCGTCTGCTCGAGAAGTGAAGGTCTAGAGGCTTAGAATTCCAGGCTACAAAAAATTTTCCACAGAACTTTAGCTACTGTAACTATACAATTTTGTTTCCCTCTTGAATGTATATATTATTGGTTTTCCCCCATTTGGGATATATGCATGCAATAAAATGAGCCTCTTTGTTCAATTTTAATTTTTTTTTCCCATTGCAGTTACCTTGTTGCACATTGTTTCCCGATTTCACTATCTTCCCTGCAGAAATTTTAAGTATATCATGAAGGCACTATATACATTGGTAAAGAAAGAGAGGAACCTATATATTAATTTGCATATAGCTCTAATTCACAAAACAAGTGTGAAGAAATCTGAATATTTACAACAGGCGTGTTAAAGGCCTACCAATGCAATCTGGAGCTCACATATCCTCACTCTTCACAGGGGTCCAGTTAATTCCAGTGCCAGCCTTTTTCCTGGCATATGAAACGTAACCCCCAACATAGCCTACAAAAATCCCAAGCACCAACAGACTTGCTCCCTTCACAAACCAAGAGAATGTAGACTCCCCACTGTCCCCAATAACTCCAGGCTCACCAGCACCACCACTATTGCTATCAACAGCTTTGATACTAGCTCCATTAACGCCGAGAACTTGTCCGGACGCCAGAATCTCCAGTGTATCGTGCACTTTTCCGTCATGGTTGCCAACATAAGAAAATGTAAGCTTCTGCTTTGTAGCAACCAACCTAGTGTACCCAAATTCACCACCGCGGTACAAAGACCGCTCAGGCTGTGGGTAGATCGGGTCAGTTAGGTGATCCGGTCTAGGCTCCCATATGGGCTGCCAGTCTTGTCCTGCCATCCCAATCACAACATGAACAGGTCCCACACTCCCGCAAGTATAGTTATTCAACTGACAAAACCTCTCATATCTGTGTACGTGTCCCCATAACGCCAGAGTCACATTGTTCTTCACAAACAAAGGTTCCAAGTGCTCCAGCATTTTCTCCCTCATAGGAGCATCCCCTCTCTCATTGCTGGTTGTGTACATTGGCCTATGTCCCTGCACCACCACAAAAGGTGTCTTCCTCCTATCCACCCCCTCCAAATCACGCTTAATAAATTCAAGTTGCTTGCTTCCTTCAACAAAATTGGTCTCAGTAGATATGTACACAAAATGGACAGAGCCAACATCGAACGAATAGTAAAGATTTCGAGTAGCCGGAGCATCAGTTCCGGTTGGTTCCGATGAGTTTCCGGGCATGTTGAACTTAAGACTATACGGCACCCCACATTCACCACCTCCATCTTTCCCATACATAGTTGCCCACTCTGGTTTCCATGGCTGCGAGGGCCAGTCATACTCGTGATTGCCAATGCAAACATGGTAAGGCAATTTGGACGCAAGAGGTTCAATTTGACTGAAAAATTGATCCCACAACCAAGAGTAGCCTCTTGCATAGCTTATGTCTCCGATATGGGACACAAAAGCCGGCTTGTCGCCGAGAGCTTCAATGTCTCGGAGGATCCATTTTACTGTGGATATGCTCTCGTCTTGGGTCCGAGAAAACGTCGCATAAGGCGTTGCAGTGCCCATGTCGCCGAACATGAACGCCGTCGTTTCGTCCGAATCCCCGTTTCGTGACACGAAGCTGTGCGTTTTGCTCCAACCTCCATTGTCACTCCCGACCTGAAAACATTAAACATAACATAATCAGAATTTTAACAAATTCGTTGTCAATTTGTTTAACAATTTAATCTAATTTTGTACCTTGTAATAATATCTGAGGCCTTTTTTCAACCGGGTCATGACCGCACCGTGAATGAACCCGGGGTCTCTCCATCCGATACTAGCGTTGGCGGGAGAATCGCACATGTGCTCCCTCTCGTACCTCTCCACATGAGCCACTTCCACGTCATCAAGAGAGTCGTCGCTCGGACCGTATCGAACCGTCCTCTCCCCGGCGTCTGACGTCAAGAACATGACCCGCATCTCGTCGTCTGCGTCGGTGTAGGACAGGTGGATCTGATCCGGGCCCCGACCCGATTCGAAGGTGAGTTCATCGTCCGACGTGGCGAGCAGGTGGGCGGTTCCCGGCAGAGGGTTGTGGTCTTGATCGAGGTGGTTCCGGTCGATCTCGGCTTCGGTCCAGCGGAAGATCCGGAAGGAGTAGTTGGATCGGAGGTTGACTAAGGGGAGGGAAATGGAGCCCGAGCCGGATTCCCAGGTGGGGCTGGAGGAGAGAAACTTGTAGCCGATGAAGTTGTCGTGGTGAGAGGAAGGGGGTGAGTAGATGCCGAGCCAGTCGAGCTTGGAAGGTGAGTCGACGCCGGACCATTGGATGAGGACTGAGTCGCCGGATTTGGATAGAGTGGTTTTGGATAAAGAGACTGAAACATTTTGATGGGTTGGCGTGAAGAAGGCAAGGAGAAGGAGGAGGAAGATGAAGGGCGTTTGAGAAATGGTCATTGTGGGCGATGAGATGACAGTGATGATGAGCTATGGAATTGGATTGTATTTATGAAAATATATATTTATTCTTAGGCATATTCTTCTTTTATTTATTCCGAGATATTGTGGGTGTATTATTGTAACTTGTAAGAAGCAAAGAAAGTCATCATATTTGATCAGGATTTGTGAAGAAAAAGGGCTGGGCCACTTTGTGGGTTTCCAACCTTGTCAAGGAAACCCAATCACAACTCTTTGAACGCCATCTCAGTGACAAAAAAGTCCAGTCCAATTGGTCGAATTGTAGACGCGTTGTGCCCACTTTTCATTTGTCCATTCTTGGTTTTAAATAACATGATTGGACTGGATAGGAATAGGATAGGAGGAAGGAGACTATATAGTTAAGCGAGTACATATATTTACGTGAGTCATGTGATTGCCGACTCTATACATTCATATGACGAATATAACCCCTACAGAGGACCCTCATAGAATACAAGAAAGAGGAAGCCAAGCCAAGCCAAAACCGTGAATTGTGACCACTCCGGTTTCTGGGCAATTTATAGTGTTTCATGTGTCTCTTGCGCCTTTGCATTAAAACTCTTTTATACTTTTCTTCACTCATTCTATCACCATCCATCATCAACCCTTTACCTCTCTTACTTACTCTCTCTCTCCCTTTCTTTCACAATCTCCATAGCATAGAAAGAAAAAACCCAACAAAAATTCAAAATGAAGAGATCTCTCTCTTCTTTTTCAACCTCTACTTTCGGCCTCCGGAGGCTTTCGGTCTTGGCCATGGTGGTGGTCTTCCTCTCGCTTCTTCTCACATCTGTCGCCACACCCGTGATCTCTAGCCCAACCAATATTGTACCAAGAAACCCTAGCACTAACCAAGAAGACAAGTTACTACACTACGAGGTCCAGGAGGCAAACCACCATCCTCTTCATCCTCAGCCGTGTGATCATCAGAGCTCAGTTTCGCAATCATCAAGTGCCCAGTTACGTTCTTTGTGCCTTCAACTCCACCAACACAAAATCTTCCACGGCTACCAACCCCAAACACCGCCGCCGCCACCCGTCGCTCTAGATCACCACGATGAGATTGACCCAAGATACGGCGTCGAGAAGAGACTTGTCCCCTCCGGCCCCAACCCTCTTCACAATTGAAAAAATAAAGTCTCCATCCCCATTATTTATACTTCTTTAGCATTTCTTGGTCTATCTTTCATTTCTTGAACACCCAAGAAGATATCAGAAGATGTCAAGGAGAGGTTGAAGATCGAAGGAGGAGCTAGGCCACTTGTTTAATCATTATTAATTTTCTTTACTACTTGTCGCGTGTTAGCTACCTATTTCCATGCTTGTTTTTGAACTATCGGGCCATCGCTACCTTTTGCTTAGAGATTAGAGAGGGCAGACAAATTTTTGTGGAAGCGGCAAAAACAAGCATGGAAAATGGTCCAGAGTCCAGGGGTGGAGGAGATTACAGAAGAATTCAAAACAAGTCCATGACTACCATAATGTCAATTCAATCAGGGGGGGCAACGGGTAACCCATTCTTTTTCGAGGTCAAAATGGACTTTTCAACCCGTGTAATACTAGCTAATATGTGGGTCCGCATTTAATATTTTCGTGTATAGTCAGGTAGAAACAGTTGGAGCGAAGGAAGCCTTGGTTTGGTTCTTTTCTATTTCTAGGGATATCATCAGAGTATATGAATGAAATTTTATTTATTTCTAGTTTGGTTTGTTCTTCTTTTGTCCCTTTTTAACTCATTCATGCATGACATGAATGTTCCCAAAATATACATCATCTTTCAACTTCATTTGCCAACTGCAGTTGTGGGGTGAATCCCGTGACACAACCTCGGTGGTTGTGGTGGGGAAACTTGAAATCGGGATTTCGAAAGAGATGTACTCTCAGATTAAGAGTCAGTAATTTTTTAAAAACAATTAAGAAAAACTGTTTTACTATGTTGGCAAGACAAGTTTGCTGGTTGGTTTGTGTCGATGATGACTGTATGTCGGTACGTACAAATATACCGTATCCCCAACCTGCAACATTGTATAATAAGGTATTGTATTGTTTTCAAAATATTATCAATCGTGATTAAGTCATAAATACTGTTTGGGATAAACATTATGGATCACATCTATCATAATGATGCACTTAGGGATTTCAGTGGGAAAGTATGACTCAAGTATACAACATGTAGGTCATGCCATTCATAAATTCAACGTTCTCATCAATTTTTTGATTTAGGACAGGGAAGAGAGCACCAACGCAGTAAGAAGTTATCTTCCTCTCGAATTTTATTCTTATCGTATTTACACTTTCTTGAAAACGAATAAAGATATTTTTTTACATGGGCAAATGCGTGTATTTATTATTGAGAATTCATGTCGGAGAATTGAAGTGTTACTTAATAATTTAAAAAATATTCAACATCTCCATCTATTGTCAATTATTTTGAGTTTAATACTCACACTACGGTAATACAGAGGAAAGGTGCAAATGAAATTTGAGTTAGAAAATCTTACATTTTTCTAATGAAGATTATCACGAAGTTTTCCTTTTTTTTTTTAAGGTCACCAAATTCACAAAACGCAGCGTACTGTGAACCGCGGGTAACTAAACGGGAAGCCGAAAAGAGGCCCCCACCAATCAGAACCAAGGAAAATAAAATAAAACAAAAACGAAGAAATAATAATAAAAATCCGGCCACCGACGGACGAAAGCAGAGAGAGTTCCCTTTCCGCGTTTGGCCAAACACTGAAGACTAAAGAAAAGATCGAAGGAGAAAACACTGTTCTTCAACTATTCAGAAATCAAAAATGAGTTTTGAGTGTTGAGTTTGAGATCTATTCAAATAATAAATAAATGTTACCCACTCAATCTAGTTGAAAGTCTGCGTCAAGTGTGTGAGAGATCAGAGAGATCTAGCTAGGATCTTCAATCCTTTTGGAGGTTTTGGCTTCCCAAAAACGAAAATGGCGCTTCGTTTTTCGTTAGCCGCATTTTCTCTGATCCTCCTTCTATCCTATCCTCTGCTTCTCAACGCCAAAACCCTCAAACGTGACAGTAAGTTCTCTCAGCTCCTTCATTCACTTCACTTGTATTTTCACTCTCTCTCTCTCTCTCTCTCTCTCTCTCTCTCTCTCTCTCTGCGTTTGGCTTGGAAATATGGAATTTTTGTGGTGATTTTGGGCAGTGAAAGCATTGAACGAGATCAAGGCTTCGCTGGGCTGGAGAGTTGTGTACGCTTGGGTCGGAGACGATCCGTGCGGAGACGGCGACCTTCCGCCGTGGTCCGGCGTCACTTGCTCAACTCAAGGCGATTATCGAGTCGTCACTGAGTTGTAAGCCATTTTCTTTTGCCTTATATCCGATTCGATGCGATTGCCCTGAGTTTTCAATTTTGCAGAAAAAAATGTATTTATGTTGTTTTTGTTTTGCTAATTTGCAGGGAGGTTTATGCAGTCTCAATTGTTGGGCCTTTTCCAACTGCTGTCACCAATCTCTTGGATCTCACTAGGCTGTAAGAACACCTCTTTAAATCTGCTGCTATTTAATACCTCTTTAACTTGCAATTTGCTCACAATTAATACAAATTTATATTGTTTCAGTGCTCATTTACTCATTGACGTTTATAAACCTCAAATTTATGAGCTACACATTCATAATTAATAACCCCTCAGTTGTTTTTCAGTTTTGTCAAAACTCAAACTTCATATTTGTTTTCAAGAATCTGATGTATCTGTATGTGACTGTGTTCGTTCATGTCACAGGGATCTCCATAACAACAAGCTGACGGGCCCTATTCCCCCCCAAATTGGACGTTTGAAGCGTCTTAAAATGCTGTACAGCCTTTCTACTCCTCTTTTTATTTTAGATTAGTTTGTTTTCTGTTCAGCTTATGGGCATAGTATTCGGTTTATGCGATAACATGCTTTTATATGCTAGCAGGTTGACAGTTAGAGTTGGATTTGCCATCTTCTTCTTAATTCTAATAGAAGCTTTTGATTTTTTTTTTTTAATTCTCAGTAATTTGAGATGGAATAAGTTACAAGATGTCATTCCTCCTGAAATTGGTGAACTGAAGAGTTTAACCCATTTGTGAGTGCACTTAGATTCTATCTTTCACAATGATTTGCATCTTTCTTTTCTGTGACTATTTCACCATGTTTTATTTACTTATTCACTATTTTTATGAACTAATAATTCTGTAGGCATCTAAGCTTTAATAGTTTCAAAGGGGAAATTCCAAAGGAGCTTGCTAATCTTCCAGAGCTTCGCTATCTCTATCTGCAAGAAAATCGTCTCATTGGGCGGATTCCTGCAGAACTGGGAACTTTGCAAAATCTTCGGCACTTGTATGTTTACATAGTTCTTCGCATATTGTTAATGATAACGCATCTGTATCTGGTTACTGATGTGTGCCATTGTGATGCCATTTGTTCATAGGGACGTTGGTAATAATCATTTGGTGGGTACCATTAGGGAACTCATACGTATCGAGGGCTGCTTTCCAGCTTTGCGTAACCTGTAAGTTAATCCAAGCTGATGAATACATAATTACTTACACCTCTAGTATAAATGATATGATAAATTAAGTTGTTCTTTTTGCAACTGGGTTATGTAGTTACCTAAACAACAACTATCTTACGGGAGGAATTCCAGCACAGCTTGCAAACTTGACCAAGTTGGAAATCTTGTATGTCTCTCTCTGTCTCTCTATCCCTCTGTGTATGTGTTATAATTACATTTTTACTTGAGATAAAGTTTGTTGGGTTAATTCTTTTGTTGGCTACAGGTACCTATCTTACAACAAGATGTCTGGGATAGTTCCATTAGGACTTTCCCATATTCCGAGATTGACTTACTTGTGAGTTTCTTTTTATGAAATTTCTTTTCTTTTTATTTGTGCTTGAATAGTTGGTGTTTAGGGGTACTTTCATTAAGGGTTTTGCCTCCTTTTTAATGGCAGTATTCAACTTGTAATCTAGACTCTTGCAAAACCATTGAACTACATATCGTTATTACACTATTATAAATAAAAAATTATGTAAAAAGCACCATTATAGCAAATCTTGGGCTAACTGAACAACCTTGACAAAGGTTTACCTACCACTGCATTAGATTGAGGAAGTAGATGTGTAAGTTCATTCATTTCTGGTTGTGAATTTTTATTTTTTTTTAGACATGCATTATCTTTCGCTCTCAACCAAGAGTTTTCCTTTTTATTAATTCTGCAATCATCTTTTCAAATTGTCTAATATCTACTATACCTTGCATGTGGGCAAATTATCTTGGCACACTAGAAATTCTGACAGCATCCTACATAATTTTAGTTGCTGCCCTCGCTCCTCATGGAAAATTGACTAGGGATTTTCTGGATTTTTGATTCCTTTAGCTACATTGACATGCATTTCTTGTTGGCTTTATTGGCTTCTATTAGAGACTAACACACTTCCCCATTCATTGGTGAAATTGATATATCAGGATTCATATATCAGTTTGTTATCTTGAAACTCTTGTGCATATGAGTGTTTTTGTGTGGAAAATTATTTTCACCAACATGCTTATGGTTCATTTTATCAATTTTAGGTATTTGGATCACAATCAATTTTCAGGGAGAATTCCCGATGCCTTCTATAAACACCCATTCTTGAAAGACATGTGAGTTTCTTTGCCTCTGGAACTTGGAAACTTTTAATTCCTGAAACTATGCAGCTAAATGTTTGATATCTCGGTTATAGGTATATTGAAGGGAATGCATTCCGACCAGGTGTGAAACCGATAGGCATACACAAAGTTCTTGAGCTCACTGACACGGAATTTCTTGTTTAGTCAAGACATCAAGCAATTATTTATTTGTTACCAATTGTGTTTATGTACTGCCCAAACAAGGGCTCACGTAGTCTCTGAATGAAATGAAAAATCTGTGTCGATGAAGTTTTGATGTCATTAATGAGTTCCTATGTTGCTAACTGTCTGGGGAGTTGCTGAAATCGTAAATAGTAGTTTCAGAACTGATGGATGTCTTGGATCATAGTATATACCCAGTTCAACAGGGATACAATATCATGTGTTATCAGAGAAGCAAAATTTAACATTCCCTACCCATTCTTGGCGTTTCATTTTTATTTTCAGCGCTAATTTTGGTTTAGATTTGGTCTCTGTATTATCAGCTGCATGAAATACAAGGTTAGGAATTGGGCGGGCAATTAACCTTATTTAATTGATTCATGTCTAGTCAGCTAGAAACAAATATGGATAACTGCCTAAAAAATCCAACTGTTTGCTTATGGTCCCCAAAACTAATTGCATTTCTTCCATTTGCCGGTGTGTTTTCTCCCCCGCAATGAATTCATGAACTGCTCTATTAACCTCAACCGAACTGCAACCTGGTGCTTTCTCTACTCCTCTGTTTCTCATCAAATGCCTCATTCTTCTGGCATCACCATGATTCCCCCCGGCAGCATATAAATTTGAGAGCAAGACATAGACCCCACTGTGGGGTTCGAGCCGAAAGAGTTTCTCCGCAGCAACCTCGGCTAGTTGAGCTTGTCCCTGATTGCAACAAGCACTAAGAAACGCTCTCCAAGCCACTGCTTCTTCAGATGGTTTACTTGAACTGGGCATTCTTTGAATTATTTCCTTTGCTTCTTCAAAGAGACCGGCACGGCTTAGAAGGTCGACTATACATCCATAATGTTCGCTTTTCGGCTCAATGTTGTATATCCGACACATTTTATCAAACACCTTCATGCCTTCATTTGCCATGCCTGAATAACTACTAGCAGTAAACACAGCAATGAAGGTGATATCATCTGGCCTAACCCCAGCAGCCTCCATCTCTCCAAACAGCTGAATTGCACCTTCTCCATCTCCATGCATTGCCATTCCTGCAATCATAGCATTCCAACAAACCGTGTCTCTCTTTGGCATCTCATAAAACAGTCCTCTAGCCAAATCCAATTTCCCACATTTAGCATACATGTCAATAAGACCAGTGCTCAAACGAACACTCAGCGGCAACCGAAGCCGATTCAAATACGAGTGAATCCAAATCCCAGTGTCCAGAGCTCCCAAATGAGCACATGCACATAGAACGCTGACCAAAATTGCCTCATCAGACTCTATCTCTGTAAGCTGCATCAGCCGGAACATATAAAGACCTTCCTTGAAACAATTATTCTGGACGTACCCAGAAATCATGGCACCCCATATTCCTGTGTCTCTCACAGGAGCTTCTTCAAAGAACAGTCTTGCTGCGTCAAGATCACCCGCCTTTGAATGCCCAGAAATCATGACCGTCCATGAAACAACACTTAGGCTAGGAATTTCATCAAATATGTGTCTTGCAGCTTTCATATCATCAAATGCACAGTACATGACAATCAGAGAGTTACCCACAAAGATATCAGAAACGAAACCCAATTTCAAACTGCACCCATGAACCAATTCTCCAAGACAAGAGCTTTGCAGCCTAGCACAAGCCTTTAACACATAAGGGAGGGTATAATTATCTGGGTACATCCCATTTTGCAACATCTTGGTAAATACATTGATGGTTAGGATGAGATCATTTCTGAGCAATAAAGCTTTTAGCATGGTGTTGTAGATGCAAATGGTGGGTTGTGAGATGTGTCGGAAGAGTTTCCAAGCATGGGAGAGGCTTCCATGATTTGGGTCTGAGCAGAAGGCCAGCACCCTGCTCAAGGCAAAGCTGCTACTGCCAAGCCCACATGTGAATACTTGTGCATGAGCTTGCTGCAAGTGCTTCATGTTCTTGCACTTCTCTAACAGTTGCAGGCATCTACTGCTGCTGCTGCCATATGATGACATTGCCGTCCACCTCCAAAACCATCTGTTCGATTGATGGTAATAAACTCGGGAAAGAATTGTGGGCAGGCGACGCGGTGCATCTTATTCTTTGTTGAGATGGTTTCACCGAGTTACGTTTAAAATATATTCGTGGTAAAGGTGATAACAAGATTGCTTTCATAGCTCAGTTGGTTAGAGCACCCGTTTAGTAAGCGGGAGGTCTTGAGTTCGACTCTCAATGAAAGCATATCTGTATTTTTTTAACTTTTTTATTCTTTGCTTTGAACTTGGGCCCTCCATTTTGTATTTTAGGTGAGCCCAAAATAAACGAAAAATAATAAGAACTTTGGGCCTCAATTCTAAATTACCTTAACATTTTTCCTTTTTTTTTTTCCTAATCCAAAAATCCTTTTCAAGATAACCTTTTTTATTCTAACCTAAAAGTCCAATTAAAGATAAGAATGGATTGGACGAGGTGTTGTTTAGTAGAAAGCTTGAAACTCGACAAACACATCACAGTCAAAAACCAACCAATAATATGCTTCTTACAAATACAACATGAGTCAATCAGTATAACCCTTAACCATGATCAATTGAACTTCATATCAATAGATGAGCAACGAAATTATTATTTCAAATTGGATAAATAGATAACACGACAAAAGATTCAAAGATTTGGTTTTAATCAACATTTGGAAATTATTTGATACTCCTCATTCCTTCGAATTACAATTTGAAACATATGCAAAAATAATTCATAAAAAAGATTAAAAAAAAAACTTTTACGCATATGTCACACTGGTATGAGTAGGAACTCCTACTTACATGATAATGAAAATGAGAGTAGTATTTTCCTCAACATTTAAGTTTAACTGAATCAGTGGTATATGCATCAACAAATACTAGAATTTGAAAGACGGCCAAATTTCAGAGATTTTGTCGTTATCAATATCTGACTTTTATCCCCAAACAAACTCCACTTTTCTATACAAATTTCATCATTCTTTCACGGATTTCTGTATGTGGAAAAAGATGGTCAGACTCAGAGCACTTATATGCTGTATCTTTGTATCTTGGTTTTCATTATCTTTAGCTGAATATGTTGAAGTCAGCGTTGAAGGGTTTACTTCAATAGCCAGCACAGATGATTCTTTCATATGTGCAACTCTGGACTGGTGGCCAACTAACAAATGTGACTACAATCAGTGTCCATGGGGAAAGGCTGGCATCTTCAATCTGGTATGTATGTTTTGTTTTGCTTTCTCTGCTTACTCTTTCATTTTCTTTATTGAACAAATTGATGAGGAGCTGAACTTTCTTGGGAATTTGGGCCTATTTTTGCAGGATTTGGATAACAAGATCTTGAACAATGCTATCAAGGGTAAGTTCCTCAATAAAAAGTACTATTCGTTTGCTGTCACATCACAGGGGGACTAAATTTGTTGATATAATTTCAGCTTTCAGTCCAATGAGAATCAGAGTTGGAGGCTCATTGCAAGATCAGGTGAATTATGGTGTTGGATATGGAGTTAAATCATGTGAAGGTTTCAAAAAACAAGAGTCTGGTTTGTTCGGGTTCAGCGATGCTTGTCTTGACCAGAAAAGATGGGATGAGCTCAATGACTTCTTTAACAATACAAAGTAAGTACATATGCTGATCTTTTGTGTATACGAAGCTATGCAGGAACGAGGAAGCTCCATGGTTATTTGAACATTTGCTAGCAAACTCACACATTATTGATTGTTATAGAGCTAAAATCACATTTGGGTTGAATGCCCTCCATGGGAAGCAAGTGTCTCCCAAAGACAAAAGTCTCCGGATTGGTGACTGGAACCCGCAAAACTCTCGTGATCTCATGGAGTACACTATTGCGAAGGGATACCAGATCGATTCATATGAGCTTGGTAAATAAAATTACTTTCTATTTTGGCTTAGATATGTACTTATATATTAACTTGATTGTGTTACTCATTGAGTGCAAATGCTAACAGGAAATGAGCTAGCCGGGAGTGGGGTTGCTGCAAGGATAGAAAGTGATCAATATGCAAAAGACATCAAAAAGCTAAAAGAAGTTGTGACAGAATTGTACCCAGATGCCTCTAAACGACCAAAGATTATAGGCCCTGCTAGCTTTTATGACAAAAAATGGTATGAAAACTTCCTGCGGACTACAGGACCCGGTGTCGTAGACGCGGTAACTCATCACCTCTACAATCTTGGTGCAGGTACATAATCATGCCCACTTCTGGACCAGGATGTGTGTCTGTGATTTGATGTATATTTGATGAAAATGTTGTGATTGCAGGTGTTGATCCCACCCTTATCGACAGGGTTCAAGACCCATTTTTCCTTTCAGAGATAGCTCAGACATTTTATGATCTGTCAAACACAATCAAGGAGTTTGGGCCATGGTCAGAAGCTTGGGTTGGGGAAGCAGGTGGAGCTTATAACAGTGGTAGCAAAGATGTGTCACATACCTTTGCTAATGGCTTCTGGTCAGGACCTTTTCTCTAGCTTCAATAATTTAGAAAGACACAAACAAACAAAACAAATGTGGATCTAAGTCTAACTTCGATTGAAATAGGTACTTGGACCAACTTGGCATGACATCAACCTACAACCATAAGGTTTACTGCAGACAATCCTTGATTGGAGGGAACTATGCTCTTCTTAATACCACAACATTCATCCCTAATCCGGACTATTATGGGTTAGAATCTCTGCCTTAAATTTTTCTTAACTTAAAATGATCAACTAACTTATCTTGACATGTTCATTGGATTTTGCTAATTTTTTTTTTCTGCTTTTCCACCAGTGCTCTTTTGTGGCATCGACTAATGGGAAATAGGGTGCTCTCCACCACGCACTTTGGCTCCCCTTATTTGCGTGCATATTCCCATTGCTCAAAGAATCAGGTAACTCAATGTTTCAGACCTCAGATTTCAATTAGCCTCTGCTTTTTTTGATACTTAAAAGGATCTTTCACATATCTGACATTCACAACATATTTTGTTTCAGAAGGGTATCACTCTAGTTTTGATCAACATGTCCAACACGACCACCTTCGACGTTGCTGTCCTCCCCGACAACAATTTGTATCTGGGGCCAATACGGGTGAGAAAGCATGGTCGTATAGTTGGACAAGAAAGAGAAGAGTATCATTTGACACCAGAAGGTGGCAATATTCAAAGTGATGTGGTGCTGCTCAATGGAAATCCTTTGAAGCTCACAAATTCATCAGACATTCCTAAAATGGAACCAAAACTTGTGGATCCTACCTCTGCCATCAGTGTTGCAGCTGATTCAATTGTCTTTGTATCTATTAAAGACTTCCATGCCCCTGCTTGCGCTTAGTATAAACTTTTTGTTATATAATTCATCAGCTACCACTTTTTTTGTTTCTTAGAATAAAATGTCTTTAGCTTTTGGTAGGGTTGTAATCTAAGTACTCTTTCGAAATAGAAGATTAGCATTGTTATCTGTAATGTTGTGATCACATATGCGCTGTTCTTTGGAAGTCAGAAAGCTAAGAATCAAAGGAAAAAGGAATGCTTTTCTTCACCAGAAAGGCCTTTTTTAAGATCCAAACCAGGCATTACGTGCATGCAAAGTATACTTAAGTTTTCTTGCCGCCTTGGCCCTAACAACAGCCTATTAACTAGCTCTCCTTCCCTCTAAGCTTAACCTTCAAATAAGCCCCAACTTCTTATGGATGCCAAATCATTACTTGGAAAGAAGAAATTTGGGGGCCAGTTTCATCTGAAAGATGGAGCCTTTGCTTAAGCAAATAAGGTATTCCGACCCGTAACTTTGAAAATCGTTGATTTGTTTTAAACATGTAATTAAATATGACTAATCACTATTGTTAGGGTGAGATTTTCTGGTGTAAGACAAGAGAATACTGAACATGATCGTAGAATACCGCCACAGAAAGCTCAAGCTTTCAAAGGTAATATTTGAACCCGTTTTCTCGGGAAATAATCATCCATTTTCAAGTCAAAAGAATACAGATTTTCTGGTGTAGAAATAATTTTTCAGGATGATCAGATTGTGAACCCTTTAAGCTGTTTCTTGCAGAGAAAAGGAAATCCCAGAATTGGTTCCAGAGACAGCTGTCGGGGAAAATGAGTCAAGACTATGATTCTAACAAGGCAATAGAGCATGCGACCGCAGTGGCAGCAGCTGCATATGCCATTAAGTCAATTGAAGACTCAGCCATCTCTGATCAGAAAAAGACTGGCAATGAGCCGAAAACCTCTTTGGTGAGGATCAAGAGCAAAAAGGAAGAAACAGCAATTTCGAAGCCGGAACCTGGAAGAGTTTCCAAACTATTCCCAGGTAAGATAATATGGTTAACATTCTTATGACAACTAAAACTGAGTTCCCAGTTTTTATTTGCAAACTGTAAGTTCATAACCAAGAAGATGGCCTGTATTAGGTGCAGGCTCAACTAAAAGTACTCCAGAACGAGAAGATCCAGATGGTACTGCCACAACCGGGAAAGTCCCCGGAAGGGCTCCGTCAATAAAAAAAACTCCAACTTTTGCTGATAAGCAGTTGAACAGCACTGACAGTATAAAACCCGAAACTGCAGCACCACAACCCCTTCGTTCCCCGTCAATTAAAAACACTCCAACTGTTGCTGATAAACAGTTGAACAAAGCTGACAATATAAAACCAGAGACTGCAGGCCCTTCAAATGAAACCAAGAGGCAGAGTGCAACAGAACCTGGAACAAGAAAAACACAAGCAGATATTTGGGAGGAGACTAAGCTTGCTAGGCTTAAAGAAAGGTAGCTACTCAGCATTGGCGAACATTTTACGTGATCTACATTATTTATTATATTATGTTTAGAAACTCGAGCATACCTAAAATGGTTTCCTCCTAGAAATTCAAGATCATATGCTGTTCTTTCTCTTATTATATATTGAATTTGAATGAACTACAGATTCTTGAGAGCTTCCAACTTGGAATTTAAGATCATTTTCTGTTCTTCCTCTAACATTCATGATTGTCAGGTATGAGAAACAAAACGCCACAATACTTTCCTGGGAGAGCAAGAAGAAGACGAAAACCAGAAGCCGACTCAGTACAAAAGAGGTTTTGTTTCATTTCTTTATCAAATGTAATACTTTGATCATATGGACTAATAACCAACTTAAACTTATTGAACCTGCAGAGTGAAATAGAGAAAAAAAGAGTAAAAGCTCAACGAAAGTTCAACAGAGATATGGAACGTATTAAACAGATTGCAGAGGGAGCAAGGGCACAGGCAGAGGAGCGGTACAGAAATGAAGTCTTGAAGGTAAAAGAAAAGGCAAATGCAATCAGAAAAACAGGGAAAGCTCCTACTTCATGTTTCTGCTTCTAAGTCGACCAATTATAGATACTCCGCTACTTTCAAGATTGTAAATATTTCTTTCAGATCCTGTATGAAACTCAGAGTGCAATCACAATAAGATGGCAGTCCCACCATGTTATTCATACCATATTAAAAGCACGTACAAATCAACTAATTAGATGGTACTAAGACCACAAATGAAGTTAAGAGTAAAAGACAGGGCCTTTGTCAAGAAGCCAATCAGACATCCCACGCTTGAGCTGTTGAATGTATAAAGTATCGCAGCATCAAGCTGAAATTAGAAGGCAATAATACTGACTGTTCATTGTATATCGAATAAGGACGAGCCTCGGAGTCTAGGCCTCCCAAAGGTTTACAGCAGTCAAATGACTTTCCCAAATTTATTCATGTATGTTGCACAGATTTCATGAAACAGATTAGACATGAAAATCAAATAGTTTTTTTCAGTCATTTTTGCCGGCCTTCAAGTAAGCGTGCATGTAAAAATTCACTAACACAACTTCAAATACTTACTCAAAAACAGTTGAGCAATAGGAAATCAGCCACTTCCAATAAACAATGGTAGTTACATTAATGACAATCATTCAAACTCAGACGCCAGACCTTACAAATTACCCAAGAAACATGCCTCATATACTCTTGAAACTTCCACTGTCATGCATACCACGTAATCCGAGAGTGCTCTGGATGCCGAAGACTCAAGTTAGCATAATGTGCTCTACTTCGATGAAAAAATATTTGGATGACAACTGGAAGAGGTTCTAAAAAGGGTGACGAGCCAATAGTGCCTGGTCATGAGGTTATCTCCCTCACCAACCTCTCCAAAATAGGGTATGCAAAGTACAATAGGAAGAAAGAGGGGATTGCAAAAACCACTGTGAGTAACAAGTAGAGAGCCAAAATAATAGCACAGCCAGGTATTGCAAAAAAGACAATCAAAAGAAACACTATGACTAATGGGAACTTGGATGTAATGTGAATGAAACTTTCCAAAGACTTCTGCAGGGAGAAATGATGCCGCTCGACACGACTAACCCTATCATCGTGGTTATACCTCGACAGCGAAGGGCAACTAGAATGGGTCCTCCTCAGGTTACCGTTGCCAGATTGATTTCCAATAGCTAAACTTGCTCTTGGAGAACCAATTTGTTGATTCTCACCACTGAGTGCAGAACCGAACTTTACCCTTTCACCATTGAAGCTCTCAATCATCCAGAGAAGGAAGAAATTCTTGCGTGGAAACTTTAGATTCCCCTTATAAACCAGCCGCAAAGACAACAAGTGGCACCACGGGCAAGCAACGAAAAATGGGATCTTAAACTTTTGAGAGGAGAATTTAAAGAGAGCCCATTGAAGCCCCAAGACACAATTTCTGCACAGGGTATGACCACACCATAAGACATGGGGCACATTCTCGACAATGTTAAAAGATTCCAGGCATATAGGGCATTCTAACCCCTCTTCTTGGCTTGAATTTGAGCAGACTTCATCATCCGAGGAGTCCAAACAAACCCGGCTTGGCTCTGAGGAGCTTCTTTTAAGTCCAATGCTTGTGATGGCATTAGAAGCAAAACCCCACATCACACCAGACAAACAAGGGTGATACAAGAGAAGGGGTTAACTGCTAAAACTGTAGAAGGTGCAACAACAAATTGAATCTTCAAGAATTCTTCTAATGTATCCTGTCAACAACAAGCTAGTTCATAGAACGAAGTCTAGCATGAAAAAAAAAACATAAAAGATATTAAAAAAACAGAGTATAAATTGCAACAATTTCTTATATGAAATAATTTGCCATTATCTAATTCTAATATATTAAAAAAAAAAAAATTCTTCACAATGCAGCATTATTAGGCCAAAATTATCCCACCAAAACCAAATAAAACGTCAAATTGAATTCTGATAGAGTAGAGAAACAAACATTTACGCAGATACGACATAATGAGCTAGGAAACCAACTACCCAACAAAGAACTGAGTGAAATATGACTTGGGAGTACAACGGAAATTAAGAATTTTTATGAGGAAAAATTGCCGCAACATTTCAATTTGGCATAGATTTTGTGAAAGTAAATTCGAAATGATGAAGAAATAAGGGGTAAAACCAAACGTTACCTCAATTGCTTCAATCGAATATTGAAATTCCACGGGATTTGGAAGGAAGAGAGAGAGAACCACGATGAATGATCACTTCCTCTGTCTCTCCGATCGCCGTAGCGTGTTTGTATCATATAACTGAATCGCTGACAGGTAAAAAGAAAGAAACCAGAAACGATGTCGTGCGAATACCACGGTGTTAAAAAATTGCCCCGTGCCAGGTGGCGAAGCCCGTGTCACAAGTATTCTAGTTAGGTCTGGTTGGAAAAGAAAAATGTAGAGGTTGGGATTAGAATCATAAGAATAATTTCAGCATTAAAAAAATTCATAAGAATAATTTGTATTTTCAGTAATATTTTATCACAGTGAATTAATATTAATATTTCTTATAACTAAACTCTAAAAGATGATTGAAGATATATGCTTAGTCAAGTTGGTTAAAACGAATGTGTTCCCCACTTTGCACATGAGTTCGAATCCCTTCACTCTGAAGGGTGAACATTTTTGCTCACCACTTTAATCCAAGGTGTACCATCACCACCTATCTTAAAATAAAATAAAATAAAATATCGCTTCTATAAAAAATAAAAAATTTCTAAAAGATGACTATTAGACAATTAGAAGAAAAAAAAAAGGTAACTCAATTTGTTACACCAGTAAGTTTTTGTTTTTGTTTTTTGGGTTTTTGTGTTGGAGTTACACCAGTGAGTTAATGGAATTCATACTGGCGTACTGTAGAATCCATTTAGTTTCTTTGGTAACTAAATATATTGTTAGCCAATTTTTGACTTGGCTTACTCACATAATCACATCACATCTCATCCTCTGCAATTCCTTAGTTTTTAGAGCAATGTGTCGTTTTCCCCTGAACTATGACCCTAATCGAACTTACCTCTATGAACTACAAAATCTACTAATTTAGCACCCGAATTAATTGAAATGGCCAATTTCACTCCTGCAATTAGATTTTTGAATAAAATAAAAGTTAGATACATAAAATCAAAAGAGAAAAAAAAATTATAAAATTTAGGACTAACGACAAAAGACACCTTGCTGATTTATGGTCATTCTCAAATTTGACCACAGAGTATCAATTTTATCAATTTACGCCCTTGCGTTTTCAACATCATCTAATTTCATCCTTTCGTTAAGTTGACCAGACGGTCAATCGTTAAACGCAGACGTGGAATCCATGGGACCCACCCCACTAGCAGATTGACCATTCCACGCATGCCAATTGAAGGGTAGTTTTGGGTTTTGACAATTTAAAAAAAAAACTGAAATCGTTCCCAAATTGGGCACATGTTGCAAAGCTAGAGAAAGTTGGGGCAGATAATTGCAGCCTTGGACTTCAAGTTCAGTGAAAATTGTTGCGAGTTGGAACTAGAGTACGAATTCAGATTCATATTCAGGTTATTAGGGTTGGAGTTTCCTTTAGCGGAGTCTTGGTCGCCAGCGATGGCGTTGGCTTCTGTCTCACAGGTTATAAGAGAGAGAGAGAGAGAGAGAGAGAGAGAGATTCAGAGAAGGAGAGAAGAATCTGGTTGTGGTGTGTCAGGGAAGGAGAGAAGCTTGTGGCAGGGGTAGGTGTTGGGTGAGAGCGCTGGTGGTTTTGTATTTTTGGGTTTCATTTTTATATATTTTAAATACTTTAGATAGTAAAACAATCAAATAGTAACTCAAGTGGATGATACGTGACTTTTTGGACGGAAAAGTGGATGAAATTTGAAAAATTTAACAACATGGGTAAAATTGGCAATATTTTTTAATACAATGGCTAAATTGGCCGACTTTTTAATTCAGGGTTTAAGTTGGATTAAAGTCATAGTTCATGGAGCAAAACGGCTAAAAATTCTAATTTTTAAGTAGAACCTAGAGCAGTGGCGGATCAAGAAATTTCCTTCCAGGGGTCAACGTCTAAAGGTTAAAAAAAATTATACAAAATATACCAATACAAATAAAACAATAATATTATAATTCATAATTAATAGAAAAAATCACATTACAATTGTCGACGACGAATTTTTATATTCTGAAAACGTAGCATTATAATTTCATTATCAAAGAATTTGTTCTATTTTTCCTATAGTGTAAACACGGTAATCATCGCGCCCAAGTATTTGTTAGGAAATCTGTTCCTCTTAATAGTATAATCATGTCCAACCTGGTTAATCAAACAAGAACTAAAGTCTAGCAATTGTCCTCGCACAAAACGTTTTTCTAGTAGTTAACTAACCAATTTAACAATTTTAAAAGGTGAAAAAATATAAAATCAAACTACCCATTTCGAAACCTGCAAAAATGAAAACACCTCATGTTTGTTACATTTACGTTGTTGTTAGCAAGCTAATTAACTTCCTCTTTCTCTCCCACATATATATTTACCGTCACCAACTCCATTAATTACATGCAAAAACTCAAAGAACACGATTAATCAAAATCCAATATACTATCACAATGCAAATAATGAACCACAAAGCTTGTACTCAACATGTTGCCGTCTTAGTCTTTCCGTTCGCCTCCCATCTCGGCATTCTTCTCCACTTTATCCGTATAATCTCAGCCATGGCTCCTGACGTGAAGTTCTCATTCTTGAGCTTTGCCTGTTGAACTGGGTGAAGGTTGGTTTAGTTAGGGGGTTGGGGATTTAGGGTTGAGAGGTTGAGAAGTGAAATGAGTTAAAACTCATTTTGGGGGTGGGAATTATCGGGCAACAACAGGAGCAGCAATTGCTGCCTTTTTTTTCTTTTTTCTTTTTTAAATAAACGTGTGCCAAAACGACGTCGTTTTAGCCAGGTAAAAAAAAAAACTTAAGTGCAATGACGTCGTTTTGATGTCCTGCTTATAAAAAAAAAGACTCGCGCGCGCAAAAGCTCCAGGCAGCACACAGGTTGCCTCTTTGGGGCATTTCGTCGAACACCTTGCGATGGTCAAGTTTGGCTGCTTTAATGGAGGATTTCAGAGGTTGCAGGGGTCAATTGACTACCCTTGCTCCTCTGTGGATCCGCCCCTGAACCTGAGTATTGTTGAATTAAAAAATAGGGAGTTAGGAAATCATATTATATAAATTAAAAGTTTTGTGGGATACATATAGTAATTATGTATATATTCGACCAATAGACAATACAGGTAAGCTGCCCAACTATCAACTAAAATCCAACTAGATTGACAATAATGTTTGAGTTTTTCAAATCCAAAACACAATTGGGCTGCTAGGAATGAGATATTGCATGACATGGGTAGGTTAGGAAGCTATCATACTTTGAGAATAGGGAAATGGGATTATATTAGTTGGTCAAAGTAGTATACCCGCTCTTTTGCATCCGAATTCAAACCTCCTTGCTTACGTTATGGTTTTAAATATCACTTTTGTAAAAATAAAATAAAAGAGAAATTGCAAATTAATCTACATTACAAATCCACAGTACATTATACATCGAACACATTACACAAGAAGGCGGGCCCAAGACTAAAAAGTCTAGGCCAAGCCAGTACAAACAAAAACTACACCAAAAATAGGAAAAACAAACAGAGGGCCTCTAAAACAGCAGAACAAGGCCCAAAACTTAAGTACAGAATTAAGGCCACATAACATAATTAGTGATTAATCATCACTTTTTCATAATCAACCCTTCAAGAAACCCTGAGCCATCTTAAAATAATCCCCAAATCCACCAGATCCGCCCTCATCCTCATCGTTGTTACTGGGTTTCTTCTTGGTCTCATGCTCACCGCTGCCCGAATCATGCTGCTTTTTTTCCTTTCCCGCAGTATCGCCACCGCTTCCTCCGCTGCCGTACTTGCGGAGCATATCCTCGGCCTTGCTGACGTAGCTGCCGAGGCCTTCTTTCTCATTGAGCCCGCCGTAGGAAGAGGCAGCGTCTAGGATGTTGCTCGCAGCCTCGCAGACCTTGGCCTTGTCCACCTTCTCGCCTTTCGCTGCTCCGGCGATAATCTTGGCGCTGGACATCAGCTCGCTGGTCGATGGCTTTGCGCCTTTGGCTGGCTTCCCCCCCGCTGCATGTTTGTCCGGGTGGGCCCCGGTCACCGTCCCGGTGGGTGCTTTCCTCTCGCGATATTGATCCTCCTGATATTCTTCGTCCTCATAACCTTCGGCCTTCGATGGTTTCGCCGCAGCTGCATGCTTGTCGGAATGGTCATAGCCTCTGGCCCCAGCGGCCGCTTTTTTCTCGCGGTATTGGTCCTGATCTTCCTCCTCATAATCTTCAGCAGAACCGTAAGCTGCGGATGGCTTTGCAGGTTTGGCTTTGGTCACATTGCTAGCTCTTCTCCCGCCATATTGATCCTCGTCATCTTCCTCATCATCTTCAGCGGAAGTGTAAGCTGATGGTTTCGCAGCTTTGGGTTTGGTCCCAGTGGTGTGCTTTCTCTCGCGATACTGATCATTCTGATCTTGCTCTTCATCTTCATTTTCTTCAGCAGAAGCGTAAGCTGTGGAGGGTCTCGAAGAAGCTTTGGGTCTGGTCCCAATGGCGGGCTTTCTCTCGCGATATTGTTCTTCTTCTTCATAATCTTCAGCAGAAGTGTAAGCTGGTTTGGCAGCAGCTTTGGGTCTGGTCCCAGTGGTGGGTTTTCTCTCGCGATATTGATCCTGGTCTTGTTCTTCTTCTTCATAATCTTCGGCAGAAGTGTAAGCTGGTTTGGCAGCAGCTTTGTGTCTGGTCCCAGTGGTGGGTTTTCTCTCGCGATACTGATTCTGACCTTCATCTTCCTCATAATCCTCAGAAGTATAAGCTGAGCGCCGATCCATTTCTTAATTCAAAGAAAGATAGTGTAATTGCCAAGATGATATGACTTGCTTGTATGGGTGAATGGTGAATGAATATATACGAGTGTCGGTGGGTTTGTGACTTTTTTTTGTGTGATATACCCGTTATTCACGCGGCATCCACAAGCAAAGCTTTTATTTTGGGTGATGTTAAGTTAATGGAGGGTTTCTTTTTCATGCTTTTTTTTCTTTCTGTATAATCATATAAATAGTAAAAGCAAGAAAGCACAAATATTAATGGGCTGATGGGTCCCTGCCCAGCCTCGCCTCTCTCAGGGTCAGAGGGGGTCACGGGCAACCCTGTCGGCCACACGTTTCTTGTGGCTCTTGCTGCTCTTCCTCTTCGCCCTCTTAAAGATAAACATCACAGATATTTGTGAGTAGAGGTCATTGAATAGGTACACGTGGCAACATGTGGAGACGACACGCCCCCTCTTCAACTGGATTTCCAACTGCTTGAAAGAGACTGAAAGGTGCGTAGGGCAGATGATTTGAGTTTGAGTTGTCAATCTTGGGCTTACTTGTGAATTGGGTTGCCATACTCGTAATTTGTTAGTTTTTTTTATTGTTTTTCTGGGCTTTAGGGTTTGGGACCAAATGACAAAAAAGACCCTTCTTTCTCTCAATTTCAAGGGCACGAACGCCATTGCGTACCAAAGAGAGAATAGTTGGTTGGATAGAGAGTGTTGTCATTCCATGATGTGTATTGTTTTCATAGGGGAGAGGAGCCAAAGCTTTTTCTATCTAATATCTTTACATGACGACATTCTATGATGCCGATAAAATGACCACATTGTGACACATGAAGGTTTTAATTTATGCAAGACTCAACCCTTTATATAATCAAGCACCTAGTGCTCCTTCTCAATCATTGCTAGTTAATTCCAGATCATATAACATATGGTCGCTCCAAAAGGAGTGATGCCTGAGAACACAAGAGGCATTGGTTGCTATATCAATGACATTAGCATAACTAATACATCTTGTGTTCTCAGGTCACCCCTTTGGGACACCTTGTTTACATGCATCATATAAAACTTCTCAATATATTTAGTATAATTATTTGTTCAATCTATGAACCACAGGTTTTCACATCTGATTTTCCACCGTGAGAAGAAAAGTACCACTAAATCAAATTCAGTTTTTGTTACATGTATTTTTTTATGTATTTGTTTTTTAAATTTCTTAGGTTATAACTTATGTACCGGCCAGATCATTCTCGGAATGGCACACAAGCATATCACAATACCACCGCACAGTGGGATCACCAGTGAGTCGCGACTTGTCCAGCACGAAAAAAACCGGGAAGAATTGAAATTCGCCAAAACCCTAACTCCGACCTTGTTCCGTACAGCTCGCCATGGACATGGAGATCGATCCTCCCAAGTCATCCGAGCAGCAACCCAAAGCCGAAGACTTGTTTAAAGCCGCTGAGGCTGGTGATGCTTCGGTGTTCAAATCGCTCTCTCAAAAGCAGCTGGCCGAAGCTTTGTCTCTCAGGAACGATGACGCCCGCTCCGTCCTCCACGTCGCCGTCTCTTCGAGTAACTCTGAGGTCCGTCTTCTTTCACATTCCTCCGTATCCCATTTGGTTGCCCAGAAACTATAGGAAAATAATAGGAAATTTGCTGTCTTATGTTTTCTATTTGCTCTCAGTTTGAATTGAAAATAAAATTTGTGAAGTATCCTCAATTTGCTTCAATTTTAATGCTCTCTGCTTCAAAGTTGATGATTTTGTGGCTATCTGTGGAGGCAGGTGGTAAAGGTACTACTAGCTGCTGATGAATCAAAAAATGTGATAAACAGTGTGGATGAAGATGGATGGTCACCGCTTCATTCTGCGGCCAGCATTGGGAATTCTGGAATAGTTGAGCTGTTGCTAAGCAAAGGTAAAGGTGTCAGAATTCCTAGTTTCTGCTTTATGTCGTTTTTAGCACCTTTAATAGTTTTATCATGTCAAGTTTGGCTCTGTATGTTTGGTTAGGCAATGTTAGGCTTTGTGAATGGTAAATTTTGACCAGCGGTTTAATTGGAATCTCAATGTTCTGATTTATTGTTCTTAACAGGAGCTGATGTTAATTTGAAAAATGGTGGGGGTCGCTCTGCCCTTCATTATGCTGCCAGCAAGGGATGGTTGGAGATTGCTCAAATTTTGATCTCACATGGGGCAAAGGTTAATCTGAAAGACAAGGTGTGTAACTTCAAACAATAGTGTTTTATCTGGGGAACTTTACTTTCAGTGTATATCCATTTTCATGAGCACCATGTGTTGATGTCATGTTCACATGCTCTTTTAATTTCTTGTAATTGGTGAATTCTAATTATATGGTATGCATTGCGGTTAGGTTGGTTGCACCCCATTGCACCGTGCAGCTAGCACTGCGAAATCGCAGGTGTGTGAACTTTTAATTGAGGAAGGCGCAGAGGTTGACGCTGTTGATAGATTGGGTCAGACTCCTCTTATGAGTGCAGTGATTTGCTATAACCAAGAGGTTTTTGGATGCTTCCTGAAAGAAGAGATTGTTACAACTTTTGGCTCTCACACATGGTTATTTGTGTTTGGTAGTTAAAGAATTACATTATTGATTGCACTTTTATTGCATTTTGGATATAAACAAGGCCTTGTTGAATCTACTTTCCTCATGCTCGCTCGAATAAGCTAATTGGGATCGAGCATTTCTGGTTCTATGCATAGGAATGAAATAAATAGTTTGGGAAAGAGGTCTTAGTAAATGAATATTTGGTTTTAATTTATAGTATTTCATTTTTCTTTTCTTCAATTATTAACTTGATTGGAATATATGAGCTTTTTAGAGCCTGTTGAATGAGTGCTTAATCTGTCCACTAAAGCTGGATGGCCTGTGATGTATGAGGCATGTTGCAGTGTTTAATTCTTCATCCAAATGCTTTTCATTCCTTTACATCTCTGTTTTCGTTATTACTCGACAAATAGGCATGTTGTGTATTTGTCTCTCTTTTTTGTATAAATTTATTTTATTTTTTTCATTCAATATCCCTCTTTTTTTGTATAAAAAATGTGAAATCTAAAACAATTGTCAACTTAATGATGAGGAAATTTGCAAAAGATACAACATTCACGGACCTGTTTATATTATTTCTCCTTAGGTTTGAACCAATTTGTATAGTTTTCCTCCTTTTACTCAGAGACCTTGTGTTATTACCTTTTTCCCACTGGCTAGATACTAATGGTGTATTTCTATGTTATCAATTTGGTTGCCAAGTTGACATGGGAAGAACTTTGTATTAACTTCTAGTCTAGTGTAGCAGCAGAAAGCATAATTCAAGGTTTTATCAAATCTCTGTTAAATTAATTTATGTTGGTGACAGGTTTCTCTCCTTCTAGTAAGGCACGGAGCTGATGTTGATGTGGAAGACAAGGAAGGATACACAGTGCTTGGTCGAGCTTCAAAAGAATTCAGACCACTATTGATTGATGCTGCTAAGGCCATGCTCGAAGGATGATTCTTTTGCATTAAAACTGTAAAACTTGTCTAAGGAAGAAGTTGCACTCGTGATGTTTAAATTGCCACCGTCAATGACCAATAGAAACAGAGAGAAAATAGGAGTTTTTCTTTTTACTTTTCAACCAAGGCTTTGTTGCATTGCATGCAGACTGTCTTGAATTTTAGTTTCAGTGAATGTACCTCGAAGATGTCGTTGTTTGGCATTTTCTAATTTAAAGCAAGTTCAGGCTCTATGTTTTAGCAATCACCGTAACCATGTTGAGCAGAAAACTCTCAATGATCTTGTTGTTGATGGA
The DNA here is from genome assembly GCA_018703695.1 of Prunus fruticosa. NCBI lineage: Eukaryota > Viridiplantae > Streptophyta > Magnoliopsida > Rosales > Rosaceae > Prunus > Prunus fruticosa. The sequence continues at coordinate 41,929,360 of CM031917.1, read as the reverse complement.
CTTTAGACAAACACACAATGAATGTGTCAAACACTCACACACACACATAGAAAATAACCAAGCACAAAGGACATATAACCAAGCACAAAGGACATAAGAATTTATAGAGGTTCAGCAATTGGCCTACATCCTCTTTGGTGATTTCCTTAAGAAATTTCACTAATGAAGATATGTTACAATTTTGATTTACCAATAAAAACCCATTTAGAACACTATCCTTACAATCTGTTTCTCTTACACCCTTTACTCAACACTTTGATGTACTTGTGAACTCTCTTATACTTGGTTTTCTCTCTTACTCACTAGCTCTCAGCTACTTGGCTTTCTTGCATCAGTTCCTCTTTATAATGCTGGTGTAGATCAACCTTTGAACTTAGGAGGAAGCTTCCTCCAACTGCACATCCAACTTTCAAACACCTTACTTAGAGCCAAAGAGTAGGGGCACCATGAAACAAGTCAACAAACTTCCATAAATGCCTTCCTAACTCTCCTAGCAGATTGCCAACCTCCCTATAGCTCATAAATGACTTAGGTGGTCCTTACATTGAAATGGAGAAGCAAAGCATATGGAGAGAAGTCCTTGCTTTGCTCAATACTTAACTTTTTTGCATATTTTAGGTGAGCCAATTTTTCCCAACAATCTGCACCTTTGCGAGCCTAAACTCCTTGTGAAAATCATTGACCTCCAAAACATCTTCAAATCTCTTGAGAATCGTCCAAGAGCTCCACCTCAATCTTTAGCACGGAACAAGACTGAGCAAGCTCAAACAATGTTTGAACTTTGCTGCTGTGACTGGCTTTGTTAGACAATCTGAAGTGTTCTCTGCTATGTGAACTTTCTCTATTGCAATGTCCCCATTGTTCACCCAATCCCTTATCCTGGTGGTACCATACATCAATATGCTTAGTCATTCCATGAAATACTTGATTCTTGACTAAGCATATTGCACTTTGACTATCACTTTGAATCACCACAAAGTCTTGAGCTATCCCAAACTCTTTCGCCAATCTTTTCAGCCATATTACTTCCTTATAAGCTTCCGATAGCACCATATACTCCGATTCGGTAGTAGACAAGGCACAAACCGATTGTAGCACTGCTCTCCAGCTAATCGATCCTCCACCACAAGTGAAGACATAACCTGTAATATAATCATAATCCACATAACTCGTCACACATGTCTTTCCTCATTGTCTTTCGAACAATACCACAAACTTCTTGGTGCCCTTCAAGTATCTGAGAATCCAGCTTGTTGCATTACAATGTTGTTTTCCTAGATTCGCCATGTACTTTTACATGACACTAACGGCTTGGGCCAAGTCGGGTCGTGTGAAAACCATTGCATACATGAGACACCCTACTAAGCTTGCATACGGAACTTTACTCATCTCTTCCTTCTCTTTGTTCGTGGAAGGACACTCTCGCGCACTTAACTTGAAATGCTCCGCCAAAGGGGTAGACACAGGATTGCAATCCAACATATTGAATTTATCAAGTACTTTAGATATGTACTTACTTTGTGATAGCCACAGCTTGCCTGCAACTCTGTCTCTCTTTATCTCTCGTTCCTAGAATATTTTGTGCATAACAAAGATCCTTCATGTCAAACTCCCTCCCAAGCAATGTCTTCAATTCCTAGATTTTTGACATGTCTTGACATGCAATTAGCATATCATCCACATAAAGTAGCAATATGATGATCTTCCCATCCTTGAATACATGAGTGTATACACAGCAATTAGATTCACATCTTCTATACCCAATCGTCATCATGTGAGAATCGAAGCTCTTGTACCACTATCTTGGAGATTGCTTCAGTCCATACAAAGACTTATTCAACCTAGAATCCAGATTTTCCTTGCTTGCTTCAATGAACCATTAAGGTTGACTCATGTAGATGTCTTTTCTAAATCTCTATGGAGAAATGTAGTCTTCACATCTATTTGCTCAACCTCCATGTCATCTTGTGCTACTATGGAAAGTAGGAGCCGTATAGAAGTATGTTTCACCATTAGTGAGAAGATTTCATCATAATCCACTCCCTCATTCTGCAAGTACCCTTTGGCCACCAAACGAGCTGTAAATATGGTGGCCTCATTCTCATGCATTCCTTCTTTCTTCCTAAACACCCAGCGTGTCGCTACGAAAAACTTTCAAAAATTTTCGATTGAGTAGCTCCTGCTTGCTTCGCTCACTCATATGCCCTAACCGTAGATGCCAAAGCTGAGTTTAATCATCCGAGTCCTTGCTTGTGGATACAACTGCTCCACTTGTCACTGTTGTACCACATAATCTATATATGCAGTTAGATTGAATCTCTCCCTTCACAATCACAAGTGAACCTTTTAAGATTATGAGTTTCCCTCCATTAGCTTTGAATGTATAACCATTCTTATCCAAAGTACTAAGAGAAATGAGATTCTTATGAAACTTTGTGATGTACCTCACCATCCCTATCGTCCTCATATTGCCATTGTGCATCTTCACCTTAATTGTACCGGTGCCTTCAACTCTAAAAATTGAGCCGTCCCCCATCATTACCTCACAACCTTTTTCTTTCTCATACGTGTCAAACCACTCATTGTTTGAGCACCCGAAATCCAAAATCCAGTTCGAAAGAGAAACTTTTTGAAGAATTAGCAAATGCATTAGTTTTAACATTGCTGTCAATACACATAAGCTCACTATCACCATCTGTAACGACCCCAACTGTGTCCGCTACATTCTTCCCTTTGTTCTTCTTCTTTTTCCATGTGGGGCGATTCTTCTTCCTGTGATCCTTTGACCCGTATTCCAAACAACCTTCTTTTGCTCCAAATTTTGACATTCCTCTATTGCCTTTCTTGCCTTCACGCTTCCTTGATCAGCTTCTCTCTCATGTCTTTGCAAATAGACCTTCACCTTGAGAGCTTTATCCCGACTCAAAATGTCTATGTGCGTCATAATGTCTTACACCACCGACTCAAAATTCAGGGTAACCTTTCCGAACATAAGCGTAGTTCGAAAGTACTTATAGGACAGAGGTAAGGATGTTAGCAACTGTTGGGGTCTTTTTTCGTCGGAAGGCTCGTTCGGGCTTGTTGATTCTCAGACCGCCATAGAGTGGTGGATCAAGCCTTCGTTGCCCATTTTTCTGAGTTAGCGAGGACTAAGCCCAAAGCATCCCGATGGAGAAGGATGTCCCAAGGGAGTACTCCGTTCTTCTTCCAGCGGCTGCGTGTTTTGTGCTGACGTTTCCGGCAGCTTAATGAAGAGTTGAAGATGACTTGCTGCTGTTGAACTGAGATTGTGTGAGCTTGGCATGAGAGCTTGGAGTGTGGGAGCTAAATACCCACAAGTTTAGCAAATGAGAATGCATGTGCTTGGCTTGGTATGAGATATGCTTGAGTTTGGGTGTTGATAATTTGTTGTTTGTGGCTATGATTATGGGGATTTAAGAGTTTCAAGAGGAAGATAAGATGAAAAGCTTGAGATTTGAAGGCTATGGTGTTTATAGCTTTGAAGGAAGGAAAAGCTTAGGGTTGTGCTTGGTGAGGCTTTATGGATTTAAGAGTTTCAAGAGAAGGAGGGTGGGAGGAAAAAGCTTGATGTTTGAAGGCTATGATGTTTATAGCTTGGAATGGTATGAGGAGGAAGGAAAAGCTTAGAGTTATGCTTGGTGAGACTTTATAGGAAAGATGGAAGATTTCAAGGGTGAGAAAGTAGGAAACATGGTTGTGATGGTTGAGGAATGGCTGGGATGGTCGCTGGAACGCTTGTAGCAGCTAAAAGGAGGAAGGAAGATGAGTTCTTATGGTTGCTGAGAAGCTTGCAGCAACCAAGAGAAACTAATTTTGGCTGGGCAAATGCCTCCCAATTTATAGAGAGTGAGGGTTTTCCTTTATCTCAAATAGGTAAAGAGAGGTGCCTGGAACCAGCTTATTTCCAATGGTTGAAAAGGAGTATTGGGGCAAGCTATTTTCTAGTAGGTAAAACTAGGTATTGGAAAATGACTATTTTCAATGGGTAAAAGGGAGTGTTGAAATTGGCTTGTTTCCAGCGGGTAATAGAGAGTGCTGGAAAAGGCTTGTTTCCAATGGGTAAAGCTAGATATTTGGAAAATGACTATTTTCTATGGATAAAAGGAAGAGAGTTTCACTAAAATACCCAAAATGGGGGCTGAAATTATAAAAATACCCAACTCCCAAAACACTTTATAAACATACCCAAAACCCATCATTACACACACTCAAAACCCATTTATAAACACACCCAAAAAATATACAATTGTTGATTTTGGGTGTGTTTCTATGTTTAAATAGTGTTTGGGTATTTTTATAAATACATGTCTAGGATTGTGTATTTTTATAAATATCTATAAAAGGAAATGCTTGGAAAATATCTCATTTGCTTACCCACATTGGAGAACTCTAAGTAATGGGCTTGGACTTTGGTGCTCCCAAGTAGCTAGCCCAAAGTCTCCATTATCCAAGAGCTTCCGTGGGCCTTATGGACCTCTGTAACCTTCCACACCACAATCCCTCATGCACGCCCCGTAACCACATGATTTGGGTTTATGTGAGCTTGATGTTATATCGGGCCTTAAACGTCTTTGGGCTTCCCGTGACTTTTTGGGCCTCAACATTAGCCCCCTTGATTATTAAGGCCTTGAAGTGGCGCAATGAGATGGGCCAAATAATTAATTTCAGCCCAGAATAATTGGCAGTGGCATGGCTGTTAGAAATGTGCCCTAAGAGCCAATACATTTGATGTAATCTCCTTAGAATACATTTCATATATGATATATAAAGGGCAAATTTATTTTGTTATCTTTTACATCGTGTAAAGAAACAAATGTCCAAGGTATGCTAAATAAAAGATAAAGTAATCTAAAGAAGATTAGATTCGGAGACCTTTAATCTCTAACTGTAGCATCCCAAAATGTTCATAATCATAGGTTATCAAATGGGCATTGATAAACCGTCAAGATTAGCACATATTATGTATGCTCAATTGGGAGGATGGTTAGTCTCAAACCATTTGTGTAGTTGACACTAATACAAGTATGTGGGTGCTCATTAGTGAATGAGTACAATGAACGCGATCAACCGTAGTTCTCGTATGGAGTATTTATCTATATGTCAAACGAGAACTCATAGTTGCAATAATGCAAATTAGTCCTTAGACCTGAGGCATCATGGTTGTCCTGTGATGCGTTATTGATCTTTGATAGCTCTTAAAGGCAAGCCGTAAAAGATTTGTCTTAAGTGTTGTTGGGATCTCTTAATTCATTATAGGGGCATGTGAATGTACAATAAGGAATCTCTACTTTCGAATAAAGAAGGAGAATGTTTCAAGATGTGATTCAGTAAATCTTTGGCCAAAGTATTTTGAGCTTGATTTAGAAAGTTGTTCTTAATCATGTTCTTTTGAATCACATGAGGTTGTAAATCATATTAGGGGTTTGACATAATCAATCTGTACCCTAATAATATGATTTGAAACATTGTATAAGAGAAGGACCGTATTGCATTGCAATTCCAACTGAATAGGTTCTTCATCTATTCTGGTTAGCTTGGGTAGCCTTGATATATTGCTAGATGTCACTCTTGGCTTGTGGAAGTCCTAGGATTGATTGTGATCGATCCAAATAAAGGAAGAATTAAAAAGGGGTTTTAATTCCAGTTGGTTAGAAAGAGTTCTAATATTTTCCCACTGCCTTGCTAATTAGAACCTAATGGATCGCACACCTTAAATGGTTAACTTTGAGTAATACAAATGAGAATGAGGAAATCAATTTGATTGATTTGATGTGGATGATTTACTACGTGTAAAAACGTATTTGGGCCTCGGTAATAGTTAACGGAAAGCCCAAATGGTTGGGTATCAAGCCCAAAGGCTTAAGACACCTAAATATTATGGTTTAAGTGTCATAAGGCCCAATTTTGGAAGCCCAATGGGTTTTGGCCGAAAATGCTTAAGTAAGTATATATGAGAATTGTTTCCATAAGCTCATTAACACACAAACACAATCCAACATCAACCAAATGGGTTTGGGAGATCAAAGAGAGAAAAATGAGAGTTTTCAAGAGTGAAACACTTTCATCTTTCAAAGTGGTTTAGATTGAAACCAATCTTGAGAATCTTGCACTAGCATCCAAGTATTTTCAAGATACTTCTTCTCATCTCAAGGTTCCATTGGTGTGGAGACTTAGAGGCCATATACTTTTGTGGCTCACATGGAGGAGAAAGATTAAGGAGCAAAGATCAAAGAGGAGATCAACAAAGAGGAAATCATCAAGAGAAGACCAAACACAAATTGGTTCATATAATTGCTTCAAGGGTAATTAGATCTTATCCTTTCTCTTGAATTTTCATTTATGAAAAACATATCAATGTTCATGGCTTAAGATACTTGGAAGAAGTTTTGTTTTTGAATTTAAACAACCACCTTAGACTTCCGCTGCGATTAATTTGATTAAATGCATGTTTAATATTCAAATGAACTTTGGAAAAATGTTTTGAAATTTCCTACAATTGGTATCAGAGCCATAGGTCATGAACTTGATATGTTTTTGGGGTTTAGAGATGCATATATGGGTTGTGAATTCATTTAAAAGTATAATAGTTATACTTGATTTATTTTGATATGATTGAATAAAAATCAAATGGAGTGAAATGGGTTGTTTGGGATTTTGAATTTCCGGATTTGTGTTTTGATGATTGATGCTCTCTTTGTGTTCATATATGTATATGAATATTAGAGCATAGTTGCATTAAAACTCACATGATTTTAACTTCATGAAATATATGATATTAAGAGCATGAGATAGTTAAAATGGAATTTGGATTTTTCCGGAAATAGCATGAACATTCATATAAGTTCATATGCATGTTCTTGGTGTTCTTGATGTTCTTGTTATGGGATCTTTTTGATCCATAAGATAGGTGGCTAATTTTGATGATTGTGTTTAGTGGAATTTTCCACCAAAATAGGTCAAAAGATGATGATGGTGTTTTATTATAAAATTAAAAGTTTTTCAAAAATGTTTCCACTCAATATACATTTACCCATCACACTAAAATTAATAAGATTACTTTGGTGAGTGTGTGGGGCTATCTAGATGTAAATGATGGTGATATGATATAAAATGCAAAAGTTGGTCAAATTATTTCTATCACTAATTATTTATCTACCACACTAAAATTAATTTTGATTACTTTGGTGAGTGTGGTTGGCCTACCTAGTCACATTCATGATTATTCATCTTGTTGGAATAATTTGAAAAAAATCATGATCACCACTTTGTATTTTACAAATCCATGCTTTAACCCCACACCCTAGTGGATTAACTTTGAATCCATTATTAATTGTTGAATAGTTTTAGACCTAGTTGCAATATATGATAAATGTAACTATGCCTAAAAGGTTTCTACAATTACATTTACTATCGTAGTAAAATGTTTTCACTCCATGGTAAATTTATTTTATTTGAATATGGTTACCACTTGAATTAAACCCATATATATGTATGCAACCCAAGAGCATGTTTTTACATTGCTAGTTTAATTGTTTAAAGCGTTTAAATAATTAAAGGATGATTATGGACTTAGACCAAACAATTGAGCTATGTGATTGGCCGCTTTTTGGATATGTATTCGATTTTGATTGGCTATGTAATAATGAAATGGCTTTCATGCCTAATTTATTTGGTTATGTAATATTGAAATGGCTTTCATGCCTAATTTATTTTTCTGCGCGCGTAATTAAAATGAATCACCATCCAAGACCATGATCCAACATGGTGGCTCGTGTTGGATCAACAAGAAAGTCCATAATCATCCTACAAGCCCAATGCAATTGGAATGTTCGGTAATGATGATAATTAATCAATTAGTAGCATCATGTATTTCCACTATTTCAAGCAAATAGTTTCTAAAATATTTAGTGGGAGTATTATGTGCTACTAATATATTGCAATGGGAACCATTTAATGAGATTAGATAAGTAATTTTAATAGGATTAAAATTGGATTAAAATGAGACCAATTAAACTACCCTCAAAACAATATTAAGTTGATAAGCGAAATGGCACTTTGAATGCTATTTTGTGGCCTTCCACCGTGGTAATCTCTTATTGGGTGGCACATTTACACATTGTTGGACCTCAGTGAGGCAACATCCAGTACTTGTAACCATCCAAGGGAAGCCTATTACACATACTTGATGTAGTGCGGATAGATAACGAGTGTGGCCAACAAACTGTTAGGTTGAGGTCATACTTGAAACCCTATACCCACAAGCATGGTGGGAATAACTTAACTAAGACGAACGAAGCCAACAAACTGTTAGGTTGAGGTCTAGTTCTCTAGAGGCCATAGTGATGGGTATTCATATTAATGATGTGATTGGATAAGAGTATCCTCTCATTAGTATCATAGCAATCCAACAAACTGTTAGGTTGAGAAAAACTATGTGAAAGTGAGACTCCCATCCCCACTAAGAGTTTCAACGGAAACTCTCGGATTTCAGGAGGGATATGAAATTTGCCAAAAATAGTGGGAGCTACCATCATGACTTAAAGACCCTAAGTCCTTGGTAGAAGATTAATATAAATTAAAATCTATTTACGTTTTGCAGAATTTCAGATTAACCATCACAAACCCAATCTCAAAGATACTTGACTCAAACGTCCAAGATGACATGAACTATCCGGTTTGATTGCACAAACACCAAGTTGTCTTATAATTGGATGAGATTGGCTGTGTATAAGAAAAACCCCACCACATACCCCTCTTGATCCATATGCCATTGAGGATGAGACAAAGGCTTATAAGAAGCTGTTGTGTAGATTTCAGCTGCACCAAAATGGATTTAGCTGCATCCTCAACTTGTGATACTCGCAAGTGCACGAACCGTTGGTAGTTTAGCATATGTAAGTGCGAGGTCAATTCCACAGGGATTGGTGATGATCCAACTCAGTTTTCCTACACAAAACAAAAATGGAAACAAGAGAAACAAAACAAGAAGAAAGAAAAGAACTAAGACAAGATGGTGAGGTTTTAGAATCCACCCTAATTGTTCTAATCATGTTATGGCAGCAAGTAAACAAATTGATTCACTCATGAAGATGCTCACAAATAAGTCCATGGTGTTTGGATCAAATTGTATTGAACATCACAAGGGCCCCAAGCATGGTGTTTACATTAGGAAACCTGGAAACCAAATCACATAAGTTGCTAATGGATGGAATGAAGATGATCCCCAAACCTTCCCAACAAGAGCATAACGCATAAAACCTTAGGTGATCAGTCAAATGATGCAAAACAGCTCCATTAAAACAGTGAAGAAGAATTCATGAATGAAATCAAACTTTATAAACTCAAACCATGATACAAGACTAGCAAGATGTTTATTACAACTAATAACAGAAAAACAAAGTAAAACAAAGAAAATACAAGAAGAAAATAAAAGACAAAGGGAGGAGAAGAAGATAAGGACAGCATGCTAGGGATGGAAAAGATTCATCTCCATGGCTGCTAGGAGGCCAAAGCCTCCCAGCTGCTGCCTTCTCCCTTCTCTCCCTTTGTGACTCTCAACTTTTCCTCTCTTTGTGTACAATGGAAGTGTGAATGATGGAACTCTGAATGTGAGTTGAATGTGGAATGGAAGTGGTATTTATAGGGAGAGGGGAGTGAGAAATCTGAATTGAATATGGCAATGACCTAACACACTTGCATTAGATAATCAGAAATGGTTACTCCACTAAATCCCACTAGCAGCCCTAGCTCATCCTCATGTCAGCATGACCAAGCTTTCATTCAGAAACCAATAGCTCATCCTCATGTCAGCATGACCAAGTAAGCGAGCATCTGCAAGTCAGCATGATGTGTAAATTGATGGGATCACGGATTGGGCTGGCCTGAATCAAATGATGACTTTAAGATGTCCATTGTGAAGTCCAGAATGTCTATGACTACCTCAGTCTCCAGTTTTTGCACGTTTTTGCACCATATTGCTTCAAATGCCTTAAGTTGTCTTCCTCTCATGCCAATCAGCCCTTAATATGCATGGATTGTATGAAATGTGATCTCTTGCTCTCTTGGCCTACAAAACACACAAAGGGAGGTAAATAACTCATAATTATAGGAAACTAAGCAAAAGAACTAAGTAAATAGGGCATGTATATGTATGAAATTATGAGCTTAACACACCCCCAAACTTAGATTTTGCTAGTCATCGAGCAAAACAAAAGAAAAACAAAGATAAAAACAAAACAAAATAAGAAGTTAACTAGACCACTTTCGTAGGTAACTCGATTGCATTGAGCGTATGCAACAAGCCTTTAAACTTCTAGGCATCCCTAGTAGGAGGAGTTGTGTCTTCTGAGGGTTTAACAGATACGATACCCACAAACGTTTTACTGACTCTACAAAACAAAGTGGTTAGAAAACTTAATAGATTTGTTAGTCCTTAAGCAAGACAAAAAACAAAAACAAAACAAAAACAAAAACGTTAACCTTCCAACCGAACAGAAATTTTAAACTTCATAGACATGGCTCAACAAGGAACAAAACAAGCACTAAGGAAGTTCTAAACATTATTCAAGTGCTACCACAATCTCACAAAAATCATGCTCAAGGTGTGTGTGTGAAGTAGCCATGAAGATACAACTCATGCTTCTCAAACAACGATATGAATTCCTGCAAGAATGGACACAAGTTTGCCAAGCTAAACCAAGATCAATAGGACTTTATTAATGGATGTAATGGGGTTAGAAAAGGAATGGATAATGAAACACAAAGTCTAAGGAACAAAGTAGAGCATGTCATATAAACAAGATCATTGACATTTGAAATGTAAGGCACATAAATTGAATAGCTCACAACACCAGATTTTGCAATAGAATCACTTCACAATTTGATTTTGACATTTACACACTTTGTATAATATTTGGCCCAATTTTGCGGCTCTTCACCCTAGATCACCTTGATTTCTCCTTATATCACCCTAGGGTCGTGACTACATTGGCCACACTTCTTTTTTCTTTTTAGTTTGAATTTTTTTTATAGCTCATTTATTGCCTTGAATACAATACAATCTGAAATACAATCATACTCTACATGTCCCCTAGATGGTAGGATGTTTAATGGATGATAAGGTAATAGAAAGAAATGGCTAAGTGTTTGAGCACAAAGGGGTTTACAATGGAATATGTATTGTATGGGTTGATGGAGGAAAAAGAAAGAGGCTTAACAAAGATGGCCTAAATCATATCTCAGTTATAACTTAACATTCCAGTGAATCGCACAAGCAAAAATGCATACAATTGGGTAAGACATGCAAGAGTTGTATAATCATGGCTAGGTGCATAGAAAGCTCAAACATAATTATGTGAGACTTAGCTAGCAAAAGAATAAGATTCAGACCTAACACAATGCTTATCAAATTCCTAAGAGACATATTAGAAGTTAGACACAAGATTTATCATTGGTGTGGGAAGGAAAACTGAAAATGACTCAAAGAAAAGAAACAGAAAAGAAAAACGTGAGGTTTCAAATTGCTGTTCTGCTCAATTTCAACATATAATCTGTTTTGACATGTAACTTTCAAACCACTTGGTCAAATTTAACGTTCTTTATGTCGTTGGATTCAACATGAAAAAATGAAGAACACATCGCGGACCAAACTTTCAAAACAGTAGCAGAAAATAAAATGTTTGTAGCAATGAAGAAGCCTGCGTTTTTAAACACAAACACAAAAACTAAAAACTTTCCAGCAACTAAGAAAACTTTCCAACACCCCCAAACTTAAATGATGCATTGTCCTCAATGTTTGAATCCATGTAAAGCATACAATGCACATGAAATCCAGGGTAAAGGAATGAAATGAAAAAAAATAAAAGAAAGAGAGTTTAGAACTTCCCCTTGAAGACAATAAGAGGGAAATGCACATAGTATGGCAGCACATGTTCTTCTTTGAGTATTTGGGTCAGCTGCTCAACATGTTTCTCCCACATCAAGGAAAAGAAAATCCTAACAAAAACAAAACAGAAAATGAGACAAAACTAAACATGAGTAGCAATTATTATACAAATGAAAGAGATATGATTGGAATGCTCCCTTTGAAGTGATTAGCTGGAGCGTGGTTGGCCATAGCAGCTGGAGGTCGACTTCTCCGCTACTCCATACTCCATTTTTCTATGGATTGGGTTGTCTCCTCTCTCTCCCTCTATCTTATTGAGCTACTTCAGAAATGCTTAAAGAAAGACAAGGAAACTTGAAACAGATTTTTAGATTTATTGGATTAGGAAACCATAACATAAATGAAAAGGATAAACTAAACTAAAACATCAAGATTAGGGATTCAACTTCACCACAAACATCTAATTCCGTGCTTCAAAGTAACAAGCATCAAAGTAAATCAAACTAGCTTATGGAGTTCGTTCTTTCTCAAATATGATTATCCATATGGTGTGTGGTTTTAATCAAGTATTCAGAAAAAGCATTTAGCTATGGTGTTTAGTCTAAACACAAATTCCAAACCCATTAAGAACAAGAAGAAAATAGAGAACCAAGTAGAATTTAAACATGGTGTTTGTCTTCAATATCTACCCATTCATTCACTAATCAGTCCAAGAGTCATATGGTGTTTATGTAAACTTGAACAAGATGATTAATTAAGAGCAAGTGAATGAAACCAAAAACTAGCAATAATCAACATGCTACTTGAACCTTTTTGTTTTTGGGTGTTGTGTAAGCTGGGACTCAAACCCAGTTCTCTTGCTTGTCAGGCAATTGTCCTTGTCAGTTGGACTACAAACACAACTTATCAATTAACCTCATTAACTTTAAAACATGAAACTGTCCAGTTATACAAAAGATAAAAATAAATAAAAAGTAGAAAAACCAAATAGAATCAAACAATGTTACCGATCCCCGGCAACGGCGCCAAAAACTTGTTGTGTAGATTTCAGCTGCACCAAAATGGATTCAGCTGTATCCTCAACTTGTGATACTCGCAAGTGCACGAACCGTTGGTAGTTTAGCATATGTAAGTGCGAGGTCGATTCCACAGGGATTGGTGATTGAATGATCCAACTCAGTTTTCCTACACAAAACAAAAATGGAAACAAGAGAAACAAAACAAGAAGAAAGAAAAGAACTAAGACAAGATGGTGAGGTTTTAGAATCCACCCTAATTGTTCTAATCATGTTATGGCAGCAAGTAAACAAATTGATTCACTCATGAAGATGCTCACAAATAAGTCCATGGTGTTTGGATCAAATTGTATTGAACATCACAAGGACCCCAAGCATGGTGTTTACATTAGGAGACCTGGAAACCAAATCACATAAGTTGCTAATGGATGGAATGAAGATGATCCCCAAACCTTCCCAACAAGAGCATAACGCATAAAACCTTAGGTGATCAGTCAAAGGATGCAAAACAGCTCCATTAAAACAGTGAAGAAGAATTCATGAATGAAATCAAACTTTATAAACTCAAACCATGATACAAGACTAGCAAGATGTTTATTACAACTAATAACAGAAAAACAAAGTAAAACAAAGAAAATACAAGAAGAAAATAAAAGACAAAGGGAGGAGAAGAAGATAAGGACAGCATGCTAGAGATGGAAAAGATTCATCTCCATGGCTGCTAGGAGGCCAAAGCCTCCCAGCTGCTGCCTTCTCCCTTCTCTCCCTTTGTGACTCTCAACTTTCCCTCTCTTTGTGTACAATGGAAGTGTGAATGATGGAACTCTGAATGTGAGTTGAATGTGGAATGGAAGTGGTATTTATAGGGAGAGGGGAGTGAGAAATCTGAATTGAATATGGCAATGACCTAACACACTTGCATTAGATAATCAGAAATGGTTACTCCACTAAATTCCACTAGCAGCCCTAGCTCATCCTCATGTCAGCATGACCAAGCTTCCATTCAGAAACCAATAGCTCATCCTCATGTCAGCATGACCAAGCAAGCAATGAGCTCATCTCCGAGTCAGCATGATGTGTAAATTGATGGGCTCACGGATTGGGCTGGCCTGAATCAAATGATGACTTTAAGATGTCCATTGTGAAGTCCAGAATGTCTATGACTACCTCAGTCTCCAGTTTTTGCACGTTTTTGCACCATATTGCTTCAAATGCCTTAAGTTGTCTTCCTCTCATGCCAATCAGCCCTTAATATGCATGGATTGTATCAAATGTGATCTCTTGCTATCTTGGGCTACAAAACACACAAAGGGAGGTAAATAACTCATAATTATAGGAAACTAAGCAAAAGAACTAAGTAAATAGGGCATGTATATGTATGTGATCGGTTCATAATTGTATATCATTTTGTACCTTTCTAGCTTATGATTTGGTTATGTTTTTGAGTTAAACTTGTGCTTTTAATTATTTTTGTGTTTGTGTTTCAGTTAATTGAGATTTAGGTAACAATGATGAATTTGGATAGGAAATGATGCAATTCATGCATGTTAAGGCATGATTTGGGTGAATGGAAGAAGAGCTTAAAGACAAACACATTTTGGCTACAACCCATTTCCAGCCCAATTTCGTAGGTCAGCTTCTTGGACTTGGATCAGCATGCTATGGGGCTCGAATGAGGTGAAGATCTTCATGAAACTTGTTCCAATGGGTGTCTACTACAACATATCCAAATTTCAGCCCAATTGGAGATTTGTGGAGTGCTCAGCCCGTCCAACACCCAACCTTGCTCAGCAGGATTTCCAGCTGCCAGCTTTTGCCATGTGCCTCCTTTTAGCCATGTGCTTCTCCCTAACTATAACTGACTTTATACTCAACATAATGAGTGAAGTGGGGAGGCATTCCAGCTATTAAAGAGAAAGCAAGAGCATATTTGTGAAGACAAAAATACATCATGGCAAAGGGGACAAGGAAGAGACAAAGGTTAAAGTGCCATGGTGGAAATGAGAGAGAGAAGAAGGAGGAATGATGAGAGGCATTTTTGCTTAGCCTTTGAACATGGGCATTGAATTGGCAGATCACTTTGGAGCTGGAGATCAGCTTTTGAGCTATTAAAGAAAAGCATGCACATGCATGTGAAGCAAAAAGAAAGAAAAGAAATGAAATGAAGTCAATTCCAGTCTCTGTTCGGCAGCCAACTTTCGAGGTCCAAAACGCACACTTCTACTACTCCGATGGGAATACTTTCTTCATAGAAGTTGTTCCAATGGGTGTCTAGTATAACATATCCAAATTTCAGCCCCATTGGATACGTTTTGAGACCTATGGCCTTCCTACACCAAGTCTGGTTCAGAAAACTCATTTTTCAGCAACCAAAAGGCAACCACATGGGTTGGCAGCAAAAGGGCAGCCACATGCACATCTGAACCCATGTGAAGAATCTTGAGGTGCAGCTGCAAAAGATGAAGGATGGTGTGGGAATTCATCATGTTGTTCCTCCCTCTTAGCCCTATAAATAGAGAAGCCTTCAAGCTTCAAAACACACCCCAAGGGGGGGAGCTCTCAAACACTTCTCTAGAGCTCCCTTCCCTCTTCTCCCACAAATTCTCTTAGTTTCCTTTCA
The DNA here is from genome assembly GCA_018703695.1 of Prunus fruticosa. Classification (NCBI taxonomy): domain Eukaryota; kingdom Viridiplantae; phylum Streptophyta; class Magnoliopsida; order Rosales; family Rosaceae; genus Prunus; species Prunus fruticosa. The sequence goes on along the minus strand of CM031917.1, from coordinate 41,913,819 downwards.
AGTTGTCAATTATTGTAGCAAAATGAATTTGCTAAATTTTCCTTCATGTTTTCAAGTTTTACTTTAATTTTATTTGTAATGTACATTCTTTCTTAAGTATTCAAGTTTAATTAGTTTCCAAGTTTCAATTATGGTTTTTGTTCTTATTCATTATGCTTATAAGTTAATATGCTAGTTTGAATGATTGATCACCATTTAAGTTTGCATGTTAGCTATCTTGGTTTGAATTAAGAGTATACACCATGCTTTAATTCGAATTGAACTATGAATAGGAAGAGTATGTATGGACATTCGACAACAGGGATTAGATACATACTTGGTTGTTTAAATTGTTCTTCTATGCTTAATGGGTTCATAATGCTTAATTTTAGGTTAGACAACAAATGATCAAATTAGGGAATTAGGAACACAAGGTTATGACCACACACCATGGCTTAATCATACTTTAGCTAGAATCAATCCATTAATCTAATTGAGCTTGGGAACTTATTTGCTTGAGTTATTTCCTTTTTCTTGTTTTATTTATTTTCTTTTTCATTTCTGTTTTGTGTAGGGGAAATGAATTGGATCATTCAATCGCCAATCCTCGTGGGATCGACCTCGCACTTACATATGCTATACTACCAAACGGCTCGTGCACTTGCGAGTATCACAAGTTGAGGATGCAGCTGAATCCATTTTGGTGCAAGTGAATCCGACACAACAAGTTTTTGGCGCCGTTGCCGGGGATTGGCAACATAGTTTGGTTCTATTTCTTTTCCCTACTTGTTTTATTTTTTTATTTTTCAGTTTCATCTTTTTCTAGACAGTTTCCTGAGTGAATGGCGTTAATGGACAAGTTGTGTTTGTAGTCCAACGGAATAGGACAATTGCCTAACAAGCATGAGAACTGGGTTTAAGTCCCAGCTTACACAACCCATTGGTGCTTGTTGCTTTGAAGCATGGAATCGGATGGTGTTGATTTTCCTTTTCATTTTAGTTTTTATTTCCTAATCCTTTTAATTCCATTTCAAGTTTGTGTGTTTGTTTTAGCAATTTATGATAGCTTAATAAAAATGGAGAGAGATGGCAACCTCAATCATATGAATGGCAAGTGTGGAGCAATAGGAGAAGTCGCGACCTCCAAGTGCATCCACGCTCGACCTAATCGCTTCAAGGGGGAGCATTTCAATCCTTTCTCTTCTTTGAATTCTGTTTATTTCCGTAATTGTTTTTGCCTTTTGGTTTGCGTTGGGTTCTTTTTTTTTCTGTGCTGAATCCAACCATATAAAGAATGTGAAATTTGGACTTGCGGTTGGAAAGTTATAGTCTAAAAACTGAACAGAGGTCGAAGCTGGAAAACAGAGAAACGAATCTGTCCAAATGGTGATAAAAGGGTGATAAATAGGTGATAGAAAGTGCTGTTTGTGTTTTTCTTTGGTTTCTTGGTTTGTTTCTTTTAGTACAACATTTTATTTCGTTTGTTTGAGTTTGTTTAGAGTACTTAGTTCATTTTCGTTTATGGTTTGTTGTTTCATTCTATCTTAATTTGTTTTTGTTTCTTATCTTAAAATTTAAAAAAGATTTTTCATATGAGCTAACTTATGGTAACCCAAGTGAGCACTTCCGTCAAATATAGTGTCTAGGAGTTCTATAGGCGACACCTTCGGTGTCTAAGAAGTTTGGGTTTTAAGAGGGACCATTGTGACCCCTCCAACCTTCCCGGATCCCCTGGCTGTGTTTTCTGAGGCCCTTAACTGGTCATCCGTGAGTTGCTTGTATATTCGTGTGTTTTTAAATTAAGTTTTTTATAATTATTTTCTTTGTTTTCTTTTTTGTATAGTCTTTCTTTTTGTTTCTTTTTCTTAAGTTAGTTTATTTATTTATTTATGTGGTTTGATAAGTTAGTTTATTTCTGAGTGTTAAAACACATTTTTATTTTATTTCAAAACGTTTCATAAAAAAACAAAAAAACAAAAAAAAAACAAAAACATAAAATAAAATAAAAACAATTTTTTTTTTCTTCTTCATCTTCTTCATCTTCATCATCATCATGGCTTGCCTTTATTTTCTCGCACTTGTAGAATCTCCAGCAGCTCTACATGGTCCTCATTCTTTCTCTAGTTCTTCCACATCCTGATTGGCACAAGGAAAGCCGCTTCTGCGAGTCCGCCACCATAGCCTTCAAGGAAGCCACCTCCTCGCTCAGTGCTCCGCACTCCCGTGTTCTCGCCAGGAGGCGCAAAATCTAGGTTTGGGGATATTTGATCGGTTCATAATTGTATATCATTTTGTACCTTTCTAGCTTATGATTTGGTTATGTTTTTGAGTTAAACTTGTGCTTTTAATTCTTTTTGTGTTTGTGTTTCAGTTAATTGAGATTTAGGTAACAATGATGAATCTGGATAGGAAATGATGCAATTCATGCATGTTAAGGCCTGATTTGGGTGAATGGAAGAAGAGCTTAAAGACAAACACATTTTGGCTACAACCCATTTCCAGCCCAATTTCGTAGGTCAGCTTCTTGGACTTGGATCAGCATGCTATGGGGCTCGAATGAGGTGAAGATCTTCATGAAACTTGTTCCAATGGGTGTCTACTACAACATATCCAAATTTCAGCCCAATTGGACATTTGTGGAGTGCTCAGCCCGTCCAACACCCAACCTTGCTCAGCAGGATTTCCAGCTGCCAGCTTTTGCCATGTGCCTCCTTTTAGCCATGTGCTTCTCCCTAGCTATAACTGACTTTATACTCAACATAATGAGTGAAGTGGGGAGGCATTCCAGCTATTAAAGAGAAAGCAAGAGCATATTTGTGAAGACAAAAATACATCATGGCAAAGGGGACAAGGAAGAGACAAAGGTTAAAGTGCCATGGTGGAAATGAGAGAGAGAAGAAGGAGGAATGATGAGAGGCATTTTTACTTAGCCTTTGAACATGGGCATTGAATTGGCAGATCACTTTGGAGCTGGAGATCAGCTTTTGAGCTATTAAAGAAAAGCATGCACATGCATGTGAAGCAAAAAGAAAGAAATGAAATGAAATGAAGTCAATTCCAGTCTCTGTTCGGCAGCCAACTTTCGAGGTCCAAAACGCACACTTCTACTACTCCGATGGGAATACTTTCTTCATAGAAGTTGTTCCAATGGGTGTCTAGTATAACATATCCAAATTTCAGCCCCATTGGATACGTTTTGAGACCTATGGCCTTCCTACACCAAGTCTGGTTCAGAAAACTCGTTTTTCAGCAACCAAAAGGCAACCACATGGGTTGGCAGCAAAAGGGCAGCCACATGCACATCTGAACCCATGTGAAGAATCTTGAGGTGCAGCTGCAAAAGATGAAGGATGGTGTGGGAATTCATCATGTTGTTCCTCCCTCTTAGCCCTATAAATAGAGAAGCCTTCAAGCTTCAAAACACACCTCAAGGGGGGGAGCTCTCAAACACTTCTCTAGAGCTCCCTTCCCTCTTCTCCCACAAATTCTCTTAGTTTCCTTTCAAGTTGTCAATTATTGTAGCAAAATGAATTTGCTAAATTTTCCTTCATGTTTTCAAGTTTTACTTTAATTTTATTTGTAATGTACATTCTTTCTTAAGTATTCAAGTTTAATTAGTTTCCAAGTTTCAATTATGGTTTTTGTTCTTATTCATTATGCTTATAAGTTAATATGCTAGTTTGAATGATTGATCACCATTTAAGTTTGCATGTTAGCTATCTTGGTTTGAATTAAGAGTATACACCATGCTTTAATTCGAATTGAACTATGAATAGGAAGAGTATGTATGGACATTCGACAACAGGGATTAGATACATACTTGGTTGTTTAAATTGTTCTTCTATGCTTAATGGGTTCATAATGCTTAATTTTAGGTTAGACAACAAATGATCAAATTAGGGAATTAGGAACACAAGATTATGACCACACACCATGGCTTAATCATACTTTAGCTAGAATCAATCCATTAATCTAATTGAGCTTGGGAACTTATTTGCTTGAGTTATTTCCTTTTTCTTGTTTTATTTATTTTCTTTTTCATTTCTGTTTTGTGTAGGGGAAATGAATTGGATCATTCAATCACCAATCCTCGTGGGATCGACCTCGCACTTACATATGCTATACTACCAAACGGCTCGTGCACTTGCGAGTATCACAAGTTGAGGATGCAGCTGAATCCATTTTGGTGCAAGTGAATCCGACACAACAGGTATGAAATTATGAGCTTAACAGAAGCATGTGTTAGATGGCAACTAAGGTAAAAGTTACATGTTGGCATCCATGAAAAGGTGAAGCTACTCCTAGCTTACATTACCATATGTGAACTTGTTATGACAAGAATGGTAAGTGGGTTCCCGGTTAATCAACATGATCTCAAAGTAATATAATTACTTAAGATATTGGAAAATATGGATTTTCCTTTGATGTTGAAGTTCAACAAGATTCTTTCTTTGATCCTCATCATCAGTTAATCCCAATATGTTATGAACTATAAAATGGGAAAGATGAATGAAACCCTATATGAGCTACTCAACATGGCTATAGTAGCTTAAATGAATATCTCGAAAGATAAAGGGTTAAAGAGGATAGTTGCAAATTTTAGAAGGGTTCTTCTTATTCCAAATCCAAACAAAAGGTAAGGATAAATGAAAGAAGAAGAAAGGTTTTCTAAAAACCTAAGGAAGAAAGAATACAAAAGAAAGACAAGTAACTGAAAGGTATTTGTTTTTCACTATGGCAAGAATGGACATTGGAAGAGAAAATGCAAGAGATGTCTTGCAAGCCTCAAGAGAAAAACCTTTAGAAGGTCACTCTCTTGTTCTAAAATTAGTAATTACAGTTAAAGCTTCTAAACTGAATAGTTGATTCAGGAGCTAGTCAAAATATATGCAATTGTGTGCATGGACTAGTGGGAGTAGAAGACTTGAAAAATGAGAAATGGTGCTAACCGTGGGAAATAGCACTAATGTAGTTGCCAATGCAATAGGCACCTAACATCTCAGGACTACCCTCCGAAGAGGACCTGAATTTGAAATAATTGTTATTTCATTTCTGGATGTGTAAAGAACTTAATATCCATCTCTATATTTTTTAAGAGATGGATTTGATGTTTTGTTTGACAAAATACTTTGTTCTATTTCACATATCAATCAAATCGTTGCTTATGCAATTTTGATTGATGGTCTCTTTTCATTTTAGAAATGAATGGTAGCATTAACTGTATATGGATAAAGATGCAACTAGACATGAGAGGCCTGATCAATGCATATTTATGTATCATTTTGTAACACTCTACCCTATTGTTTGGTTATGTTTTTAAATAAAAATTGTGCTTTTAATCCATTTTGTATTTGTTATTCAGTTCATTGAGCTCTAGGTACCACTTGAGGCATTTGAAGCAAAATGAAGCAAAATGGTGCAAAAATGTGCAAAAACTGGAGACTGAGTTAGAAATTCATTTCGGACCTATATTCTTCATCTGAACTTGGATTGGGCCAATATCTGTGTGGTTGGATCAATGACATTCTGAACTTCAAAATGGACATCTTAAAGTCGACATTTGATTCAGCCAAGCCCAATTCGTAAGCCCAAGAAGTTGTTCATCATGCTGACAGGAAGATGAGCTCATTGCATGCTTGGTCATGGTGAGCTAGGCATGAGCTAGGGCTGCTGAATGGAAGCTTGGTCATGGTGAGCTAGGCATGAGCTAGGGCTGCTGAATGGAAGCTTGGGCATGCTGACATGAGGATGAGCTAGGGCTGCTAGTGGGAGTTAGTGGAGAAGTGGAGCAACCATTTCTGATTATCTAATGCAAGTGTTGAGTCCATTAGCCATATTCAATTCAGATTTCTCACTTCCCTCTCCCTATAAATATCACTTCCATTCCAAACATTTTCATCACAACAATTCCTGGGATTCACAACCCCACAATTCACTCCAGCCATCCTCAAACACTCCCACAAACCTAAACACTCCAGAAATCAACCCAACACTCAAAACTGCCTCAAATCACCAAAACAGCTCCAGCAAACCTTCCTTCCATTTCCCTACGAATTTCCTCTTTCTCTACCATCACAACTCACCCAAACTCATCCCAAATCATCTCCTTGGCTGTCATACATCCTTCTAGATATGGGGAAGCATTTGGAGAAGCATTAGACGTGGAGAAGCACTTGGAGAAGAACTTCAGAAAAGGGTTTTTCTACTCTTATTGCATTCATTATGTTTTCTCATTTCTGTCTTAGTTTATTTCCCATTATGAGCAGCTAATTTCCATAGCTAGGGTTTCAATGTAACCTAACAAGACAATTTCATGTTTCAAGTTAACTTTATCCTTTGTTGATTACTCCTAATTTTCTGGTTTCATTCACTTGTTCTTAGTTGAATCTTTATGCATGTTTAAATAACTGGCCACTATGAACACATGCATGTTGGTTATCTAGTTCAAGTTTACATAAACACCATATGACTCTTGAACCGATTAGTGAATGAGTGGGTAATGCATTTAGGACAAACACCATGTTTAAATGTTTACTTGGTTCTTTTGTGTTCTTCTTAAGCTTAATGGATTCAGATTCATAGCCTAGACTAAACACCATAGCTAAGTTGTGTTTCTGAGTACTTGATTAAAACCAAACACCATATGGATAATCATACATAAGAAAGAACGTACTCCAGAAATTGTAATCAACTTAGGTGATTGTTAACTTGTTGCTTGAAATTGGATTGTCGTGGTGAAGTTGAAACCCTAGTGCTTGTCTCCTTTGTCTCTACATTTTCTAAACATCTACTTGCTGGTTACTTGCTATTTTGCATTCCCTTTAGAAGTTTTCAATCACTTGCTATATGTTTTTCCTTTTTGTAGTTGTTACTCAAAACAAACTCAACACAACCTCATTTAAATTCTGTTTAGTCTTAGGATTACTTGTGAGTCTAAGTAGTAGTAATAAGTGTCTTTCATCCAAGTCTCTGTGGAACGACCTCGTACTTGCATTCCTATACTATAATTGGTTCGTGCACTTGCGAGAAATAGATAGAGTTAATTCTATCCAACAAGAAAATGGCGCCGCTGCCGGGGACTTGATTAAGAGTCTTATTTCTATTGCTTACTTTCTTTAGTTTTTTGTTTGTTTTCAGGTATTTGCATGTCGAACAAACCATTTCTTGAATAAGTTGTATCAGCGGTCAAGAAACACTCTCAATCCGGAACCATTAGGATCCAACCAATCCGTGGTACACAACAACCATCACTGGCTGAATTTGAACGAAGGCTTGATCAAGCAAGGGAGGCAGCCATTGAATCTATTCTCAATCCCTTAGAAGCCGAAACCTCCAAATCAACAAGCTCAGAAGAATACTCTTTGTTCAACATCTTTAACTCAGATCAAGAAGAAGAGGAGGAAGAAGAAAAGATGGCAGCTAATGACCAACTTGCTTTGGAGGATCTTGCTCAACCAATCATACCAAATTCACCTTCATGCATCTTGCTGTCCAGAGAAGCTAGAAATTATGAGCTTAAATCTTCTCACTTTCAAATGCTTCCTTCTTTTTATGGTTTACCTAACGAAGATCCTTTGGCTCACATTAAAGAATTTTATACTGTTGTTTGTACTTTGCCTTTGAAGGATGTGTTTGAAGCAAATCTGAGGATGAGGGTTTTCCCTTACACTTTGAAAGATAGAGCAAAGACTTGGTTGATGTCGTTAGCCCCTGGATCACTAACCACTTGGGACGCTGTTGCTAAGAAGTTCTTGGAGAAGTTTTTTCTGCCCAAAAGACAGCCACCTTGAGGTCCAAGATTTTCAACTTCTCACAACATGATGGCGAACCATTCAATGAATGCTGGGAGCGTTTCAAAGGAACTCTAATGCAATGTCCACATCATGGGTTACCTCTATACATACAAATGCAAATTTTTTATGATGGACTAACCGAAACTTGTCAATCTACTGTCAATAATGCTGCATGTGGAGCTTTAAAGAAAAAGAATGCTCAAGAGTCATATGACATATTTGAGATGTTGGGATCCAATGCTCAACACAAAGATACAAGAGGTAAAGCTGGTATTTATGAGATTAGTCCTAACAATGAGCTTGCTTCGCAGGTGGCTAGTTTACAAAGGAAGCTTGATGCTGTGCTCAATATGGGACCTAAAGCTCCTCAAGTTGAAGTTTGTGCTATTTGCAATGCTCAAGGACACTCAACTCACATGTGTTCAGCTAGTAATGCTTATCCTGAGTTTGTCCAAGAACAAGCCCACATGATGAATTCTTACAACCAAAGGCCAAGAAATGATCCATTCTCGAACACTTATAATCCTGGTTGGAGAAATCACCCAAATTTTTCTTGGAGCAACAATCAAAATCAAAATCAAGCAAGTTCATCATTTCAGCCTAAACCAAGTTCATTGGAGGACACAGTCAAGATGTTGGCCCAAAATACTTTGCAATTCCAGCAAACTACTAATGGTGCTCTTCAACAACATTCTGCTGCCCTTACCAAGATGGAGATTCAATTGGGACAAATTGCGGATGCTTTGAACCAAAGAGAACCTGGAAAATTCCCTAGCCAACCAAATGTGAATCCCAATCATCATGAGCAAGCCAAAGCAATCTCAGTTCTAGAAGTGGTAAGGTTATTGATAATAAAGTTGGCAAAGAAGTTACTAATCATGATGTTGTGAATGCAGGTGATGAACACAAAGAAGAGACGACACCAAAAGAAGCAATTCCCATTGGCAAGTCAACAATTTCACCTACATTGCACAAGGCCGAGACCCCTTATGTGCCACCAATTCCTTTTCCTGGAAGTCTTGCTAAAAGCAAACAGGATAAGTCTTTTAATGAAATCTATGATATACTTAGTAAAGTCAATGTTAACTTGCCTTTGCTTGATGTGATCAGGAACATGCCAACTTATGCTAAATTTTTTAAGGAGTTGAACTCACACAAGAGAAGGTATAGCCCTCATGAAAAGGTGTTGGTGTCTGAAAATGTGAGTGCTGTCCTTCAAAGGAAACTTCCTCCTAAACTCAAGGATCCAGGTAGTTTTACCATTGGCATAACCATTGGAGATAAACGAGCTGAGAAAGCCATGTTGGATTTAGGTGCAAGTATCAATCTAATGCCTTATTCAGTGTACTTGCAACTTGGTTTGGGAAAATTAAAATCCACAACACTCAGCTTACAACTTGCTGATCATTCAGTGAAATATCCTAGAGGTATAGTTGAAGATATTTTGGTTCAAGTTGATAAGCTAATATTGCCTGCTGATTTTGTAGTGTTAGACATGGAAGATGCACCCATTCATGATCGTGAGCTGCCTATCTTGCTTGGAAGACCATTCATGGCCACAACAAACACTCTTATTGATGTGAAAAATGGCATTCTGAAAATGACAGTCCTTGGCCAAACCATAGAATTCAAAGTGTTTGAATCCTTAACTCATCCTTCTAATTCACTTGATTGTTTTTCAATTGATTGTTTGGATTCCTTGGTTTTGTCTAAGTTTGTGCAGGCACAATCTGATGATGCTTTAGAAATTGTTTTGACACAACCTTTAGGTGACCTTGATGATGAGTCTGAGTTCATTGAAGTGGCAGCTGCTCTTGAGGTTTTGAAACCATTTGATTCTTTCATTTCACCTATTGTTGAACCTCTTACACCTGCCACCACTAAACTAGTTCCCTCCATTGTCAAGCCACCTAAACTTGAGCTAAAACCTCTTCCACAACACCTTAAATATGTTTATCTTGGTGAGACAGAAACCCTTCCCATCATTATAGCTTCTGACCTTTCACCATTAGAGGAGGACAAGTTGATTACAGTTTTGAGAGAGCACAAGAATGCCATCGGATGGACCATTGCAGATATCAAGGGAATAAGCCCTACAATGTGCATGCATCGAATTTTGATGGAGGATGCCAAGCCAACTCGTGAGCCCCAAAGGAGACTCAACCCACATATGAAGGATGTTGTAAGAACTGAAATACTCAAATTACTTGATGTAGGAATCATTTATCCTATTTCAGATAGAAAATGGGTGAGTCCTATCCAAGTTGTCCCAAAGAAGTCAGGCATCACAGTGGTCAAGAATGAGGACAATGAGCTGGTGCCAACAAGACCCATCACGGGATGGAGAGTTTGCATTGATTATCGGAAGCTAAACACAGCCACTAGAAAGGATCACTTTCCTTTGCCTTTTATTGATCAAATGCTTGAAAGGCTAGCTGGTCACTCACATTATTGTTTCCTTGATGGTTTTTCAGGTTACAATCAAATTGCAATAGCCCGAGGAGGATCAAGAGAAGACAACATTCACATGCCCCTTTGGAACCTTTGCGTATAGACGAATGCCATTTGGGTTATGCAATGCCCCAGCTACCTTCCAACGATGCATGATGGCTATCTTTTCAGACATGATAGAGAGGTTCATTGAGGTATTTATGGATGACTTTTCAGTTTTTGGATCCTCTTTCGATGATTGTCTTAACCATTTGTCATTAGTGCTTAAAAGATGCCAGGAAACTAATCTAATTCTGAATTGGGAGAAGTGTCACTTCATGGTGAAGCAAGGTATTGTGTTAGGCCATGCTATTTCCAGCAAAGGTATTGAGGTAGACAAAGCAAAGATTGATTTGATTTCTAATTTGCCAACCCCTACTTCAGTGAAGGGTGTGAGGAGTTTTCTAGGACATGCTGGTTTTTATCGTCGTTTTATTAAAGATTTCTCCAAAATCACTCGTCCTCTATGCAATCTTTTGGCTAAAGATTCTGTTTTTAACTTTGATAAAGATTGTTTGAATGCATTTAACACTCTGAAACTTGAACTAACATCAACTCCAATTATCAAGGCACCAGATTGGTCATTACCTTTTGAATTAATGTGTGATGCTTCTGATTATGCTCTTGGTGCAGTTCTAGGTCAAAGAGTGAATAAGCTCCCTCATGTAATCTATTATGCGAGCCGGACATTAAATGATGCTCAGCTCAATTACTCAACAATGAGAAGGAGTTACTTGCTGTAATTTTTGCTTTAGAGAAGTTTCGTTCATATCTTGTTGGTTCTAAAGTGATTGTATATTCTGACCATGCAGCACTTAGGTACTTGTTAACCAAGAAGGATGCTAAGCCACGCTTGCTTCGATGGGTATTGTTGTTGCAAGAATTTGATTTAGAAATCCGAGATAAGAAAGGGTGTGAGAATGTTGTTGCTGATCATCTATCTCGTCTCATCGATGGTAACCACAAGTTTGAGGATGTCTTGCCCCTCAATGAATCTTTTCCAGATGAACAACTATTTGCCATTGATGACCAAGAACCATGGTATGCTGATCTTGTCAATTATCTTGCTAGTGGTGTTTTGAGAGATGATCTAACTTTTCAGGAAAGAAAGAAATTCCTTGCCATAGCCAAACATTACTTCTGGGATGATCCATATCTGTTCAAACATGGCCCCGAAACCAAATCATAAGGAGGTGTATCCCAGAGAATGAGCAGCAAAGCATACTCAAGTTTAGTCATGAATTTGCATGTGGAGGTCATTTTGGTGCCAAGAAAACAGCAGCTAAGGTTCTTCAATCTGGTTTCTTTTGGCCCTCTCTTTTTAAAGATGCATTTTATTTCTGTTCTAAATGTGATAGGTGTCAAAGAATGGGAAACATAAGCCGGAGGAATATGATGCCATTGAACAACATTTTGGTGGTGGAGCTGTTTGACATATGGGGTATAGATTTCATGGGACCTTTTCCTTCCTCTTTGGGTTATACTTACATTCTTGTTGCTGTAGATTATGTATCCAAATGGGTGGAGGCGTTAGCTACAAGGACTAATGATCATAGAGTTGTTCTGAAATTCCTGAAAGATGTGATTTTCACTAGGTTTGGAACTCCTAGGGCTGTCATTAGTGATGGTGGCAGCCACTTCTGTAACAAACCATTTGAGGCCTTAATGAGAAAGTACAATATCACACATAGAGTGTCAACTCCATATCATCCTCAAACTTCCGGACAAGTCGAGATCAGCAATAGAGAGATCAAGAATATTTTGGAGAAAACTGTCAATCCTACTCGAAAAGATTGGGCATTGCGACTCAATGATGCACTTTGGGCATATAGGACAGCTTATAAGACTCCCATTGGGATGAGCCCTTATAGACTTGTGTTTGGGAAGGCTTGTCACCTACCAATGGAGCTTGAGCACCGAGCATATTGGGCAATTAAAAAGTTCAATTTTGATCTCAAAGAAGCTGGGAATGTCAGAAAATTGCAGCTCAATGAATTGGAGGAGCTAAGGAACGAAGCTTATGAGAATGCAAAAATTTACAAAGAGAGGACCAAACGCTATCATGACAAGGCCATCCTCAGGAAAGAATTCAAGCCAGGTATGAAAGTTTTGTTGTATGACTCACGTTTGCGTCTCTTTCCAGGTAAATTGAGATCTAGATGGCTGGGGCCATTCAAAGTGCTTCAAGTTTTTCCTCATGGAGCTGTTGAGATTGAGAACCTAAGGGACATGACAACTTTCAAGGTGAATGGGCAGCGATTGAAACAATACTTGGATGATGAAATGGAAACACGAGCTGTGGACTCTCTTGAGTTCACCACACCCTAACTATTGGCAACCCAACCAGGTTTTGTTGTTTTTGTTTTAGTTTAGAGTTGATTCCTTTCTTGCATTTTATGTTTCGTTTGGTTTTTGCATTTTGTTTCCTTTCTTTTAAACATTGAGGACAATGTTTCATTTAGGTTTGGGGTGTGGGATGAAACTTGTTGAATTTCTGAGTCTGTTGTTGAATTTCTGAGTCTTAGTGAAAGATTTCTTTTTGCTTACTAATGAAGATGTATATGCAATGTCATTGTCACTAATTCTTTGCTAGTGTGTTGCCATGGAAGTATTTGCATCAGAATTTCTACCATACACACTGTCATGCAATTGGAATTTCGGTCTAAGAGGTGCCATACTCAGATATCTTTAGAAGAATTGTGGAGACTACCCTAGTGAGCTAATTTGAGCCTATTCCATTCCTTGAGAGGGTTTTATTTGTTTCTACTCTTACAACTTCCCAGATTCCTTTTATGTTGATCTCATTATATTCATCGAATACTAAGAACTATTTGATCTTTTGCAGATGCTATGTTGCTTGCTGACATTTGTGGAAAGGATGTACCCATTGATATGATGTAGGCTATGTGTGTTTAAGTCACTAAAAGGCTTTGATATCCCTCCCTGTTGTGTGCTTCCTTTACCCAATTTTGCATCCAAACACTTAAGCCTTTCTTTCATCACCCACATTACTCCTACCCTTGTATCTTAACCTAAGATATCATCCCTTGTTTAAGCCATACCCTATAACTGGAGAACATGTCAAGATCTCAACAAAATGAAGAAGCAAGGATGGGCATTATACCAAACAAATGGAGAGAATCAGTGTGCTAGTGCAATTCAAGGAGAAAAGCAAAAGAGGGCCAAATTCGTTTAGAAAAAAAAAAAAAAAGAACAAAACAAAAAAAAAAACAAAACAAAACAAAACAAAACATGTTCTTAGTTCAAATTCAGTTCAAAGAAGCACAAGTCATTGCCTTCAAGATTCACAAGTGTAGTCATTTACCTTGCAGCAAGAAGAAGCACTCTTGGCATGTTCTTGAGTTCTTAGTTTTCATTTCCCTTCTTTTCATAACCCCTACCCTCAGCCTGAAATTACAAGCTTGATTAAGACCTAACTGATCTTTGGGGAAGTCCGGTTCATGGGTGCTGGTATGCAATGTATGCTTTCTTGGTTCTTAGCATTTGATTTTCTTTCTTGAGATCTTATTTCCAGAAATCGTGCTTTTGTTTTATGATTAGTTCATATGTGAAATCTTGTTTCCCTTTACATAACGTCACTCACATATTCTTGTTGAGAAACTAAACCCTAGGTTCTTTTCTTTGTGAAGATTTGAGCGATACCCGTGAGACCTAGAGTTGAGGCGATTTCTATCTAAGTATTTGAGTATGGTGACTTCAATGCTGAAATTCTTTTTGCAGTGGCAATACACTATACACCCTGGTGTGAAGATCTGAAGTGGCATACCATTAGTTTTGAAAGTGTGATTGTGCATTCATTGGTTTTCCTTAGTTTGTTTAAAAGTGATTCTTTAACTATTAGTTGTCTTGCAGAATTTGTAGATGTTTGTGGGAGTCATCACTGTAAACCCTCAGGAGACACAACTCCTCCTACTAGGGACACCTAGAGGTTTAAAGGCTTATTGCATATGCTCAATGCAATCGTGTCATCTACGAAAATGGTGTAATAAGTTTTGTTTTGTGTGTTTTGTTGTGGAGTTTAAGTTTAAGTTTTGCTTGAGGACCAGCAAAATATAGGTTTGGGGTATTGATCAATGCATATTTATGTATCATTTTGTAACACTCTACCCTATTGTTTGGTTATGTTTTTAAATAAAACTTGTGCTTTTAATCCATTTTGTGTTTGTTATTCAGTTCATTGAGCTCTAGGTACCACTTGAGGCATTTGAAGCAAAATGAAGCAAAATGGTGCAAAAACGTGCAAAAACTGGAGACTGAGTTAGAAATTCATTTCGGACCTATATTCTTCATCTGAACTTGGATTGGGCCAATATCTGTGTGGTTGGATTAATGACATTCTGAACTTCAAAATGGACATCTTAAAGTCGACATTTGATTCAGCCAAGCCCAATTCGTAAGCCCAAGAAGTTGTTCATCATGCTGACAGGAAGATGAGCTCATTGCATGCTTGGTCATGGTGAGCTAGGCATGAGCTAGGGCTGCTGAATGGAAGCTTGGTCATGCTGACATGAGGATGAGCTAGGGCTGCTAGTGGGAGTTAGTGGAGAAGTGGAGCAACCATTTCTGATTATCTAATGCAAGTGTTGAGTCCATTAGCCATATTCAATTCAGATTTCTCACTTCCCTCTCCCTATAAATACCACTTCCATTCCAAACATTTTCATCACAACAATTCCTGGGATTCACAACCCCACAATTCACTCCAGCCATCCTCAAACACTCCCACAAACCTAAACACTCCAGAAATCAACCCAACACTCCAAACTGCCTCAAATCACCAAAACAGCTCCAGCAAACCTTCCTTCCATTTCCCTACGAATTTCCTCTTTCTCTACCATCACAACTCACCCAAACTCATCCCAAATCATCTCCTTGGCTGTCATACATCCTTCTAGATATGGGGAAGCATTTGGAGAAGCATTAGACGTGGAGAAGCACTTGGAGAAGAACTTCAGAAAAGGGTTTTTCTACTCTTATTGCATTCATTATGTTTTCTCATTTCTGTCTTAGTTTATTTCCCATTATGAGCAGCTAATTTCCATAGCTAGGGTTTCAATGTAACCTAACAAGACAATTTCATGTTTCAAGTTAACTTTATCCTTTGTTGATTACTCCTAATTTTCTGGTTTCATTCACTTGTTCTTAGTTGAATCTTTATGCATGTTTAAATAACTGGCCACTATGAACACATGCATGTTGGTTATCTAGTTCAAGTTTACATAAACACCATATGACTCTTGAACCGATTAGTGAATGAGTGGGTAATGCATTTAGGACAAACACCATGTTTAAATGTTTACTTGGTTCTTTTGTGTTCTTCTTAAGCTTAATGGATTCAGATTCATAGCCTAGACTAAACACCATAGCTAAGTTGTGTTTCTGAGTACTTGATTAAAACCAAACACCATATGGATAATCATACATAAGAAAGAACGAACTCCAGAAATTGTAACCAACTTAGGTGATTGTTAACTTGTTGCTTGAAATTGGATTGTCGTGGTGAAGTTGAAACCCTAGTGCTTGTCTCCTTTGTCTCTACATTTTCTAAACATCTACTTGCTGGTTACTTGCTATTTTGCATTCCCTTTAGAAGTTTTCAATCACTTGCTATATGCTTTTCCTTTTTGTAGTTGTTACTCAAAACAAACTCAACACAACCTCATTTAAATTCTGTTTAGTCTTAGGATTACTTGTGAGTCTAAGTAGTAGTAATAAGTGTCTTTCATCCAAGTCTCTGTGGAACGACCTCGTGCTTGCATTCCTATACTATAATTGGTTCGTGCACTTGCGAGAAATAGATAGAGTTAATTCTATCCAACAAGGCCTAGAGATGTGGATACATCAACTAAGTTGTGACACCTTAAACTTGGAGGCATTAGCCAAGATAGAATTCACCGGATGGCAAACGATGGAACCTTTTGGATCACTTGATCATGTTCCTATGCCTACTTGTGAATCTTGTCTACATGGCAAAATGACCAAGTCTCCTTTCACTGGTAAAGGAGAAAGAGTTACAGAACTGTTGAGATTAATTCACTAAGATGTTTGTGGATTTTTGTATACAAACACAGAGGGCGGCTATTCATACTTCATTACCTTTATCGATGATTATTCACGGTTCGGGTATTTATACTTAATGAAGCATAAATCTGAATTTTGAAAAAGTTTCAGGAATTCAGAAATGAAGTTGAAAACCAAACAGGCAAGAGTATTAAAATCCTTAGATTCCATCGAGGATGTAAATACTTAAGCACAAAGTTTTTTGATTACCTCAAGGAACATGGCATCTTATCACGATGGACTCCACCAGGAATTCCACAACATAATGGAGTTTCTAAAATGAGTTCCATGAGCTGTACTAATTTACCTATATCCTTTTTAGGGATATGAACTTGAAATTGTTAAATAGAGTGTCTTCCAAAATCCGTTCCACAAACTCCATTTGAAATGTGATTTGGGAAGAAACCAAGTCTTGATTAGATCAAGATTTGGGGTTGTCCAGCATATGTAAAGGCAAGATGTGGATAAACTAAATGCAAGGTTAGTGAAGTGTAGATTTATAGGATATCTCAAGCAAACTATGGGATATTACTTCTATCACATCAACAAGCAAAAGTTGTTTGTCGCAAGGTTATCTACCTTCCTAAAAGGAGAATACACTCTTGATGGGAAAAGGGGGACATGAGATAGAACTCAAGGAATTGTCCAATGAGCTAGAAATCAACACTGAACTAAGTCCAATCCCAGATCCACAAACCTGTTGTAACACAGACTCCACGTAGTTCAAGAAGGGTTAGCAGAATGCCTAAAAGGTATTGTGGTTTCCTTCATCGACAACAAAGGAGAGTTAAATCTCCTAAGTGATTGTAAGGATATCGAAGGACCCTTCGAACTACAATGAGGCAATGTCAGACATTGACTCATAGAAATGGCTTGGAGCCATGAAATCCGAAATGGATTCTACGTATACCAACAAAGTCTGGACTCTAGTGATCCTCCTCCTGGTATTGTACCAATAGGGAATAAATGGATCTTTAAGAGGAAGATAGGCTCAGATGGGATAGTAGAAACCTACAAAGCAAGGCTAGTAGCAAAGTGCTACAAGCAAAGAGAAGGGATTGACTATGAAGAAACCTTCTCTCCTGTCACTATGACAAAGTCTATTCGTATTTGGCTTGCAATAGCTGCATACCATGATTATGAGATTTGTCAAAATGGATGTGAAGACGGCTTTTCTGAATGGCCACCTTCAGGAAGAACTATATATAGATCAACTTGAAGGCTTCATTTCTGAAGTTGATAAGCATAAGATATGCAAACCACATTGATTCATTTATGGGTTGATGCAAGGTTCTTGGAGTTGAAACATCCTATTTGATGAAGTTGTCAAATCGTTTGACTTCATACAAAACATGGATGACCAATGAGTGTACAAAAGGGTTAGTGGGAGTTTGGTAGTATTCCTAGTAATGTATGTATATGACATACTACTTATCGGAAATGATATAGGAATGATATCTTCAGTGAAGCTGTGACTCATTAAAATCATTCTTAATGAAAAATTTTAAAGAAGCATCTTACATACTTGAGATAAAGATTTATCCTGATAGATCTAAGAGAATAATTAGATTATCTCAATCCTTGTATGCTGATAAGATGCTAAGGAGATTTCATATGGAACAGTCTAAGAAAAGTTTACTTCCAGTTCGACATGGACTTCACTTTTCTAAGAGCATGTGTCCAAAAACTCATTATGAGATACAGCAGATGAGTAAAAATCTCTTATGAATTTGCAATAGGGATTCTCATATATGTCATAGCATGTACAAGACATGATATCGGGTATATGAGTATAACTAGAAGATATAAATCAATCCCATGATTAGATCAATTGGGAGCAGTCAAGTATGTTCTTAAATACTTAAGAAGGACTAAGGACATATTCCTCATCTGGGAGGAACATCAGAGTAGCAAGTGGAAGAATTTACTGATTTCGGATAATATATCTATTATCAATGATTGAAAATCCACCTAAGGGTACGTTTTCATTTTGAATGGACACGTAGTTAGTTGGAAAACAACTGAAGTTGATTACATTGTCGCTTTCGAAGCTACAATAAAATCTGTTTGGATAAAAGGTTCATTACCGAACTAAATGTGGTTCTAACCATAATGTCACAAGTACCTTTACTGTGTGACAACAATGGGGCGATAGCTCAAGCCAAGGAACCTAGGTCTCATCAGAGATCCAAACACATAGAAAAATGTTACCATTAGATGGGGCATCTGCAAAAACAACGTAACAGATCCACGCACTAAGCCTATGTCACGGTCACAACTGGATAGACATACAGAGATAGTGGGTATGAGATACATGGCTATGTGGCTCTAGTGCAAGTGGGAGATTGTTAGAAATGTGCCCTAAGAGCCAATACATTTGATGTAATCTCCTTAGAATACATTTCATATATGATATATAAAGGGCAAATTTATTTTGTTATCTTTTACATCGTGTAAAGAAACAAATGTCCAAGGTATGCTAAATAAGAGATAAAGTAATCTAAAGAAGATTAGATTCGGGAGACCTTTAATCTCTAACCGTAGCATCCCAAAATGTTCCTAATCATAGGTTATCAAATGGGCATTGATAAACCGTCAAGATTAGCACATATTATGTATGCTCAATTGGGATGATGGTTAGTCTCAAACCATTTGTGTAGTTGACACTAATACAAGTATGTGGGTGCTCATTAGTGAATGAGTACACTGAACGCGATCAACCGTAGTTCTCGTATGGAGTATTTATCTATATGTCAAACGAGAACTCATAGTTGCAATAATGCAAATTAGTCCTTAGACCTGAGGCATCATGGTTGTCCTGTGATGCGTTATTGATCTTTGATAGCTCTTAAAGGCAAGCCGTAAAAGATTTGTCTTAAGTGTTGTTGGGATCTCTTAATTCATTATAGGGGCATGTGAATGTACAATAAGGAATCTCTACTTTCGATAAAGAAGGAGAATGTTTCAAGCTGTGATTCAGTAAATCTTTGGCCAAAGTATTTTGAGCTTGATTTAGAAAGTTGTTCTTAATCATGTTCTTTTGAATCACATGAGGTTGTAAATCATATTAGGGGTTTGACATAATCAATCCGTACCCTAATAATATGATTTGAAACATTGTATAAGAGAAGGACCGTATTGCATTGCAATTCCAACTGAATAGGTTCTTCATCTATTCTGGTTAGCTTGGGTAGCCTTGATATATTGCTAGATGTCACTCTTGGCTTGTGGAAGTCCTATGATTGATTGTGATCGATCCAAATAAAGGAAGAATTAAAAAGGGGTTTTAATTCCAGTTGGTTAGAAAGAGTTCTAATATTTTCCCACTGCCTTGCTAATTAGAACCTAATGGATCGCACACCTTAAACGGTTAACTTTGAGTAATACAAATGAGAATGACGAAATCAATTTGATTGATTTGATGTGGATGATTTACTACGTGTAAAAACGTATTTGGGCCTCGGTAATAGTTAACGGAAAGCCCAAATGGTTGGGTATCAAGCCCAAAGGCTTAAGACACCTAAATATTATGGTTTAAGTGTCATAAGGCCCAATTTTGGAAGCCCAATGGGTTTTGGCCGAAAATGCTTAAGTAAGTATGTATGAGAATTGTTTCCATAAGCTCATTAACACACAAACACAATCCAACATCAACCAAATGGGTTTGGGAGATCAAAGAGAGAAAAATGAGAGTTTTCAAGAGTGAAACACTTTCATCTTTCAAAGTGGTTTAGATTGAAACCAATCTTGAGAATCTTGCACTAGCATCCAAGTATTCTCAAGATACTTCTTCTCATCTCAAGGTTCCATTGGTGTGGAGACTTAGAGGCCATATACTTTTGTGGCTCACATGGAGGAGAAAGATTAAGGAGCAAAGATCAAAGAGGAGATCAACAAAGAGGAAATCATCAAGAGAAGACCAAACACAAATTGGTTCATACAATTGCTTCAAGGGTAATTAGATCTTATCCTTTCTCTTGAATTTTCATTTATGAAAAATATATCAATGTTCATGGCTTAAGATACTTGGAAGAAGTTTTGTTTTTGAATTTAAACAACCACCTTAGACTTCCGCTGCGATTAATTTGATTAAATGCATGTTTAATATTCAAATGAACTTTGGAAAAATGTTTTGAAATTTCCTACAATGGCATGGCATGGCTAGTTCTTCAATATGCATGAAATATCCATGCTTGCTTGCTTAAGGAAGAGTTCATTGGACAGCGACTTCCCTGCAAACTTCTATTTGAGCTTCTTCTAAATTTGCTTCGCTGTGTCTTGCATCACATTGATGAGCACCTCATCAGCGATATAGTTTTTGATGGCTCATCTGACCAACTCGTCGAGCACATCCCACTCCTCGTCTATCATGGTTGAGGTCTTCTTTTCCTTGCCAACCAAAACGACATTGAGATGTTGTTGTGAAATAGCTGACTTCATCTTTCTTTGCCAATGAACGACTTTAGCTCCACCTTCATGTTGGCTGCTTGTTGTTGCTTTAGTTGTTGTGAACCGCTTCCACCTTCAGCTTGCTTGTCACCCAACATCTTCAACACACTAGCACTTTGAAAATCATAAGAGCATTTGGGCATGAATTAGCACCAGCTGCATGTAATAACCCGACCCAAATTTAAAGGATTCGATAACTTAATTCATTAGTTAATTTTGAAATTTCCAAATTTGCCCTCGGGAGTAGTGATAATTTGGTCACTTTTTAATTCAAAAATATTTTGGGAAACGACTGGTACTTTTGCTTTGATCGTATTGAGTTGAGTCCGTAGACACATAGTGGACTCGAATCGAAGTTGTAACGAAATAGTTACGATCAAAAAACACTCAGTGGCGTAACCGTAATTTTCTCGAAATGGGTTTTATTAAATCTGAAAACCCTATCTCTCTCTCTCTCTCTCTCTCTCTCTCTCTCTCTCCGTCACGCAGAACCCCCCTCCCCCGATATTTTTTTTGAACAGCCGGCCACGTTCGGTCGGCCACCGACCAACTCCGGCCACCGTTTTGGGTGGAACCAATCCCAAAAGGACAGCCTCACCTACCTCTTCCAGCATCGCCCTAACCCAGCTTCCACCGCCGATTTTGACCTGAAAAACGAGATAAGTGGGCGGTTTTTGGTCAGTTGTTCTCAAGCTCGTTGAACGCTTCCGGCAACCAAATCGTGCGATCCAGGTATGCTTTCTCATCCTCTCGAGGTGTTCTAGCTGCTGGTTGTGTTGTTTAGGTTTAATTTTTGCATTTTGGTGGTTAAATAAGCGATGGAAGTTTTGGCCTGTTTCGGCCCTTGATTCTGGCCACTTCTGGTGACTTTTTGGGGTTGGTCCAAGAATAAAAGTTGCTCCACTCAATGTGCTGATCATGTAGGTGCATGTTTTAACCGATGGTTTTGAGATTTTTGGGTCACCAAAATATCTCTAGACACCCACTCGCTGCCGGCACGTGTGGCGGTGCGTGGGCACTGTTTGGGTATCCCTCTTGGTCCTAAAATGTTCCCCATGTCATCCTTTGATTATCAATCGAATATGGCATATTAGGCATTATCTGGGTTCGATATGTTCGAGTTGTTAGATCAACTTCATTTTAATATATGTTGATCTAGGCATCCCTATGAGCGTGCAGGAATTCACGAATCATGAATCGAAGCCTAGATGTTCCGATTCAATAACTTAAAGTTTGCGTTAAACGATAATTGTCCGATAGTGCGATCCGAGCGATCCGACTGTTCGAATTCGGACCAAACTTGTAGGACGTGTATTCTAAACCTTGTTGAACCCATAGAAACTTTCGAATTGTAAATCGGAGGTCGTGGGCCCTGCAAGCCCGGTTAACCAAGTTTAGGCAGTTTGACCATCGGTTGACCGTGAGTCTTCCGATATAGTTTCATCTTTCGAGGAGTACTAGAATGACCTTATTTACGAGTTTGAACCATTATTTGAGTTATATTTATGTGGAATTATGAGATTATTTTATTATTTTAAATTGTGGGGTTATCGGATGTTATATTGTTATTTGAAGTTTATGAAATATTTGAAATTATGGAATATATGATTTTGGGGTACTTTATTGATTGGTGATGTGAATATGTGAATGCACTATGCTAAGTACCCTTCCCTGGTTGTTGTACTCACACGTGGCGTTGGATGATTCTGGCGTGTGGGCATATATGGTTGGTTGTTAGTTTATCACACGTGGCATTGGATATTCGGGCATGTAATAAAGTTGTCTGCGCTCGTAAGACTTAGGGCCAGTTTGGCATTGCTGTGCTGTGAAAATAATCGTTGTCAAATTTTTTGTGAGATAAATCAACTGTGAGAGAAAGTAGTTTGGTGTTTGGTAAACTTTTTGTTAAAAGTGTTGTTGGTATTGATTTCCTCATAATCAATAAATGATTGTGGCATAATCATTAAATGATTGTGGCATAATCATTAAACCAAGCGCCTCTTCAAAATTGATTCCTACATAATCAGAAAATGAAAGCACCTCATTAGCTGTTTTCCCTTATAGCTTTCTCTCACAGCAATTTTTAACAATAAGTGATTTTTTCACAGTTTACCAAACGGGCTGGACTTCCCAAATTTTTTTAAAAATCACTTATCACCCCAAATAAGCAATGTCAAACGGGCACTTAGTGTTATGGTACCCACACATGGCGTTGGATGATCCGGCTTGTGGGCATATATTTTTATGTAGTTAGCTTATCACATGTGGCGTTGAATTATCCGGCATGTGATAAAGCAGTCTGCATGCATAGAACATGGTTTGGTTACCTTATCACACATGGCGTTGGATTATTCCGGCACGTGGCAAAGGATTCAGACATTTTGATTATTGTAACTTTAATACGCATGGCGTTGGATTCTTCGACGTGTAGTAAAGTAACGGGAACAGGGATAATGATTATTATACTATGACGGGAAAAGATGATTTTAAAATTAAACTTGTGGGTATTATTGAAAATGATGGTATGTTATCAGAACCGTGATTTGTGAAATAAGAACTACGTGTGGCTTGATCCCTCACAAAGGGGTACGTAGGTAGCCTAAGGTCTTACCTAGGTGCAACCGCGAACTAAAGTTATTTTTGGAACTTTAATTTAGTCGTTTGGATCTAGTCTTACTTCTTTTGGTCTTTGGATAAGTTTGGTTTCGACTTTTTCGGTGGTCCTTTAACGAGCATCATTTTGTATGTTGTCACCACATTTAAGGCTTCTAACGAGCATCATTTTGTATGTTGTCACCACATACGCCTCCTTCCTATCACAGTCACCCGTCACATTACCCATCCTTTTTCCTTCTCTCTCCCACTTTCTTTCTATGTTCCCTTTATCTCTTCGACATCCCAAGTTCCCTTATCTCTTCGACATCCAAGTTTCCATTTTAATGAATTTGTTATTTTTTAAAATTTATAACATTAAAAAATATTAATATTCATACAAGTGTCATTATTGTGCAGCCATGTGGCATCAAAGTATCATTTTGTCTACATTTATCTTTCAAAATTCACATAATTGGAAAAATACACCAAAAATTTATACAAAATCCTTGTGATATTATATTCGACTATGAAGTCCAAAAATGCCACAAGGAGTGGTGCATCATTAATGATTCATACATGTGTCATTATCGGTTAGCTACATGTCATTAGAGTATCATTTTGCCCATATTTATCTTTAAAAATTCACCAAAATTTTATAAATAATAGAAAAATACACCCAATATTTCTACAAACTTCGTGCGATGGGGGAATTTGAAATATGAATTGGAGGAAGAGTAATGAGCACAATCTTAGTATATAAGAAAACTTGACTTTGATAAATTATTTGAATTTTTTAAAGTGCAAATTATATTTTAAATTTCAAAACATGTAGAAAATGTCACGAGAGAGAATTTTTTGGCACATTTGTTTTCTTTTTTATGAATTTGTTATGATTTTTAAAAGTGAAAACATTAAATAAATAGTAATGAATGGACGAGAATTACATGTGGCAACACTTAAATTGTGCATCATCAGTGCTTCATAAAAGTGTCATTCTCGTGTAGTCATATGTCATTAGAGTATAATTTTATATGTTATTATCTCTAAAAATTCACCAAAATTTCATAAAAATAAAAAACATATCCTGAAATTTCTACAAACTCCTGCTATATTATTTTCGAATATGGAGTTCAAAACTAAATTTGAGTTCAGGAAATTTGAAGCAATAATTGGACATAAATAATTTATATCCGTGCTTGACTTTGGATCAACTTGGTTAGCAAGCCTTTCTCCCCTTAAATTATGTTGTAAGTAATACAAAGGACACATAATTGAAACCAGAAACATTTCTTGTGATACTCTAAACCTTTCTTCTGATACTCTGTTTAGCAAGTTTAAAAGAAATTAAAAAACCAAACAGATGAGCCAGCAACATAACACAAGCAAATGAAACAATGAGTTCGAACAAAATTGAACAAGAAAATTATTTTATTTTCTATAAGTGGTTGCTAACCTCCAATGTCCCAACATCAACAATAAAAACCATTTAAAAAAGCACCTCTTAATGGAAATCCTCTTCTCAAAAAATAAACAAAAAAACTGCATTCATGCTGCTAATAAACAAATTACCATTTCTTGAAGAAGCAATGACTGATTTTGGTTCCACAAGTATGACCAATCTTTTCACTTCATTTAAAAAATATAAACATATCATCAATTTCATCCCCAACTTCATTTATAATAATTACCAAATTTGCAGGGCAACCAGAGCCATCAATGCATAGCTGGAAATGTATCATCTCAGTGCACGATTAATACCTATCACTGTCATAAAGAATGACAATATCTGCAATAGCAAGATTAATACCAAGTTCGGCAGCTCTGATAGAAACAGTGGAAGCAATGGCTTAAGTGCTTTTGGTGAACAAAACATGAAATGCAATATTATACGCTTGAAGTCAATAACAGAACATGAAATACTTGAAAAACAGGGATGATGATTCTATGAAAACAGAAACTGAAAAGGGATATTTGATACATTTCTGAAACGTAACCAAAGGTAATTAAACTCTACATGGTGCAAAAAGAGATGTAATCAAAGCTACTAAAAGATATAATCAATCAAAAACACCCTCTTGAAAGTTCCACCTGCTTTGGTGCAAACATAGATATTAAGCCATAACATTTATCTCAAAGGCCTTAGACAATTATGCAAGCATATGAGCAACACCATTTCAGCACCAAATCTCAACATTTGAAGTAACTCATCTTTATTAAGAGCTGCATCAAAGAATAAAATGTCAGGGAATAAGATATCAAATTAAAATTTCAAGCAAGAACTAAAATTCCAGCACACATGCCCAACGAGTACAAAACGATGATTGAAGTGCCCACCAAAGAAAATTAAGTTTGAAGTGGTGTATTCTTAAGCTACTGATAATACCCAAATAATAACCAGGAGGAGAAATTTTCACAAAATCGTAATTACTCTCTGAAAATAAAACAAAAATAAAAATTCTAAATACTAACGTACAACTAGAACCCAAATTCAATCAAATTAAATCACAAATGCAAGTAGGATCTTGGATTCAATCAAATAAAATCACATACATATAGAATCCAAATAAAAACAAACATTCACATGGAATCCACAATTAAAGCAAGCTACAGACATCTAGAATTCAAATCAATCCTAATCTGATACCAAAACTTTGTATCAAGCATGGAGGTTAGAGCTTTACAAAATCGCACCTTGGGAATTGTCACGCGGCCTTTGTTGAATATCTAAGCTTTGAATACAATAGTGTAAACAACTTGTGAAAATTGACTTGTTATTGAATGAAATCAGAGACCTAGTTTAAATAGGCTTACTGAAACAACTAAACAGGAAAAACAAGGAAAAACAACATCCCACGTCTAACAGTCCTAGATTTATGGGATTCTCCAAAAGAATAGATCAAATGCTAACTAAGTCCCTGTTAATAGGGATTATTAACAACAGAAAACAACGGCTAAATATCTAACAGCCTTCACCTTCGAAGCAATTGGCCTCGAGCAATAGTCTTGTAGCTGATGAGGAGTTGAAGCTCCTAAATGTTCCAAGTGAGAGAGAAGCCATAGATTGTGGGAGAGGGAGACAGAGAAGAAGACACAGAAAGAGGGGGAGGGTTTCGATGGGATTTGATGTGAGAGAGAGAAAGAGAGAGAGAGAGAGAGAGAGAGAGAGAGAGAGAGAGAGAGAGAGAGAGAGAGAGAGAGAGAGAGAGAGAGAAATTTGCAAAGTCTGAGAAGGAAGAGATCTGAGAGAGCATTTGGGATTAAAGAATGAATTAGATATTGGAGATAGAATATGACGCTTCTGTAAGGGAGAGAGAATTTGACCCCAAAAAAAGATGCACCAAACTTAAATTTGGTGAAAAAAGGGCGCGAAAATTTTTGGGGGAAAAAATTATAAAAGCTTTTTATCACAAAAGGTCCTGAGGGTTGCGAAATTATCACTTTTGGTCCCTAACATTTTTTTGTGACACTAATGGTCCTTAAGGTTACCCTCTATGCATCAAAATGGTCCCTGCCCGTTAGCTTCCGTTATATTATTTCTCTATAATTTAATTTTGTAAGGGTCTTTTTCTTCCGGCATCTACAGATGGGCTGGGTCGCCGTAATGAGCAAAATGGCTGAAATTTCCCCCTTGTGTCTGAGTTCAAAGATCAGACCCCAAAATGTTTCGAAAGGATTGTAAAGCCTTAGGAAATACCTTGGTTACCTTCACCAACGAAAATAATGGCTGCTTCAGATAAATTCTTGGCTTGGCATGAGAAGCTTGTGGCATGGGAGCAAAATTAACATGAGTTTAGCACCGAAGAGAAAACTGAGTGTTCTTGGGGGGAAAAGGGGTATTAAGGTAGGAGATGGAGAGTTTGCAAAGAGGTTTGGCTGAGAAAGGAGGAAGAGAAAGGGATGGTGGCTTGAGTGCTATTTCTGGCAGCTTGACAGTGACTCTGTCAAATGTCAAGAATAGCATAGCAAGAGGGAAAACTGAGGAAGGAGATGAACTAAGCACGAAAATTGCTGGGTTTTGCATGCAAGAGAAGAAGCTTGCTCTTTGTATGTGTGTTGTGTTGATGGGTAGGAAATGCCTCTTTTTATAGGCGTTGGAAACTACCATTTTCCAAGAAACCCTAATGGCTTCTATCCAATTTAGCCAAGTCTTTCCCTTCCTTTCTCCCTTCATCCCTTCAATCATCCTATTTTGGTGAAATCCACTCTGCCCAATCCCACAAAATCAGGGAATTTTTGGGAGCTCAAGGCCCTTTTCCCGCAGCTGCCCTCAGGAACTCCCATTTTCAGATATCTCTTTTTCTCCCTTTCTTTTCCTCATTCATGGTCAGATCTGATGAAGGAAAGAGCTTGGTATACATGTTGGTTCGAAGGGTGGCTCCTTGCGTGCCAATATCTTTTGGTTCCTTGGATGTTTTGCTTGAAAACTTGTTCCTTCCCTCCCAGCAGCTTTGTATAATGGACCTTCAGACTTCCCCTTCATGGATTCGTTTTTTTTCAGCAAGGGGCTGAGGCTTTTGCTGCTTCTCATTTCTAATTGTATGGGCCTTCTAAAATAATGGGTTGGTTTGTCAAAATAAATGGGCTAACCTCAACAAGTGTTGGCCTATTTTTTGTTGAGGTGTTGGGCTAATTTGGTTAAACTAATGGGCTATTTCGGTTGGGCTTTTTGGTTGTGATATTTTCTCTTTGTGCTCACCCACATGTTTGGGCCTAAGAAATGTGCCTGAGTTCCGAGGCTCCCAAGCAACCCCGGGACTTCCATTTCTTAGCCCATCAATGGGCCTCATGTCAACTTATTATCATCCATACCACAACCCACTCAAACAAACCCCAGGCATCTTGCGTGGCTTGGGGCCACTTAAGCTTGTAGCGTGGCTTGTTGCTTATTTGCTTGGCGTGGCGTGTGTGCAAGCATATTACGAACTTTCGCGTGCCCAAATCGGGTTTCTTCTCGGTAAGGTATTGCATTGAGCCGAGAATTTATTTGGGCCGAACCGTGACTTTTTTGGGCCTCAACGAATTTCTAAAATTCATAATAAATAAATTTAAAATCATAAAAATACCCAGAAAATTCCAATGAACATCTTGTGATATTATCTTCTCTTTAAAGCTCCAAAATGCTAATTCTAAATTATAAAAATACAAATCAATAATAAAAACTCAACTTTATTCATAGATAAATCAAAACATTCTATCACATACACTCTTGTTTCTTTGATCAAATGATTCTCATTAATTTAAATATATGAAATCATGTTTAAGAATTGTTTAAGATAAAACACAATAAATTACAAAAACATGACACGTGTTACCATCTCATAAGGCCACACACTAGAACCGTTGATAGGGGTGCTCTTTAGAAGCTACCACATGTCAATCTATTATATTTCATATTATTTCCCTACAATTTGACTTCTAAAATTCATAATTAAAAAATTAAAAATCAGAAAAATACACTGAAACATTCTATCACATACACTCTTATTTCTTTGATTTTGTATTACAAAAATACAAGCACAATGATAAAAACTCAACTTTGTTAATAGACAAATCAAAACATTCTATCACATACACTCTTATTTCTTTGATTCAATGATTTCCATTATTTCAAATATGTAGAATCATGATTTTTGGTGTATTTTTCTTATTTGTAGCAATTTTTGGTGTATTTTTCTTATTTGTATTTAATTTCTTATGAGAAATGATACAACTAACAAGCCATAACATATGGCAAATTTGAGAAATGATACAACTAACAACAATAGCAGCATATCTTTAATGTCGTTTACTATATGGATTATGTGAACATATTTTGATCGTTCGAAATAGAGTTTTGAATTATGTTTTTGGGGGTTGTGAAAAGTAGGTGGTCAAATGCCGTTCCTAACCTTGCATGAGCGGGAAAGAAAGTTAGTGCATGAATTTTTTTTTTCCAACCACCTTGTAAACCCTAAACCCTAACACTTTGTAAATTATTATTGACCCTAATGGGTAATAAATTTTAAAGTGTAAAAATTAGAATTAGGGGCTCATCCCTAAATGTGAATGATGAAAATGAATATACTAGTAGACTTTGTAAACCCTAAAATGTCTTTGTTTGATCACATAAATTCCGCATCAAAATTTAAATGGAAATGTGAAATTTGAAGTACGTGATCGTAGAAAGGAAATGTCGTACCGAGGCCGGCAAATTTTTTTGGGATTTGTTTGAATTATTATTGATTTTGAAATAAATTTTTAAGTGTAAACAAATAAATAATTGAAGGAGATGCGAGGTGGCGGCGTCCCATGCTGAGCCGTGGAGGTGGATAGAAGGATACAGTTTTCATGCATTGACACGTGTCTCATTTGTTATAGTTTAATAATTTTTTGTTGTAAAATCGTTCGAAAATGGAAATAAAAGGGAAAAATTCCTACCTATTTGTTACCCGAATACTTCGTATGCCAAGTCCAAAAAGTTGCTTACAATTTTCCATGTATACAATCAGGGACGGATACCAGAAATCTGCCTCTCTGGAGTCAACATATATAAGCTCATAATTTTTTACATATAGAAGACCCGTATAAATGAATGAAAATGCAATAAAAGTTACATACATGTTTATAAAAAAAAATTATGAGCAACATATTTATTAGATTGTTATATGCATATTTCGGAAATTAAAAAAAACTTGTCCAAAAGGCCATGATAATAAAATAAAATAAAGTTAAGCGACATGGTCCTAGACAGTGTCGTTTTGAGATGAAACTACAGCAAAGAGGAGGAAATGAAACACAGCAGACCAAAGGGAATTTGAGATGAAAAAAATAGGGTTTAGGGTAGAAGAAAAAGTGGACAAGAAGCAGCAACGAAGGAAAAAAAAGGCATAAAGAATAAATAAAAAAAAGCAAGTGGGAGACATCATGCATGGGCGTGTCCTCAGCTGTGGGAATAAAAAAGAAGAAAAGCTTTTGATTGGACCAGCAGACAGAGCAGCCTACCCATTTACATAGTAAGCTTGCTTTTTCTCTACAGTCGTTGCGATCAGATCGAATGGCTGAAATGGATCCTCACATAGTATGCTCAGTTAAAAGCCCTCGTTAGAGCCCAGTGCTATATTATATCAATATGAAATAGGGAAAGCTTTGAACAGACACCCCTTCGGCCGCACATTTTATATATATATATATATGGTGGACTCCAAAAACCTTCAGCCCAATTTTCTTCAACCGCAGCTTTTCAACCGAATAGTCAGATAATCAAGAGATTTCAGCCATACTTTATTCATTCACCCACCTATTATATATATACATATATATATATATATAAAAATAAAGAACTTTCCAGCTCATTTGGCAGACCATCCAATTGCTCCGGCCATACTTTTCTCATTCATCCACCTATTATATATATAAAAGGACAAAACTCTCGGCCCAATCAATTCCAAAAACTTCAAGTTTGGCCGTAACTTGCATGCATCCATTCATATATATAACGCATCCATTCATATATATATATATATATATATATATATTATATTATCATGAAACGTGATATGGAAGGCTTAAACTTGGGAGGCTCCAGCTGCACATTTGCAACAATCCAAAGCTCCACTTGCATTTATTTATTTATATATAATCAGTTTTTTGCTTTGCAAATCCTTCAGCCCCAATTTTGGAGACTGACCAAAGCTCCATTCGTATTCACCCAGCCACAAAGAACTTAAATATTGATCACCAAGTTTCAATAACTCATCCACCTTTAAACCTCCAGCCGCACCTTCTTTACATAGCCCGGCCGAAATCTCTTGGCATAGCTTCAAATCCGGCCGTGATTTTCAACAGCCCAAACACTTTTAGATAAGCCAATTTTTCCCAACAAGCCACACCTCCCTCCCAAGGTGACAACAGGCTCCGGCAGCCTCCTCCGAACCCCCGAAACTCATGTCGCTCTTTTCCCCAACTCTGGCATGGGCCATTTGACACCTTTTCTACGACTTGCCGCATTATTGCTTGCCCGAAACCACTGCCCCCCACTGAAACTGACCCTCATCACCACCCACCCAACTGTGTCCCTAGCCGAGTCTTCTCTCATCTCTCGTTTCCTCTCAGCTTTCCCTGACCGAGTCACTCAAATGGACTTTCATCTTCTTCCTTTGGACCCTTCCACTGTCAACTCCACCGACCCATTTTGGCTCAAGTTCGAAGCCATTCGTCGCTCTGCTCACCTTCTCACTCCTCTGCTTTCCTCTCTGTCTCCACCTCCCTCTGCTCTCATCTACGACGTCAGTTTAATCGCCCCTGTTCTTCCCGTCATCCAAAGCCTCCCTTATCACCTCCCTGCTTACATTCTCTTCACCAGCTCAGCTAGAATGTTCTCTCTCTTTGCATCTTACCACAATTTGGTCGCATCCGCATTGACACCAGCTAACATCAACAACCCCACAATTCAATTTGGTGATGTTCTTGAAATCCCAGGAATTTGCCCGCCAATACCCAGATCGTCTGTGTCTCCATTGCTTCTTATCAGGAACAGTCTTTTTAGTAATATATTCTTAGAGGACGGTCCAAAGCTCAAAAATTTGAATGGGGTTTTGATCAATACGTTTGAAGGGCTAGAAGCAGAGGCATTGCATGCGCTTAACGGTGGAAAAGTAACTTTCAATGACGGGTTTGGGTTGCCCCCAGTTTTTCCCGTTGGGCCTTTTGTGCCCTGTGAGTTTGAGAAGCTGCAGGGAGATGATGACCGCGACCAACTGAGAAACTGGCTTGATGATCAGCATGATGGGTCAGTGGTTTATGTGAGCTTCGGAAGCAGGACGGCCCTGTCAGGAGACCAAATCAGAGAGGTGGGTGATGGGCTGGTCAAAAGCGGGTTTAGGTTCTTGTGGGTGGTGAAGGAGAAGCTGGTCGACAGGGAAGAGGAAGAAGAAGAAGGCAATTTAGTAATTGGGCATGAACTTATGGAGAAACTGAAGGGCAGGGGGTTGGTAGTGAAAAGCTGGGTGGAGCAAGGAGAAATCTTGGGTCACAGAGCAGTGGGTGGTTTTGTGAGCCATTGTGGCTGGAACTCGGTGGTTGAGGCTGCATGGCATGGCGTTAGAGTTCTGGCTTGGCCACAGCACGGCGATCAAAAGATCAATGCAGAGGTGGTCGAGAGGTGTGGGCTGGGGGTTTGGGCCAAAACTTGGCCTTGGGGCTGCGGCGAGAATGACAAGGTGGTGGTCAACGGAGAAGAGATTGGCGATAAGATCAAAGAACTGATGCAGAGTGAAGCTCTGAGAGTGCAAGCTGCAAGGATTGAGCAAGAGGCTATGAAGACCGCTGGAGTTGGTGGGTGCCGTGAGAAAATGTTGAAGAGACTCATTGACGAGTGGAAGAAAAACTAATTATGTAGAATCAATGTCGTATTGTAGCTCTTCACCAAAAATGTTTTGGCAAAACTTTTCTCAGTTTGTTATGTCTGTTTTGGTAGTAATAAAAGGAACCAAACTTTCTGAAGTTTCTGTGTGCTTTCATTTGGACCATTTCGCATGGATCACATGTTCTCTGTTACGTTGTAGACCCACAAAGCATCAAAATATAATTGAATTGAATAGTTGTTGTACCTGATTTTGGAGGAAAACTTAGCTGTAATGGTATATCACTGTTTTGCTATCCGGTCAATAATGTCACGTGAAAATATTATCACGTGTGTCATCGCATTATTAAGTTGGGGGTATGCTATCCCCTGTGCTATCCCCTTTCATGGAAGGCTCTCCTGATTTTGGCAAGCTCTCTCTGTTTCTCCTCTGTCCCAAGTAATAAAACCAAAACAGTCCTTAAAGATATCTGAGAGTTTTTGGACCATATTTGCATGGATGGCATGTGTTCAAGTGAAAGCAAATAAAACACCAGTTTCATACAAGCCGTTTTCTTGTTTTTGGGTTATGTCTTCAAACAAATTTACAAGTTATGCCCCCAAAGTGTTAAGTAGCTGATAGTTTTTTTTTTTTTTTTTTTTCTGTGGCTGATATTAAGGGTAGATATTTATATGGCTCGTCCTTGTTATCCCTTGTTCGGCTTGGGCTGTGGCGGGCCAACAACAACCATGGTTTCCTCTTCTTCATTCTCAGCTCTCTCCCATCCTTCCTTTCAAATTCTATATACCAATTTGGATTTCTGTGAAAAACCCAGTAACCTTCATAACAGAGTACAAATTAAGAGCTATAGAAGACCCGCCGCAGTCGTTGTTTCTTCTAGTTCTTGTCAAAGGTCTTCTCCTTCACCATCTCGCCGAGTTCTTCTTCATGGCTCTGTTTCTCTGGCTGCTTCAGCAGCCATTCTTCTCTGCTCAGGTCCAGGTATGTAGTTGAAAAGACCCAACAATTAATATGAGCTTTCTTCTTCTTCTTCTTCTTGCAAACTTTCAGATTTCATTAGATTATCATTTATATTTTAAGTAGTTGTATGTTTAGAATAATGAAATTTTGTTGAGTGAGCAATTTGATGTTGCAGCTGAAGCCGGATTTCTATCAGGATCAACCGGGATGGAATCAATTCCTGGTCCTGAGTTGCCTCAAGTCGACTTTCTTAAGCGCTTCAATGGTTTGGTCCCCAGTCACAGCTGACAACATTCATTTTTCAACTGGAGCACATTGAACAAGATTGATGAAAATGTTGTTTCATTCTTGCAGAAGAAAACCAGAAAAAGTATGCTGAGAATGATGCAAGATTCAAATCAACTCCATTGCTCAAGGGGCTACTAGAAAAATCCAAGCTGAACAAAGAAAGGTAATTTCCTGGCTATCTGCTTAAGATCAAGCGCGTATTGTTACCAAGTTTTGATACCATTTTAGACAACCATTTACGTCAAAAAATAAAGTTGTTCGGAAACATTGTCAATATATATATCCTGTTTCTGCATGATTTTCATGTATCAGTTAGTTTCTAATGTTATATGAACTTGGAAATGTTCAGGAATAGTAAAGAAATTCAAGACAAGTACTGCATACGTGGGGCAGAGTGGGGAATTGGTGATTGCTCGGCAGAGGGAATGTCACCTGACGAGAAAGACAAGTTCATTGCTATGTTGAAGGAGAAGGCTGGTGTCAAGGATTGACTGAGAGACCCTGGTTTTGCTTTGTTTCAAGCTTAATTTCTTAGTCCTTAGATTTGTTTTTTCCATTTTAAGACCTTGATACGTGCCTTTGTAATATGAATACTTATAATGATCATGAGTTCTAGGAGCATACATTGTGACAATCAGTTCACAATTTGACAACTCAGTTTATCAAACCATGATATAGGAAAATCTTTTTATTTTTATTTTTAATACAAGGATATTGGGGAAAGGAGAATCAAACCTATGACGTCAAGTATAGAGGGGTAAATGTCCTTAAGCATTTGAACTACAATTCTATTACTAGAAAATCCTACTATTTGAGTGGCAGACCTATTAAGGCGTAAAGAGGTGTAGCTGCACCTCCCCTAGTCGGAAAAGCTTCTACAAGCACTGCATACTGCCTCTTTGGTGAGGTTGGGTGGTGCACTCAACCTGTTTGACGAATTGACTCAACCAAAATCAAGGTTTACTGTGTTGGGTTGTTGCCAGCGCCAATTTTTTTTTTTAAAACATCATAGCCAAAATGACGCCGTTTTGAACCAAGGTTTAAAAAAATAATAAATAAAAGGAAACTGAACGCGGGCTTTAAGAAGCTTTGATATGGCTACTTAAAACATGATAAAAGATTATTAAAAAAGGTCTTTTAACAAGCTTTTGTTCTTCTTTTTAAAAAAAAATTTAAAAGTAAACTCATACATTGCACAATTCCTTATTTACAGGGGATTGGGAGGAGTTATCGTTATAAAGGATTAACACCAATTTTATTAAAGCCAATTTTGAGCAAACTCTTTTTTAAAGGAACAAACACCAATTGCATAACTCCAAAGTAAGTATGATGCCTTTTTTTTTTCAGTCTTGAGCAAACACCAATTTTATTTATTTATTTATTTTAAAATATTTTTTTTTTAAATTTGGCTCTCTATGTTGTATTCATATGATTAGTAGCTAACTTGATGAGAAAGAGGTTGCACTACGCATGAATCGAGGTACAATCAATTATGATTTGCTTATTTAATTAATTATTTGATATTAATTTTCGTTAAATTAATTGATTAATTGATATTTATTTCTATATTAATTGATATATTATAGTCAATTAGTCATAATCATAGACCTAAGACCCTTCTTGTTTCAATTATAAGAATATTTGGTTATCAATTTTTTATTACAAAAAAAATATTTAGACTTTCAAAATTGCACATTTGCTAAAAAAGATTTCTAATTCCTCAAGTACTACTTTTATTCGTGTAACAATCATCACATTACACATGTCACACCTGTAAATGAAAATATTATTGAAAATTTAAACAAAAAAAAGTAACTGAAGGTTTACCATCTTAATTAACAAAGTTCCAAAGGCAGAACCGGACAATTAAACTTATGGATTTGCTACTTTTGCATCAAAATCGCACACCCGACCCGAGGAAACATTAAAAAATATATAAAGAATATACATGTCATGTCACACAAATTGGTTTTGAAAAAGAATTACCAAGGGATAATTAATCCGCCAAAATTTGTTTGCTCAAGCCTAAACAAAGATTTAAGTTAATAATTTAATCCAACCAAAAGAAAATAATTATT
Source organism: Prunus fruticosa (assembly GCA_018703695.1). NCBI lineage: Eukaryota > Viridiplantae > Streptophyta > Magnoliopsida > Rosales > Rosaceae > Prunus > Prunus fruticosa. Next base: position 41,877,765 of record CM031917.1, on the reverse strand, counting down.
TTCATTTTTAAATATAAGAATGGCGGCTCTGGAATTTTAGGAAAGGTAAAGGGGTGCTTCCGATATTCCAAGTCAATGAAGACAAAAGACAAAAATACGAAATGAAAAGTCCTATAAAATAATATAAAAATACTAGCTAATAATTTGTGTGTATCCTATAATCTATTCCTATTCCTGGGCAGAGCCCAAATGAAATGACCTTTGCAAGCCCAGCGACCCCAGCAATAATAGCTGTCTCTCTCTCTTTCTTCTCGCAGGTACTTCCTCTCTTTCCCTTCCTCCACGAATTTTAGGATTTTCTTCCTTTTTTATATATTTTTTTCTTTGATTTTCATTTTCATTTGCTCCGGAAATTTCAGACTAGGGTAAGATATCCAGGCCCCTTGGTTCTATGTAATATAGAATTGAATTCATTTCATTCTCCTACAGTTCCTCAACTACCGAACGAGAATTGCTAAGAAATTGAGCTGCTCTTAATTTGTTCCTGTGGTGCTGTAAGAGCTTGCTTGTGCAGAAAATTTGAATTTGGGTTTCTTAGCCAAGATAAAAGAAAGAAGGAAGAAGAAAAGGTGATTATTTGGTTGAGATTACGCGCGGAATTGTAATTGGGAAACTTAGGTAAGGGTTTTCGTGGGTTATATGAAAGTTCATTTCTTGGATAAATTCTGTAGCTTTGTTGAAAATCATGATCTTATTTGTATAGAGATGTGATTAATGTGATTGTCACATGGCTGATTTCAGGGGAATTCTGTGTGATTAGTTTGGGTTAGCATTGTAGATTCATGTGGCAGTTGAAGCTTGAATTTTGAAAGTTCTGGTGTATAGATAGTAGTGCTTTTGGCTACGGGACTGTGACTGTAATTCAGAGTCACAAAAATGTACCGGACTGTGGCCACAGCCACCACTGCAACCCGGGGTGGATCTCCAACTGATAATGGGGATTGTGTTGTCAGTTTGGATCAAGTTCCTCGATGGAGCAATGCAGATCATCGTTCTTCCTTGGAATATGACAATGAAGATCCTTCGTTTTCAAATAAATATTTTCCTGACCCCTTAACTTCTCAATCTGGAGCGGAGAGCAGTAGCAGTTGGATAGTCTCAAGATTTCCCGTTGACCATGAAATTAATTCGAAGATATATCTGTGGAGAGGGAACCCATGGAATCTGGAAGTTGATGCTGTCGTGAATTCTACAAATGAGGTGAGCACTAGATTATGATGATAAATCCTTGACAGAACATTGTAAATGTGGATTATTGGGAATGAGAAACTTCATGATATGTAAACCTGGTTACATTGTCAATAGAGACATGGGGCTCACAAATTCTACTAGTCTGACATTCGTTTCAATTGGACAATTTACAGAACATGGATGAGGCACATTGCAGCCCTGGTTTGCATGCTGCAGCTGGACCTGGTCTTGCAGAAGAATGTGCAGCACTGGTATGCTAGTTATTCATTGTTTTTTAGCCATTGCTGTGCTGAATTATTTTGTGTTTACTTATTAGCACTAGCATGTTGTCTTCAGACATACTGTCCTTGATATTTGAAATGCCACGTAAATACAGATTTATGTGTAGAATTGAACATGTTGAATAGGATACTACAAACATTTTCAATGTCATAGGTTATGTATATTTTATGCGAACCATTAATTAAAGCTTTCTGGCTGGTGTTCTGTCGTAATTGATTAATATCAAGATTCAACTGATTTGATTTACCTTTGTTTGTTGGCAGGGTGGATGTAGAACAGGAATGGCAAAGGTTACTAAAGCGTACGACCTCCCAGCTAGGTGGGTATATTAATGCTGTTTTCATATAGAAAGCTCAATGTGCATTCACGCTGCAGACAACATTCTTGCCTAAGTGAATAATGTTTCTTTCCTTGTGCATTTATCCAGGAGAGTTATCCATACTGTTGGTCCTAAGTATGCAGTGAAATACCATACTGCTGCAGAAAATGCTCTGAGTCACTGCTATCGTTCTTGCCTTGAACTTCTCATTGAAAATGGACTGCAAAGGTGCATTTTTCTTCCTAGTATTTTAATTTATTGTGCTTCTCGTTTCTTTCCCTTTTGTTCTGTTCCTTTTAAAGTGTGGAGCTTACTTTGCTTGGCCAACATAATTGTAGCATTGCAATGGGCTGTATATATACAGAGGCTAAGAACTACCCTCGGGAGCCAGCTGCCCATGTAGCAATAAGTGAGTTATTTTCTTACATGTTTCAGAATTGATACATACAATATGCATGCCTATTTGTATGAATGCTGGATCACTCAAATTTCTATTCATGCATATGCATCCACGTTTTAATTGCTCCTGGATAATTACGTTTTCGGAAGATTGAATGTATTTCTTTCATCCTTTATTCTCTGCCTCATCTATGTGTGCTTATGTTCAGGGACTGTGCGGCGGTTTCTGGAGAAGCAGAAAGATAAAATCGCAGCTGTTGTTTTTTGCACCACCACATCAACTGATACAGAGATATACAAAAGGTTAATAAATATAGCTATTTATTTATGGAATACATGTGAATTGTGATACTTCAACCATGATTTACACTTATAAAATCAACTCTTAGTTTTACTGTCTCATTCCCCTTCACCTTTTTCCAATTTAGATTGCTTCCGCTTTACTTTCCCCGAGACAAACTTGAAGAGGAGGTTGCCATGTCGAAGCTTCCTGCAGATGTAGGTGATGAAAATGGTGAGACAATTATAGATGAGCGCAAAATCAGAATAAAGCCTTTGCCCAAGAAGAATATTCCAAAGCCTCCTAAGGCTCCAGTTGATCTTCCCGTGAGTGATGTCGGCTTGGTAAGAAGGTTAGTCAATGACTCAATTAGAAGTAGTTTACATTTTATAGCAAAACTTAGAGCAGTTTCTTTAGTAATACCAAGAGAAATGCTTACAAAATTCTCACTGCAGAAATCTGTCGAAGAAATCTATGTTCACATATCAATGTGTTCGTACATGTGCTGTGGAATTATGTTCTTTGTTGTTGTTGTTATCAAGCTTATGGTTCCTTTTGCTAGATATAACACTATCATTAGCTGTTTTGGTTGTAATCATTAACTGACATGCTGAAGGGCTGTTATATAGGAATTCATCATATTTGGATTCATTTCTGGATCCTGCTTTCATGTCCTTAATAAAAGATCCAGATCAGAGACGCAAGGAACAATGGGAGAAAACTGCTCAAGCACAAGGTGGATGGAATTGTGCTAAAATTCTTGGGTTTGGTGACCTTGGTGGACCTCCATTGTCTGCTGCAGAAGAATACTCACTTCATTCAAGATACCTTGCTAAAGCAAATTCTCTTCATCTTTCTGAAATTGCAGAAATGAAAATTGTGTAAGCTTTATAACTCTTTCATGTTTAACTCAGTGGCAGTTGTGGAGTCTTCAGCTTGTAATTTTCACTCCTGGACAGCTACTAATTTATAAAGTGCTTTGCATTCTAATTTTCCCTTGTTATTAGTAGCTCTTATGTTATTTGTTTTCATATCTCATACACGAAGAACAGGAGGTGGTTTTGTGTTGTTAAAACAATACAAATGTTGATGTGTTGCTACCTAATGGTGGTGGAATCTAAAAATGTTATGAACCCTTCTATGAGATATATAAATTTTAATAATTATTATAATATGTCTTGAAATCATGTGGAGCAGAAGGGAAGGGTGTTAATAAGTGTCTTGTGTTGCAGTTTATATTAAATTTAATGTCTATTTTTTCTATATATTTCAGTTACCGAGGTGGGGTTGACAGCGAGGGTTGTCCTGTAATGGTAGTTGTGGGGGCACATTTTCTTTTACGATGTCTTGATCTAGAACGATTTATACACTACGTTGTTAAGGTAGTACGACATTAAAATTTGTGTTAATCTGCATATATGATGGAGTTTTTGTATCTTTGGTAGTTATGGTTCTTGGTATTCAGATATCTATCTTGTTTATTGATTTACAGGAGTTTGAACCTATAATACAGAAGCCTTATACTATTGTATACTTCCATTCGGCAGCATCTTTACAGCTGTAAGTTCTTCATAGTTAAGTTTGCAAAGCTTGAAACAATTCTAAGGGTCATTCGCCCAAAAGAAAAAAAAAACATAAGGAAAAACAAATACTATACTAGTTCTAAGCCTTTTTATTCTAATCTATGCTTCCGCTCCATGTGAACTTGTCTGGTGGAGTTTAATTTCTAACTTTGAATACAAGTGAAGTGATGAAACTGTACCTGAAAAGCTTATATGTAAATATCTGTAACTAGTTCGGTTTCATTTCCTGCATGTATTGCAGTCAGCCAGACTTGGGGTGGATGAGAAGAGTACAACAAATACTTGGTCGTAAACACCAACGTAATCTGCATGTAGGTACCACTGAGTTTGCCCAAGTACTTCAGCAATTCTATATCTGCCATCATCTCTCTGATCTTTATCTTCTTTATATAGGCAATATATGTCCTTCACCCAACTTTTGGACTGAAGGCTGCAATATTTGCTCTGCAATTGTTTGTGGACAATTTGGTATGCCTAACTTTCTTTGTGATCATTATTCATTAAGACCACTTCATATCACTTAAAAAGCCTGCTTCAAGTGAATGTCATTCTAACTTTTGTTTCTAGGTCTGGAAGAAAGTGGTATATGTAGATAGATTACTGCAGCTCTTCAGATATGTTCCTCGTGAGCAGTTGACCATCCCTGACTTTGTGTTCCAGTTGAGTTTCTGTGTTCCTTCACCCACTTACCCCACTCCAATTTTTATAGCAACTTGGATTTAAAATTCCCAATTTCCCAGTATGCAATGATTGTAATAAAATGTAAACAGAGGTTTGATTCTGATGATTTGGGTGACCATAATCAATGCAGGCACGATTTAGAAGTAAATGGTGGGAAGGGTCTTATTGTGGACCCAAGAACAAAGTATGTATATCATCGACCATAGCATCACACACACGGTAACATCGGGCAGGCACTGAAGGAGATCCATGGCTTGTGATTTCTTGATTATATTTTATTTTCTTATATCTTATAGTTAGATGGGAGTTGATTTTGTCTCGTGTAGAAAAAAAGTTAAATTTTTTTAAAACAGTTTTTTCTTCTATTTTCTGAAGCAATGATCTGTTTGTATCTAAAGATGGAAATTAATGACTAAGGGGTTTACCTCAGTGGTGAGGTCCCTCCCCCTCCCCTTTGGTCACCCTTCGAATCCCAGGAAAAGTGCCCCCCTCCCCAAATCGCTAATTATAAAAAATAAAAAAAAGAAGATGGAAATTAATAAATATTAATATTCTTTCTTGTATTATCTTGGACAAGTCATCAATAAAATATAAGTTGGTTTGAGCTTTTTGTGAAAAACAATTTCAAGGAAGATGCTTGTGCATTTTTGTAGCCTGCAAGTCAACCAGTTACCATGCAATCTTTCGTACACGGTGCTCAGGCCTTCCTGTTTTCTGCCAACCTTCTCTTTCTTTTCCCCAAAAAAACCTAAATTAAAAATTTCTCAAAGTGCTAGGAGGACAGGGGGAAACTTATTACAAAGAAAAAAAAAAAAAAATAGTTGCTCAATTTCTCAAAAACCATTTGTAAAAAGAATTTCAAGTTTAAGCGATGAAAAACTCAGAAAAAAAGTCATACAATTAATATAAAATCTATTAATTAATTAAGCAAAAATAAATATAAAATTTACTATTGAGGAAAAAAAGGTCTTCGGATATTTCTCCTCTTGGTTCTCCAAGTCTAGTGGTTACACTTGTCAGCTTATTTTCCAGAGAAACACAGTTCGTATCGTAATCAGCGACGCAGACGAAGGTGCGACTCAGCTTGAAACCGTTCCACACACTAATTTATGCATTTTGGAAATTGTTTATATAAAATCTGGCAGACGAAGACGAACCCAACCAAGTTTGCTTCTTCTTTGCTTTCTGTGGCTACTCTCCGGTGAGCTATCCTCTTACATACTCTCACGTTCTTCACTGTGAATTCTATTTGACGGGAAAGACTCAAGCTAATCGATTTGGTTTGCTTTTAGAATTGCTCTGGTAATTTTAGAACCCAATTAATGAGGATTTAATGGGATAATTTACAGAAAGATAAGCTTTTGATAAGAGTCTTCAACTGGGTATATGTGTTTATTTTCACTTCCGTTTTGAATACTTGGAAGTTGAATGTTGGACCAAAATGTGTTAGTTTGAGTAAAACTCATTTTGCAGTTGTGTTTGTTTCACATGCCCAGTAGTTTATTTGTTGGTGTTGCATGCTTGAAAGATTTATTGTTAGAGATCTGGTTCAAGTATAACGTTTACAATTTTAATAGGACTTACTGAACATTGTAGATGCTGATATTTCTGAACACAAGTGTGGAAGAAGAAGGGTAGTATTTTGTAACGAGTATCTAATTGCTCAGAAAGTAAAATGGTGCAAGGTCTGTCACTGAACACTCTAACTACGTCCCGTAATGGTGCCTTCTGTGGATCAATGCCTTCGTGGAGGAAGCATTTCAAACTAATGAGGAAAACCCAGATAAGCTCTCTTATTGAAAGGCATGGTATCTGGCATCTGTGTCATCAAAGCTTAGTCTTAAGAGGTAACCCCAATATGTTAAAACAAAGGAACATGAGGGTGGAAGCTGGGTGGCTGTTTAAAAGGGGTGATCAGGGGTTGAATGCAAGCTCAGAGCAAAGCGAGACAGCTAATGAGGATATTTTGATATTCTTTTTCCAGCTGGACCTGGCAACTCGAGTTCAGGTTCGATGGGATTCCTTTCATAGTTTAAATTTTATATTAGGGTATGGCATTTCTCTCTATTTTGTTTGTCTAACAAGAATTTGCTTTTTTGGGGATGCGTTGGCAGTATGCTTTGAACACGGAACAGTATGATATTGCACAACAACTAAGAAACAAGCTGACTGAGGTTAGATCTCTCATCCTGATTTTAAGCGGTATGCTAACCAGGTCTGGCATGGCTTGTTTTGAAATATCAATTTTTCTACTATAACTGTCTTTGAGCTCCAAAAACAAAAGGCAAAGAATACGAAGGAAGACCTTTTAGGCCTTAACAAAATCTTGAGAAACAGTCTCAATTTTTAATGCAGGTTTAGTGTTCCTAGCTTTCTATGAGCCACACTGACGAAACTTCAGATTACTTTTAATAACATTACAAAAACCAGAAAGTTTTGTAAACATGATCTATGCTAGCTGATTTCTTGGCCTTTGAAAAGGATCGTTGGCATGTAATCTTTTGGGGTGTTGTGTTCCATACCAACATGTCTAAGCATCTGCATAAATGGAGAATGAAATGAACTCCAGCTAGCCTAATAAGAGTTCTTTTTGTAAGGTTGAAGCTGAGGTTATTAGGCAGCAAGAGGCAAAAAGGGGATCGTCTCCAAAGAGTGAAGCTCAAGATAAGGCTATAAGTATCATTCGGTTACGGTACGCCGCATTTTTTGCCATATTTTATCTAATAAAGGTTTTAATTCAGTGAGAAAGGTGCAATTTATATGTTTCTTCCTTCTACTGTCTTTCGACCCTTCAATTCTTTTGGCATATGGGATCAACTAAACATTAAAGTAGACTGCTTCTTTGTCTTTTCTTACAGTGCAGACTTGCAGAAGGCAATTGAGAGTGAGAATTATGCATTAGCAGCCAAGCTACGGGATGCAATATCTGAACTGGAGGCAGAATCACTGGCTGCATCCGCAAAAGCTTTGGCACATGAAAATGCAAATTATTCCTTTCGTTTGGGACAGAGAGTGAGGCATAAAATTTTTGGTATGTTAAGTAGTCTGTAACAGGAATGCTTCTCAGTTGTAGACTTTGGGACCATGTTTAGGTAGTTGAATTTTATGAATTTGAGCGATTGCTAGGCAATTCATTGCAAAAGCCTTGAAGAGTCTGTCTAAAGAGTAGCAGCTTGGAAGAATCATCGTGGAATAAGTACAACTGGATTTTATGTGTTTCTTGGTTTCTTTTCCTGCTTTCCAGCTTGCTTCTGTTACATAAATCTTATGTTATGTTACTTTTTCAGGCTATCGGGCAGTGGTTTGTGGAATGGATCCCGTGTGTTGTGAATCAAGTTCATGGATGGAAACTGCACAGGTTGAAAAGTTGCATCGGGGCTCTAATCAGCCATTTTATCAGGTTTGAAATCTGATCTATAGCCCTTCATGACTATGCACCTCCACATATGCCTCTGATATGATCTATTAAAATCAATTAGTATAACAACAATAACAACAGTAATGATATGGCAACAGTGATTTATAATATGCAATCTGAATGATTGCTTTTATCTCTATCCCCTTTTCTACCATATGACTGATTTGGGGGAGTGAGCAAACATTGCATGCGATATGATTTCCAATTCTCTTCTTTATCTTTTGTCAGGTTTTGGTTGATGTGCATGCGGACCCCAACCTTCTGGTGGCATATGGTAATACTCAGCTGTTTGACCCAATTCCTTCTCAGATTTAAGTTTCTTTTCCCATGTAATCAGCTTCTCTTTCTGCAGTTTCTGAGGAGAATCTATTAGCCCCTGACGAACCAGATGTGGTGAGTAGAAAACCCCTCCTTTTGTTTTCTTTTCATTGTGAGCCTATTCTTTCCTCTTTTTGAGTTGGGTTGCTCTTTGAGTAACATGAGAAATTCCCCTGTTAATTTGGTCTGTTCTGTTGTTAACCTTGCAGGATCGATTTGATCATCCCTACATTTCCTTTTTATTCTATGGGATGGATGCCGCTGGGGATTTCATCCCAATCAAGCAATTGCGAGAGAAGTACAATAGACCCCGACATGAAATACCCTTTGATCCACTAGATGAGGGGCATGGAAGTGATGCTTAGATGCTTAGACAAATCCAAGCAACAGACCTTGTATAAGATACTGACCATCAATATATTTTTTTCATCTTTTTCCCCTTACATTGAGAATAGCTTCCCACTCTTTAGAATGTGGATAGAACATTAAACGTGCAGAAATCAACGGAGTCTGTATCTATATGTTTGTACCCTACTCACTCTGAAGCCTTAGAACATTACACTGTTGATTACGATGTTGTGAAATTTCTTCTGCCCTGTTCGTCATTTGAAATTTTCACAAATTTATATTTACCCAAAACCAAAAGTAAAAAATGGAACATATGCCATGCCGAGTGGACTTTAGGCCTACTATGTCCAAGTGGCCCAATATCTTGAGAAATCTTTTGCCGCGGCGTGTTAAAGTCCTCCGTCACCCATTTGTAACAGACGCGCTCTCTCTCTCTCTCTCATCTTAAGTTCAGAGAGAGATTCTTCGTCTGCAGTCTTGTATGTCCCATGTCACGTAGGCTTAGCCATGACCCTGTTCATGCCCTTGTTCAGGTCCTGCACCATCTTAAGAACACTGACCCAACTCCATGCCCACATCGTAATTTCAGGTCTCCACAAAGACCCACAAGCCTCTACCAAACTCATCGAATCTTATGCCCAAATGGGTTCCCTCCAATCCTCAACCCGAGTTTTTGAAACCTTCCCAAAGCCAGATGCTTTCATGTGGGGTGTGCTTATGAAGTGCCTTGTGTGGAATCACTACTTTCAAGAAGCCATTTCACTCTATCACAAAATGTTGTACCATGTAACCAGCATGAACAGGTTTATATTCCCTTCCATTTTGAGAGCTTGTTCGGGATATGGTGATCTGGGTGTTGGAGGGAAGGTCCATGGGAGGATAATAAAATGTGGGTTTGACTCTGATGTGGTGATTGAGACCTCATTGCTTGGTTTGTATGGAGAACTGCGTTGCTTAGATAATGCTCGGAAGGTGTTTTACGCAATGCCAATGAGAGATGTGGTGACGTGGAGTTCGATTATTTCGTGTTTAGTGGAGAATGGAGAGGCAAGTGAAGGGCTTGAGATGTTCCGTTGGATGGTCTCCGAAGGTGTTGAATCGGATTCAGTCACAATGCTTGGTGTAGCTGAGGCTTGTGGGGAGTTGGCATTGTTGAGAGTAGCAAGGTCAGTACATGGTCATGTTGTTAGAAGGGGAATTAAAAGTGATGGGGCTTTAGAAAACTCTCTCATTTCAATGTACAGTAAATGTGGTGACTTGCAAAGTGTGGAAAGGATTTTTCGTAGGGTTACTCATTGGCACACTGCATCTTGGACTGCAATGATCTCCTCCTACAATCAAGCTGGTTATTTTTCGGAAGCACTAGACGCTTTTGTTGAGATGCAAGAGTCTAAAGTGGAACCCAATTCAGTAACCTTGATGAGTGTTCTGCGGTCTTGTATTAGGTTAGACTTGCACAAAGAAGGGAGGTCTGTTCATTGCTTTGCCATTAGAAACGTTCTAGACCCTGACCTTGATTTTTTAGGATCGGCGTTATTCGAATTGTACTCTGAAATTGGGGGACTAAGCTATTGTCAGAAAGTTCTTAATACAATTGGAGAGAGAAATGTGGTGTTATGGAACACAATTATTTCAGGCTATTGCCAGAAAGGCTTGTTGAGAGAGGCATTGCTAATCTTTGTGCAGATGCAGACCCAAGGACTAATGCCAGATTCTTTCAGCATGTCAAGTGCTCTCTCAGCTTGTGGAAAGGTGGGTTTAGTAGAACTTGGGCATCAGATACATGGTCATATAATCAGAAGAGGCTATTTGGATGAGTTTGTCTTGAATTCACTGATTGATATGTACTCAAAATGTGGGTTTGTGGATTCAGCATACATGATATTTGATAAGATTCAACACCTTGGTGTCATAACATGGAATTCAATGATTTCCGGATTTTCTCAAAATGGTGACCCTGTCATGGCGATCAGTCTTTTTGATAAAATGTTCTTGAACTGTCTCAAGATTAATGAAGTCGCCATTTTAAGTGTCATTCAAGCTTGCTCCGAATTAGGTTATCTAGAAAAGGGAAAATGGGTTCACCACAAGCTGATAACATATGGTGTGGGGAAAGATCTCTATATTGATACAGCTCTAACTGATATGTATGCCAAATGTGGAGACCTTCGGTCTGCTCAAGTAGTATTTGATATGATGGAAGAAAGAAGTGTTGTGTCATGGAGTGTCATGATTGCCGGGTACGGTATGCATGGCAAGATTAATGCTGCCATATCAATCTTTACCCAAATGCGGGATACAGGAATGCAACCAAATGAGATTACCTTCATGAACATTCTTTCAGCTTGCAGTCATGCAGGAGCTGTCGAGAAAGGAAGGTTCTATTTCAGATCAATGAGGGATTTCGGCATTGAGCCCAGTGCAGAACATTTTGCTTGTATAGTTGACCTTCTGAGTCGAGCTGGTGATCTCACCGGAGCATATGAAATCATAAAATCAATGCCATTCTCCGTAGATGCCAGCATATGGGGCGCCCTTCTTAATGGATGTAGAATCCACCAGAGGATGGACATGATTAAAAGCATTGAAACAGACCTTGTAGATATCAGCACAGATGACAGTGGATACTACACCTTATTTTCTAACATATATGCTGAAGGAGGGAACTGGGATGAATTTGGAAATGTGAGATTAATGATGAAAGGCATCGGTCTGAGGAAGGTCCCTGGATACAGTATAATTGAGCTGGATAGGCAAGTTTACAGATTTGGAGCTGGAGATACCCCTCATCCTCAAATGAAGGAGATTTACAGTTTTCTGGAGAATTTTCAGAGTCTGACTCGCGAACTAGGGATAACGTAGAATTTGGTATGTTCAAGTCTAGTATATTCTCTGTGGAATTATGTTCAAGTCCTTTTCCAAAAACAACACTTGAATTTCCTAGAACACCTTGCTTGTGAGTGCTACTGGTTCATGGTATGTGTCTAAAATCCCAGGCAGATCACTATGAGAGATTTCAGCTGGTTGAATCCTTCTACGAAATTGAATGGGAACCACGGTTGCTGGGGGATCTTTGAGGTAGCTCTGGTTACTCCACTGGGGAAATCAGACAGGTCTTACGTACAGTTCATTATATTTTTGGAGCTCAACACCCACAAGGGTTGTAGTTTATTGTGGCACATGACAGCAGTAGTTACACAACATTGGATGGTCAATAAGCTGAACAAAAGAATGGTTTCAGTATATGTTCGCCTTTGTGGTCTATCTTTTGCTGCTTGCTTCTCCAATTCTATGGCACTCCGCTTGATCAGGCAGCCAGCAGGCCCAGGGGATGCTTCATTGGATTGTCATCGAATTTTATCCCAACCAGTGCTTCTAATTCCAAAGTACTTGAATAAAAGACCTAGCTGAGGATTTTGTATATTAGCACGTTACATTATGTGGGAGGAGGCTCCCTAATAACTTTGTATATTAGCATTGACATAATGCTTAAAAGACCTAGCTGATGATTTTGTTTGTTCAGCTCATTGCATGAACAATGTATTCTTTCTTTTCTTGAATGCAAATTTTAGGCCTTAAGAATGGCAAGTCCATTGCCTTCTCAGTGTTATATTTGCCTTTAGATCCATTTGCATATTAGCATGTTACATTATCAAGGAGGAGGCACCCTAATAACTTAGTATTAGATTGTCAAGTCAAGTTTTCTAGAATAACAAGCAAAACTGTAACCTGATTTTGGTTTTTTTTATTTTTTCCCGCCAAGGCCTTCTGGATTAAAAGAAACTATTATATAAACACTTGGTACATACACAGTATTCTTTTTCTTTTTTCTTTGGTGGTCAACTGGTACAGAGTATTCGCATATCCACATTTCATACCATAACCCCCTCAGATCCCAGGCCAATTCGGCTCACTCAACCTGCACGCCTTCTTGTACGTTGGCCTTCAAGTATTTGCTTCAACATTAGCATACAGCTTCATGGCTTGATCTGGTAACCCAGTCTTGTTAAATCATCTATAGCAAACTCGTGAACGTTTCATCCAGAAGAACACTATGTTGAGGTTGCAGAGAAAGCACCTGCCTCTTAGGACTTCAAAAATTTTGTCCTTCGTCAAACCTTGGATGGAGCTCCCACGAATGAAATCGTTAGCATCCAAATCAAGAGGGAGCAGGGCACCGATGCAAATTGACTGTCGGCAAAGCTCGACTGCTTTTCTGTAGGCAACCTAAAATGGCCTTAATGGTGACATTTAGGTCTGAGCAGCATTTGTGCAGCACCTCATTAGTCTTCACCACCTCCACACTGTAATGACATGCCTAATGTACCATATGACTAACCAACACATGCCACTTTAACAGGTGCAATGTCATTTCTGATATCCATCTCCACTTGGCTATATGCAAGGGACTTGCTCAATCCTCTCTGCTTCATTAACTCTCTAACCTGATTAACCTGGCTCCATCTACCATCTGAAGCATACAGGTTAGACATTAGCACATAGTAGCAAGCTTCATCAGGATGCAACTCTAGCATTCTTCTTATTGCGGCTTCGCCAAGATCAAATCTTGAATAGAGTCCACATCCGTGGAGAAATGCCCCAAACAAACTAACATCTGGCTGAACTGGCATTCTCTCGATGAACTCCAAGGCCTCTTCAAGTTTGCCAGCACGAGCCAATAGATCGACCATACATGCATAATGCTTCATAGAGGGCTTGAAGTTATAGTCCTGGGACAGCGAATTAAAATACCTCCGCCCTTCTTCAACCATTCCTGTATGGCTGCAAGCTGATAACAATGTCGTGAAGATTACTTCAGTGGGTTCTAAATGCTTCTTCAACATATCACTAAAAAGTGCTAGGGAACCTCTGCTGTCACCCTGAACTCCATAACCACCAATCATTGCACTCCACGTGACTGTGTTCTTCACTCCCATTCCATCAAAAACTAGACGAGCAGATTCAGCATCCCCACACTTGGCGTATAAGTTTAACAGTGCAGTGCCGACATAGATATTTGAAGTTAGCAGGCCATCCTTTATCGAGTGAGCATGAAGCGAAGAACCTACTGAAAGATAACCAAGGGTTGTACATGCTGAAAGGACACTTGCCAATGTGAAAGCATCATGCGAGAAGGATTCTGATCTCATTTGATGAAACAGTTGGAGGGCTTCATATGCCGACCCATTTTGGGAATACCCAGAAATAATTGAATTCCAAGCAATGACATTCTTGTCCGAGATTGTTTCAAAGATGTAACGAGCATCACCAATCATATGACATTTTGCATACATGTCCACTAGAGCATTTCTGACAGTAGAGTCTTCCAACCCGAGTTTAATCCCAAGACCATGGATTGACCTTCCCAAATTCAAATTACCTGACTGTGCACAAGATGAAAGCACACTTGCAGTGGTGATAGAATTGGGCAAGAGACCAACCCATTTCTCATCTGTAAACAACTTCAAGGCCTCATCTGGGCACCCACTTTGAGTGCACCCAACAATCATTGCTGTCCATGATACAAGATCGATTGCAGGAAGCTCATCAAATATAGAACGAGCATCTCTGATGTTGCCACACTTGACATACATGTCGAGAAGAGATGTCACCAAGAAAGAGCTAGCTTCAATACCAGTTTTAATCAAATGTCCATGAATCCACTTTCCCTGATGTAAAGCTCTTAACTTTGTACACGCCGTAAGCACGCTCCCTAACGTGAATTGGTTCCCTTTAATCAACTCCTCTCTCATCCTATTGAACAAGACCAACCCATCTTGGGGAAAATCGTTTTGTACATACCCCACAATCATTGAAGTCCAGCAAACCACATTTCTATCAACAATTCCATCAAAGACCGAACGAGAACACTCAATCCATCCACACTTTGCATACACATCCACCAAACCTGTCAACGCAAAACTATCAGGACTGGCCACCTTAACAATATGGCAATGCACCTTCCTCCCCTCATTGAAGTCCCGCAATTCACTACAAGCCTTGAGAACAATCGAGAAAACAACGTTGTCATGTTCTCTGACGCATATTCTCATACGAGTATAGAACCCCATAACCTCTGCATACAAGTTGTGCATAAAGTACCACCTCAGCATCACCTTCCACGAATAAAAATCCGGGCTTGGCATTTGATCGAACAACAACCGGGCACATTTGACGTACCCAAATGACCCGTATAAGCTAATCAGTTTAGTACGACAAAGAAGATCGTCGGAGAGGCCGTGTAGGACGAGCAAGCTATGGACTTTCTTGAGGGAATCGATGTTCCTGCACAAAACGAGGAGATTAAAGCATGGGTTTGAAAACACTGAGCGCGTGGAGGCTAGGGTTTCAGAAAGGTCAGGTGGTTCTGAAGATGGTAATTGATATATAGCATGGGTTGCAGACCGCCATTGAAGTAAACGCGTTCTGGGTATTTGCCCATGTAGGGTAGAGATGACCTTCATCATCATCATCATCATCCTCATCACTTTTTTCTTCTATTTTTTATTTTCTCAGCAAATTTTTCAGTTTTTGAAAACCAGTTAATTTATGGCGGCGTCCTACGGTTCTTCTTTGTTTTGGCGCGTCCGGGCGTTTTGTTGATACATATGGGCCTTGGGGAATTGCTCAGGCCCGTGCGTTTGAGCCAGTGCTGAAACTTGGGGCCCGAATTATGTTTTAAAACAATAAAGCCCAAGTATGAAAGGGGAAAAATGAGAGAGATAAGAGAGAAAGTTGACTGTGGGGAAACAAAGAATAGGAGTGGAATTTTAAAAATATGAATGAATCCCGTAACAATCTGCTGCATGAAAACCAAGTCCCAACATCCTTGTTTCATATATATAAATTATAAT
Source organism: Prunus fruticosa (assembly GCA_018703695.1). Lineage (NCBI taxonomy): Eukaryota > Viridiplantae > Streptophyta > Magnoliopsida > Rosales > Rosaceae > Prunus > Prunus fruticosa. Next base: position 41,862,092 of record CM031917.1, on the reverse strand, counting down.
CATAGGCAGGAGGAGGACATCACTAATTTAAAAGACAAAAATACAATAAAATATAAAAAAATAAGACCTCCTAGGTTAGGAGGATAGACCATCGATCTTCAAAGGACGACCAAGTATTTATTTTAATTATTTCCAAACAAACTCCTTAATCATAAAACTGTTACTTAATTTTGGTTGACCGTAGACTAGAGTAGATGTCATCATAAGATTGTGTGTGAATATACTTAAATTTGGTTTTCCTTGACTTGTATGATTTGGAAACTCTGTAATTAGTAAAGTAAGGAAAATACTTGTCTCCTTTCTTGAAAGTATGAATTTTTATTTTCCTGTTAATCACAGTTTAATATGTGCGATGAGATTCTTCTTTTTGTGTTTTTTATGAATTATTTTTCATGTGTCACTTTAATTTGCAACGAGTAAGAATACCTCCTTCCAGGTAAGGAGGGATCAAATGAAGTTGGTTAATTACTTTATTTAACTTCAAGGATACAAACAAACAGAAAGGATATAGAAAATTAATATACAGAAAGATAAGGTTCATTTCTTTTTGTAATTTAATTAGTCTTTTGAAAAGGATGGGGGAAGCACTCAAACTCTCAAAATTGTGAATTGTTGAATTATGATTTGTGGTTGTGAAGTTTTGGTGGGTATTGTTGTTCTTGAGAGAGAGAGAGAGAGAGAGAGAGAAGAGTAGGGGTTGGGTTGGTGTGGAATGTGATTGGTGGGAAGATCTTTTTTTATTTTTTTTGTTTGTTTGTACGACACGTGGACACATTAATTTTAATTACAATGACACATTGAATAAATTCAGATTGAGATTGTGATTGTATGTAGAGAGGGAGGTAGGTAGTCGTTGTAGCACCAAATCAAAACTCACTCTCAGTCCACATACACCGACAGTCCCATCCATTCATTCAGGTTGGTTGCCAGATGCTCTGCTCATCTAATCATATCCGATTGCTGCCACGTGTAGTACAACCCTAAGATCTTCTCCTTCTCTCCCGTGAAGCATATGACGTGGAAATATTATACAATGAAACTTATGTAGGAGTAGGACCCATGTAAAGACTTGAACTCTAATTTTTTCCATGAGTGTGAAATTATAAATAAATAAATAACCCAATTGGAGAATCAACTTTTAAAAAAAAGATGGCTAAGTCAAAATCCGAAGATATAAACCATACAGGTTTCAAAAGTACAACATAAATATTTTTTAAAAAATGGTAAAAAGCTAAGCTGCAAATAATATGCAATCGTTTTATTTCTTTTGGTTTCTTAATGCAGAGATTTTAACTTTCCATCAACTTTTGAGTGAAAAAAAAGATGATTAGGGAAGGTGGTTGGATAAAGTAATGGGTTTGGCAAGATTGCATAGAACACGGCAAATGCCAAAGACAGCTTCTTTTCTTTGCTGGCTTTCTTCCTTTTGTCTTTTAATTCTTTTGATTCTTTTGGGTCCAGAATATTTATCATCACCTTTGTCAATGCAAGTAAAAAGAAGCTTATTGGTGGGGCATGTTTGGCCATAAAACCATCCCAAATTTCTGCAAAAGGATAGACAATGAACCAAAAACCGCTTTTTTTGATTCACAAACAAACAAGGCACATCATGTGGGTACGTGGAACCCCTGTCTTACATTACATGATTTCTTTCTCCTTGTGTGGCAACAACTTCTTGATCCACCATCCATCCTGAACTCAGATACTGAACCACTTACGTACATACTGCTGGCCATGAAGTTGTAAACAAACCACGTTTGATCAATTTTTTAGCTCAAAAATAGAAATGAAAAGAATGTACAAGTAGATTTGGTTAAAAAAAATAACCCGCATGACATGAGAATTGTACACTCATTCTCTCACATCACATGGCATCTTTCATTTGAGTTGGAGGGCTTTTATTTTTATTTTCTGATTTGTACTGGGTTTGCTTGAGCTGTCTGTGCTGTTTGCACAGGACATGTCTACTGCAGCATGGATGTAAGTCTGTACTTTTTCTTGGTATATTAGCCAATTCATCAACAAAAAACACAGAGAGAGAGAGAGAGAGAGAGAGAGAGAGAGAGAGAGTGAGAATTTGGGGGATCAGATTAGATTCAGAAGCAGCATATTCACATATGAAATAATGATAAATTCACATCTGAATTCCCAGAAGACTGACAATGCATACGCAAATAGAAGAAACACTGGTATCTATCCGGGAATAAATCATGCAACATTATTTTTGAATAATACAAAGATGGCACCACCCAAAGATAGAAAATCAAGCCAACCCAGAATTTGGGCTAAGAAATGTACAGAGGGCAATCAATTCCCATGGCAACCTCAAACCCCCGAAGCCATAGAAACAACACCCTAATTTGCTCTATAGAACTCAATCAATAAGTTAAAGCCTCTTCACCGTGTTTAGGTTAATGGAACTGATGGAGGATTGCCTGCCGGGCATCTTTGCCTACGGGGCCTTCTGGTAGTCTTACCCCAACCTGTCAGGCTCCTATCTTCCAGTCCCATTTCGGTATTATTAAGCTGCTGTACCAGCGGAGTGCAAGCTGGGCTAGTTGCCACGGGGGGAGAGGGACTCACCACTGCTCGTCGCCTGCCTCTACCACAACCGTTTCTTGTTGAGTTTCTCCTTGTCAGTCCCGAATGCCATGCATGACCTGTTGCCCGCATCAACCCTCCAAATGTCTGAAGATCTTCTGTTACCTCATGCCTTGACAAAGAAACAAGACCAGGAAGGATATCCCTTTGGAAGTCCCTCCGCTGCCTCCCTCTCCTTGACTGGCCTTTTCTGGGCTGATTTTCTGGTAATGTGTTCCCTGTTTCTTCCAGCTTTAAGTCTTCTGGAACCAGAGGCTTAGGCATGTAATCTTCTTCCTTGGTCTCTGTCAGTTTCAAAGTCATGGATTCAAAGTAATCGAACTCTTCTGATAAAGATTCCTCATTATCTTCACCATCTTTCCCTCTCAAAACAGTGTCAAACTTGCTCTCAAGATCATTCCCACAAATAGAAGCAATCTCCACAAACCACAGAAGGGGGTCAGCTGAAGAAGCTTCTGGTGGATCGCAAGATGATTCATTCATATGATTGTGAGGACCAGATGATGAGATGGAAACTATTGCCTCTGCTGCTACTCGCACAAGTTCATCTTGAGGAGGTTCAGCTGTGTGTTGTGGCAATGCTAAAGAGATTTCTTTCTGCTTTTCGGCAGATGTTTCTCCAGGAATAACATCATCATCAGTCTCCAGAACAATGGGGGCTTCCAAATCTATCTCTACTGTAATCTTCACACTGGTGCTTGGAACAGAAGGTTTCAAAGATACTTCATCATCGCTGATACACGAGTTCAAATCAATGTAATGTCTGAAACTGGCAACTTTTGTATCTCTTCCTTCTTCTACAACTACAATTTCTGCTACATTTTTTCTGGCCAACTCAGGAGCTGAAGGATCACAAGGCAAGTTGATGTCCAGTTCTCTGTTTCTCCTGGTATTTTCCCCTCCTCTCTCAGATGGATGAGACATAGACACAGAAGGGGAGGTAAGGGAAGAGGACTCATTCTTAGAAATATGAGACTTCTCAAAAATGGGAAATCCAAGAAGTTTTCTCTTGCATGGGATGTCACCTGGTTCATTCCTTCTGGCCTCAACATCATTTCCAGATACAACAGATTTTATATCCTGAGCAAAAATTTGATTCAAATCCTTTCCAACTTCAATTTTATTGGATGAATTATTCATAGAAGATTGAAAGAAACCCTGCTCGCCAGTCTTTGAAACTTTGCCCACGTTGGAAAACTCATTCTTAGAAGCAGGCTTAGCTCTTAGCCAGGGAAAAGCTGCAAGATGGTCCTCATGCTTTTGTTCTCCCCCTATGATTTTAAGACCCTGCTGGAGTATTTCTTCATTAGATGAGCAGTTTGAAAGAACTACATTCAAGTTTACTTCCCTTCCAGACTTCACATCCAAGCAATTTGAACCCTTGGGGTGCGTTGTTGAACCATGACTCATCAACTGTTCAGGGCCTCCATTATGATTGTTGCTGCTGCTCTGATAGTCACAGCTGAGAGAAGGGAAGCGAACTGGCTCCTTAGACCCTGAAGAGGAACCATGGTGAAACCCATTTTGGTATGGCACTTCACTCCCAGAACCTTGGTTAGAACTAGAATGGTTGTTGAGATACCACCTATCTCCAAAAATCCCATTGCTCTGAACTGATGACTGGGAACTCTTACTCAAGGTAGCAGAAGAGTTAAGACACGGGTGAGTTTGAATTGATATTGACTTCTGGCTTAAGCTACTGACTGGGTTTTCCCAAGATGAAACCGAGTGTGTCCAGGACTTGGCCAAATCAGAGGAAGGAAGAATGGGATATGGACTGGGCATATGAGAAGCCACGAAAATACTTGGATGCTTACTATTGGAAATTTCATGACTTCTTTCAGAATTCTCCACACCACAAACTGTCCTCTCTCTCCACAAATCCACCTTGCTTCTATCGGTCAGATAGAAAGTGGGTTCGTGAACATTGTTAATAGAAACTTGCATTGGCTGGGATGATACAGGCAAACTCTCTGTCTGGAGACATTGGGAAACAGTTTCAAGGTTGCTTTTACTTTGCCCTGTAATACAATAGCAGATAGGTGAAGTTAACCTTTATAATGGAACAGATCTTTAACAAAAAATGCTGCATTCTCAATATAGACTTCTCAATTTATGGCCTATCCAAATGGCAACATAGCCCATAGCAGGCCTGCAGATTCACCAACTACATCCAAGGTCAATTATGAAAGAATGAGATGATCCCGCAGCTCAGAACACTGACATTTTAGTTGTTCAAGTTAATCCTTTGTTTCATCTCTTATATTTCTGATAAATTTTGTCGTTTTCTAATACATTCATATTTATAATTTTTAAACAAACTAGAATATACCAAAATTGCACATATCAATCTAGAAAGCCTTCCAGTGAACGAATAGGGAATAGAAATTTAATCAATTACTAAAGCAAAAGAAAAGTAGGGTCAACGCAGATGTCACAAAGGACCAGCTTAAGTTTAATCAAATTTCATGCAGAAACATTACCTGCAAGAACATGGGAAAACCACCCTTTTCCACCTCCCTTGTTCTCCAATTGTGAGTTGTTCTGGATAACATTATCACTTACATAACGAGAGTCGAGTGATATATCCTTTGGCAAACCTAGAAGCTGCAACCTTGACTTAGCAGCCAGATCAGGACGTTGAATCTTTCCACGACAAGAGTCATGGGCCAGATGATAATCGTATGCTGAAGCATTGGTTTCTTCAAATTGAATAGGCTCATTCAAGTCTGCCAAACCATTTGGGCTCCTCGAACATGAATCAGATCTCAAAGCATCTCCTTTGCAATCTGTCTTCCCACCATTGCTGGAAAAGAGCTTTGTACCAACCTCAAGTGCTGTTTTACAACCTTTATTTGGCTGACAACTAGGCGTGCCAGAAACTTTCTCATCACTGAACTGCTCCCCTTCTTCGGAATCGATGTACGCATCAGCTGGAAGTTGAAGATCAAACATTTTTTTCCTCACTTTTGTGGGTCTTGACTCCATCACCTCAAGATCTTTAGAACTAATCCCATTTTGACTTGGAAACAAACCATTTTTTGGGATGTTTCCTTTTACGGCATTAGATTGAGAATGGATACCTTCAACACCTGGAATTGATGGGCCAGTATAAACATTGTTTACCAAAGGAAAGCTGGAACCATGCCTTTTACGAGCATCTTCAGATGTAATTTGAGATACTAAGGGACTTGACGACAATGATGTCTCCATAGGTATCTGGTTTCTATGTAGTTCTTTCCTTTTGATATCATCCATCAAGTCCCTTTGAATTCTGTACAGCCGGTGAAGTTCAAACACCTGGAAGAAATGAAAGTCCATAAATGTTCAAGTGCCTACATATCGAGTAGAATAATAAATAAAGCAAACAAGGTTCCTGAGGGGTCAATCAGATTATACCAAATTAAGGTCCTCTAAATATAGAATTGAAAAAATATACAAAAATGCTCAATTGATAAAATCACTAAGAATTTGTTAAAGGCTGAGAGATATTGACATGAATTGGATTATATTAAGGCATTTGAAGATATATGACATTATACTCACAGAACAAATAAGAAACTTGACAAATACCTGATTCTTGAATATGGCCTCATGCTCAAGCATTGTCCGCTTGACTACATCCTTATCATACCCTGGATAAGCATCAGCAGCGGCCCTTGGCAAGAACCCATTGCAATACTGCCCGTTTGACAATGTTTTATCGCCATAATATACGGGCCAGCTACAATTGTTAGGATCCTCATTAAGATCCCTCACTGAGTAATACCCTGGCAAGTAGCTATTACACTGCATTTTTGTTCCCATTCCTGCAAAAGGAAACCAATAAAGAAACATTCACGTGCCAAAATTAAGAGATACCAAACAGGAAACTGCTGGACCATAGAAGGGCAACTAATATCAAGTACATGTAAAGGAAATGGATTACAGTTATATACAAGAAACAGAAATCCTCTGTGTAATATGACACACTAACCTAAATAAGTAAGATGCTTAGACTAGTTAAATCTTGCACAAGGAACATTTCAATAGATGGTAAATGTTTACTGGCTGCTAAAGTTATTATGCACTAAGAACACAAAGGTGAGGAGTTATCATATGCAACTCAGCACAAGAGTCAATTGTATAGCTTAATTTAGTTTCTCTGTGGCTAAATTGAGAACCTAAAGCTTCTTCAATCAAATTACATGGATTCCATGTTCTCCTAGAACTGTCAAAGCAGGAAAAGAATCCCTCAACGATCAGAATAATCCAAGTGATTGTTACACAAAAAGGCCACTAGGCATTCCCAACTATTGTATACTATAGTTGAAAACTTGACAGTGCCTGAAAATATGAAATTACTAGTTAAAAGCTACTATCCCAAGTCTGTTTTACAAATCATCTCACCAATATGGAAAATTTTGCATGCTTGAGAGCCTCAATAATTTTACTGGGCTTAAGCCGAAGAATTAAGTAAGCTATTATCTAAAATAGTTCTAAAGAGAAGCAAATTTAATGAATGCTCCTGGCTCCCTCGCATTCGACTGACTTTGACTGCTATCTCGAACAAAATTCAGCATACTACTGCTAAATGTGAAGGAATCCACATTTCTCATTGACTGGGGAAATCAACAACAACTTAAGGAACTGTGCCAAAATGGGACAGGCACAAAGAGTTTCACATCCTCAAGTAGCAGACTTTATGGCTTACTTGGAGATGTAAACCAAACCACCCAATTGACAAAACACACGCAAGTGAACACTTAATTATGATTTCCAAATGAGAGAGTGTCATCTATGATCTAACTAGAAGCCATTGGGTTTAATGGGTATGGATCCAACGAAGGTGGAATCATCCCATCAACAGAAACCGTCATGAATCAGCAGCAACAATAAAAACTCCCCTTCAATTTGAAGTCTAATGAATGTGAGCTTTGAGAAAACAAAAGAGGTCTTTATTTAATTCTTAATGAAGTAGAAATATCCTTAACTGATGCAATTCGAAGAAGACACAAGAAGGCCCAAAAAGGTGAAAATAAAATAAGAAATAAATAAGGATATGGTTTTACCATATCACCAATAGAGAGCGAAATTTGAGGGTGGAAAGGCCAGCTAACTGGAACTTTTAGAAATCTTATGATCGAGAATGAACTTTGCAATAAAAATTAATAAACAGATCTCGCCGGTTACAAACAAAACTAACAACAATTTGCAACTATGAAAACCCAGAACCTACAGTAACAAATTCTGAAATTTCCCATCACAATTTTTTAATAGAACAAGACCAATCAATACAGAAGAGAACCACAAAACTCTTTTTTTCAGTAGACAAGTTGCAATGAGGAAACAAATGCATAAACCCAAATATTAGAGCCATAAAAACCAACAATTTATCCAAACTTGATACTTAATTTGAATACCCAATTAATCAAATCACCAAGAAAAAACTATCTGAAAATCAATTTACCCAGAAAGCAGATGAGAATTTTACCTCAGACCCACATCCTATTATCACCTCTCCTCAAGCATCCGCTACAGATTTAATCATTCAGCAGAAGCTTTCACATCATGAAAATTCAGAGTCCGAGCAGGCTCACACTAGGAAAAGAGCAAAGCAGCTAAAAACGATATTGTGTATGTAAAATTATACAAGAAACAACTAAGTGGGTGCTTTTGCAACACCATTCAAGAAGCTTAGATCGTCATCAGGTTGAAGAAAAGGAGGAGATTTCGATCTGCTGGGCCACTCTCTCTCTCTCTCTCTCTCTCTCTCTGTATCTCTCTCTAAGAAAGAAAAGCATAGAGCTTTAGAGAGAGAAAGAGTTTATTTTTTTAGAGAGAGATCCCAGATAAGAAATCTTCACACAAACAAACGACCTTCTAAGAACAGTGACATGAAATTTGTCAACATCCGGTCTCTTTTTATTCTCTGCTTTTTCTTCCCTTCTCTCTCTTATATTTATTTTTCCCAATAAGTACACAAACAATTTATTTATGTGTTTTTGAAGAAATGAAAAGAAATGGGTATTTCTAGATTCTCTCCACCCTCCTTGCTTTTGGTACAGATATAAAAAAAAAAATTACTAAACAACTCTGTTAACCAGATATTTAAAGAAAATAAATAAATTTAAATAAATTATTGCATTAATATATGCAACACCTGCATTACTGCAACAGCAGCGAAGCTTGACGATACAATCTTTCTGAGCCCTGGTTGTTAAAAAGACTCGTAATTTAGCTCAAAGCACTCAAATTTTTCCAAATTAAGTAGTGTTTAATTGGTTAAATACACACAGCAGACAAAACGTGGGTCCCCTGATACTGTGGCTAGGATGAGGTTTCTTGAGTTGAGAGAGAGGCTTGGGGGCAGGAAGGAAACAAATGCCCTCTTGGGTAGCTTATAATTACGGGAATGGGATTTGATTCTTCTGTTGGGTATTGATTGGCTGATCCTCTGTTTCTGTAACAGCGAGTCTATTTGTCATTTGCGACAACACTGCGAAACTGTACCTCGTTAAGAAAAGAAAAGCAGATAATATTTATAGCCTCCACCACGTGGCTTATTTTCCGGAACATCTTAGATCACACGATGAATGCCAGGTCAATTAGAATGTTTAATCGCTTTATTACCAGCAAATCATACTTTTTAAGCACCTTAAAACCTCGTCCATTTCCACGTAATTATTTTACCAAACTAAGCTAGTTTGATATTACTGTGTTGTGAAAATAATCGCTGTCAAATTTCCTGAGAGAACACAGTTTGGCATTTGGTAAACTTTTTGTTAGAAGTGTTGTTGGTATGAATTCCCTGTATAATCAAAAAATAATTGCTGCATAATCATTAAACTCAGCGCCTATTTGAAACTGATTCCTGTATAATCAGAAAATGAAAGCATCTTATTAGTTGTTTTCCCAAATAGCTTTCTCTCAGCAATTTTTAACAATAAGTGATTTTTCGTAGTTTACCAAACGGATTGAGCTTCCCAAAAAATTTTAAAAATCACTTATCACCCCAAAAAAGCAATACCAAACGGGCATTTACTCTTTTAATTTAATAATAACCGTCCACAAACTCTAGTTATAGAAAATTTACCAAACTCTTTGAAATAACTGCTCTATATTGAATTGAAACTCTTACCAAAACAAAAATGTCCCGCGAACTTGGTTGACATTGATTATGGTTGGTTATAATAAATATTCACATATGATACATTCAACAATTGATTATGGTTGGTTATAATAAATCTTCACATATGATACATTCAATAATTTGATCTCTATATGTGAAAATAATTTACCAATAGGTCTAGCCTAGTAATAAAGTATCTTGACTTGCAAATCAAAAGTCTCTTATTCGAACCCCGTAGCACTTTAATAGCGTGCATGTGTGTGAAAAACTCTCCTTCATTTGTAGTTTAAACTATCTCTTGTACTAAAATATATGTGTGAGAATATTAACAATTTATCGGTTCTTTTTTAAAATTATTTACAAACAATAAGACATTTACAGGATATTTTTACAACGGGTCAATATATCTGCAACAAGGCTACACCACCACAATGAGGCTAACTACAACTAACTAGATACCCAAACATGTGATTCGAATATGAAATATCTCTAACCAAGTTGACACAAATAGCACTAAACCAACTCAAAAACTATATCAGTTTAAAAAAATCATAATTGTTCAAAATTCAAAAAAAAAAACAGTGGAAAACAATTGATGCTAATTAAAATCATGGCTTACGTTGGCGTTGTGAATACTTGATGAACTTCTGTGCTTCAAACTCAGCTAGATGGACCAGGAATCTTGACCAACGAAAGAAAACACATGATATGGGCAAAAAATGACCGAAAATATTGTAAATGGACAGGAAAATTGCAACTTAAAAAATATATATAAAAAGAAATGAATGTATATTTAGAAACGTCAATCAATCAAAAGCAGCAGGTCTCCGGGACCGCAAAACACAACCCAAAAAGGCATCAGTTGATAGTCTGGGCAAAGCAAACAATGCATCCCAATTTTGGACATAAACTAAACATGGTGCCCAACTCAAGTAACCCAGATATGGCGGTTCAGTTGTCCAAACAATGTTGCTTCCCATGATCCGCTCATCAATCAAAAGTATTTTATGTTTTACTTTTTCACTAAATTCACATACACTACACATCGAATGCTAAGACTTGAACCTATGACCTAAACATATTACCGAACGTATATATGTCTAATCATAATTGATTGTGCATCTCTACCGAATGTCTCATGATTCAAGAAATTTGAATCTACGAATTCTTCCTCTTTGCCAGACATGAAAACCTTTTTTCTCCTTGTTTTACTCATTGAGTCAAACTTCTTTTCTCATTCTCTTGCTCAGTACTCATTATTATACTTATTAAATACCTCAACCATTTTTCTCTCATCAAAGATTTGCTTATTTTCTCTTATCTCTTGTTTTTTACTAATCCGCCCACAAAAAATTCAACGAATTATCTTTGACAGATGAGATTAGACCCCATAACAATGTTTATTTATTTATTTTTCTTTAACTTTATAGGGTAGATTGAATACTCTTATTTTCCAATTAATGTAAAAGTTATCATCAATACATGAAGTCTCGAACATACGTGGAGCGCATGTTAAGAGGTTAATTTGTAACTTAAGTAGTAAAGACAAACTTCGCTAATCTGTCCAACCAACTATATCCACATGTCATTAAGCACATCAAATAACTGGTTGCCAGCCAAGTAATTGTTTAATCATTCTAGATATTTTCCCAGCTTTCCCCAACGTTAGACCTAACTGTGGTCCTTTATTTCCCATGGTCACTTTCATGGAAAATGTGTGAGGCTTTCCAATCCAACTAGTGGACGATTTGGCTAACTAGATGTCAAGGACCCACTAGGGTTATTGTGCATGAGGTCCCACAAATTTTGATTGACTCATACCTTTTATTAATGTTTGATTTTTGGTCAAGTAATGCAATATTTTTCATTTCCACTTTTCGGGTAATATTGTGAATTGTGATAGACGCACCAAAGATAGAAATGTTGCAGAACAAAAGCCCTTTCTAATTTCATATAAGGGTGTTTGTTTGTTAGAGGACCAATTCAATTAGATCTGACCCTCATAAGTTGTAATGAATTCTTCAGAGCTACTCTTCACCACTTTCAGAAACAGTTGCAGAAGCCAACTCAGTGTTTTAATTTATTCCTTTAAATGGAAACCCCACCCTAAATTAATTTCAACTAGAAGAATTAAAGTAACATGGATTTTGCAGAAAAATTTATGTGAAAACGGGAATAACATTATTTTGCTATCTCCTGCCAATCACGCATGACATAATGTGATTGACATGATATAATAAAACGGTGTTATTCCGTTGCACACACATGTGTTTCTCTGAATTTTGCTACAATTGATTTACTCTGTGACAATCTTTGCAAAAAAAAAAAAAACTACATAATTTACTGCCACAAACCCAACCCCACTACTTACTTGAGCCATATTACTGATGAAAACAACAAGACGTAATTATCAAATTTCTAGATTGAAAAGGGCAACCCCATCCGTGATTTGACTGAAGGAAATATGGAACAAGGTTCTAGTTTCAAAAAGTTACATTTGCAATTAAGGGGTATTATCTATGTATTTGACTAAGGATACTGTTTGGCTCTATTAGGCACGTATATAAGGATATTACTTGGCTCGTTACATGTAAGGAGCAATTTTTTTTACTGGTCTAAACTTACAAAGAGAAAATTTATATACATATGTCACACTGTAATTTGTTCATAATGTAACATTTCTCCTTACATGTACGGACCTAAATGTATTCCTTCACATACTTTGCCCAAATTGTTGTGTAAATAGAACAGGGTCCATAAACTTTCCTTTTCCTTTCTTGGGAAAATCCTCCCAAATTTGAGCTTTGTTATAAATAATGGAAGTGGAGCCCACAATCAAATTATGAGTTTGAAAATAAGGCATAAATTCCACTGTTCACCCACTGTTCACTCACGGATGAAAATGATGGTTTGAAAATTGAGACGGAGAAGTGCACTGTGCAATGCACTGTACGCTCACGGAAGTATTTCAGAAACGCCTATAAATAGGCTTATTCTATCAATTGTAAGATAGACCATCAGGAGAGAGAAGAAAAAAAAAGAGAGAGAAATTTGAGTTCCTATTTGAGAGGAAATTCAATCTGTGCAAACACCACAAGGAAAGATTTAATTCCACTATCAATTTTCAGTGGTAATTCCATACTCCAATTATTTTATTTTATAACACGTTTCTGAGCACGATAGTCTCTCCACTGTTAAATTTTCTCAGCCCAACACTATGTGGTTATTTCTCTTTCTCCTCTCCGTCATATGTCTCCTCTCGCTCTACTACTACGACGACATGCAAACTTTCTTTTTTGTGTTCTCACAATTTTTGTGTTGTTTCATCCATGTTTGCTTAATTTATTTCTTTGTAATATAATTTGGAATGGCACGGTTTTATACCCCATTCTGTTGTTTTATGGTGGTGTAATTTTCATTACCCATCGCGTTGTAACGCAAATCCTCATAATAAAATGATGGTGTGATCTTAAAACCTATCTATTATACAGTGGTGCAGTTATATTGCCCACAAAATATAATATGTACTTCCTATATTTTTAGTGGTAGTTTTATTCCCACACTTATTTTATTTATTGTATGGTGTAGGTTTATTACCCATACGGCAGTATTTATTTAAAGTGTGGAGCGGGTTTATCGTCCACACAACTGCCTTTTATTTCTTTTATTTAAAGTATGGTGCGGGATTAACGTCCATACAGCAAGCAATTTACTTTACCGCACATTTACTTTTATTTAAAGTATGGTGCGGGATTAACGTCCATACAGCAAGCAATTTACTTTACCGCACATTTACTTTTATTTAAAGTATGGTGCGGGATTAACGTCCATACAACAAGCAATTTACTTTACCGCACATTTACTTTTATTTAAAGTATGGTGCGGGATTAACGTCCATATAACAAGCAATTTACTTTATCGCACATTTACTTTCATTTAAAGTATGGTGCGGGTTTATCGTCCATACCAGTAAATTTATAGCACTTTATTTTTATAACCAACTAAAATGAGGGCCTGAAGTTACTCAAACAATTATAGGGCCTGAAGTTCCTATTAATAAATGGCTTAATGTCCCAGATCCCGAATCTGAAATTTTGAGTAAAATTGCGAATTCTAATGCATCTCATTCTTCTTTTGAAGATGGCAAATCTGGCTAAATTGGAATTCGCTGCCCTAGAGCTTTCTGGGGACAATTACCTATCATGGGTTCTGGATGCCAAGATCCATCTGCGTGCTAATGGCCTTGGCAAAGCAATTGAAGATGGAAGTGATGCATCACCTCAGGAAAATGCGAAGGCCATGATTTTCCTCCGCCGCCACATTCATGAAGCGCTGAAGAGCGAATATGTGGTGATTGATGAACCATTGGTCCTCTGGAAAGCCTTGTGTGAGAGATATAATCATCAGAAGACGGTGACTCTCCCAAAAGCTAGATATGAATGGACACACTTGAGATTTCAAGACTTCAAGACAGTGTCAGGAATACAATTCAGCTATGCACAGGATCACCTCCCTTATGAAATTATGTGGTGAAAATATATCTGAGGAAGATATGCTCGAAAAAACTCTGAGTACATTTCATGCCTCAAATGTGCTTCTGCAACAGCAATATAGGCATAGTGGTTTCACAAAGTACTCAGAACTTGTATCTTGCCTCTTGCTAGCTGAGCAGAACAACGAGCTTTTGTTGAAAAATCACCAATCTCGCCCAACAGGCTCAGCACCACTTCCTGAAATAAATGTTGCATCTCGGGAAGTGAATGCCACCTCATCTCGTGGTAGTATCCACAAACGTTGGCGAGGGGGCAAACGTGGCCGATGGCAAGGGAGTAGAAAAGATCGTGGTGCTCACTCATACAGCTTGGGGCCAAGAAACAATCCACCCATGAATGGCAAAAATGCACCCAGAAATAAAGGGAAAACACAAGCAAGCTATGTGCCTAGAAATAATGAAATAGCTTGTTACAGATGTGGTGCAAAGGGACATTGGATGCGTACATGTCGTACGCCGAGGCACTTGGCGGATCTTTATCAAACTTCACTTAAAAACAGAAAAGTGGAGACAAATTATGTTGCACCAGATCCGCCAGCCATAGACGGCTCATTCGGAAATATCGCGTCGTTTAGACAAGACGCATCTAGATGTTTCCGATTTTGTTACTGAAAGGGGGAATGAAATTTATGGGTCCGAAACTGGATTAAATTCCTTCATGTACCATTTGTATTATCTGAAGCACTGTTTATTTTCCTTTCTGCATTCAATAAAAATGGTAATATTTTGAATGATTGTTGATTCAACTTATTTTATTTGAAGGCATGGATGTAAATTATGGATGCCCCCAAAACAAGAGCTCTAGCAAAGATATTTGTCTTGCCGACAGTGCAACTACTCATACAATCCTTCGAGATCGAAAGTATTTCTCAAAATTGATGCTTACAAAAGTAAAGGTAACAACCATATCAGGACCTACAGACCTGATTGAAGGCTCAGGCATAGCCCAAGTTATGTTACCAAATGGGACAATACTGTCAATTCAAGATGCCTTGTATTCATCTAACTCCAGAAGAAATCTGTTGAGTTTCAAAGATATTCGTTTGAATGGTTACCATGTTGAAACAAAGAATGAGAAAAACATGGAATATCTTTGTATTATTTCCAATGATACCCAGAAACGTATATTGGAAAAGCTTGGTGCGCTCTCATCAGGGTTGTACTATACAACCATCCAGACAATTGAGGCACATAGTATCATGGACCAAAAGTCCATTGACTCAAATACTTTCAAGCTTTGGCATGACCGGTTGGGTCATCCTGGATCCACCATGATGCGTGGGATCATTACCAACTCTGAAGGACATCCCTTATTGACAAAACATATTATGGTATCAAATGACAGCTTTTGTCAAGCTTGTTCACAAGGGAAGTTGGTAATCAGACCATCACAACAAAAGGTTGATGTTGAATCCCCATCATTTTTACAGAGAATTCAAGGGGACATTTGTGGGCCTATTCATCCTCCCTGTGGACCATTTCGATACTTTATGGTCTTGGTGGATGCATCTACCCGATGGTCACATGTTTGCCTTTTGTCCACTCGGAATATGGCATTTGCTAGGCTCTTGGCTCGGATAATTAAATTACGAGCCCAATTCCAGATTATCCCATTAAGTCAATCAGACTGAATAATGCTGGTGAATTTACATCTAGACTTTTGATGATTACTGCATGTCGTTAGGCATTGACATTGAACATCCTGATCCCCATGTTCATACTCAAAATGGCTTGGCAGAAGCTTTGATTAAGCGTCTTCAATTGATAGCACGCACATTGCTAATGAGAACAAAGTTGCCAGTTTCTGCTTGGGGATATGCCATTTTACATGCAGCATCTCTGGTGCGATTGAGGCCCGTCGCCAACAATCAATATTCTCCAATTCAGCTTGTGTTGGGCAATCAACCAAATGTTTCACATTTAAGAGTTTTTGGTTGTGCGGTCTATGTGCCTATTGCACCACCGCAACGTACTAAGATGGGCCCTCAACGCAGATTGGGAATTTATGTTGGCTTTGATTCACCATCTATCATCAGATATCTGGAGCCCCTGACTGGTGATATCTTTAGGGCACGATTCGCGGATTGTCATTTTGATGAGACAATTTTCCCACTATTAGGGGGAGAAAAACCTGTTCCTAAAGAACAAGGCAAACTCGTTCATGAAGAACGACGTGAATTATCATGGGATGTACCCACTTTGTTTTATCTCGATCCTCGTACCGCTCAATGCGACAACGAAGTGAGAAGGATCGTTCACCTCCAAAGCATTGCACATCAGATGCCATATGCTTTTAATGATGCATCGAAGGTGATGAAATCACATATCCCAGCTGTAAATGCACCTGCAAGGATTGATGTTCATAATGAAGAAGGCAATGCGCCAGGCAGGCTCATCTGTTGCACGCTTGAAGCGTGGCAGACCACTAGGCTCAAAGGACTCAGTTCCTCGAAAGAGGAAGCTGATGGCCAAAATGAATGCAAATGAAATAAATGGAGAGCCCATAATTCATGATTTAAATCCCCCTCAAGAGGGACGGGTACTTCCTGAGAAGGAAAATGTCTTTGATGAGACATGTGCTCCTGAAGTGGTAGCTGTACCCGAAAGCCAAGAAATCTCCATAAATTATACATCCACTAATGAAGTGTGGAACAGAAATGAGATAATCATCGATAATATATTTGCATTCTTAGTGGCTCCTGAGATCATAAAAGTTGATGATGTTGAGCCTTGCTCCATTGATGAATGCACACAGAGACAAGATTGGCCTAAGTGGAAAGATGCAATCCAGGCAGAATTAGACTCTTTGGAAAAAAGGAGTGTTTTTGGACCTATTGTTCCAACCCCACTCAATGTGAACCCGGTAGGTTACAAGTGGGTATTTACAAGAAAGCACAATGAGGAAAATGAGATTGCAAGGTATAAAGCACGACTTGTTGCGCAAGGTTTTTCACAAAGGCCTGGAATTGATTATGTGGAAACATACTCTCCAGTAGTGGACGCAATTACGTTTCGTTACTTGATAAGCCTAGCGGTTTCAGAAAAACTTGACATGAGACTTATGGATGTCATTACCGCATATCTGTATGGAGAGTTGGATACCGACATATACATGAAAGTTCCAGAAGGACTTAAGCTGCCCGATGCAGCCAGGTAATAAATCACGGGCTATGTTCTCAATCAAATTGAGAAGATCATTATATGGGTTGAAACAATCTGGGCGAATGTGGTATAATCGTCTCAGCAAGTATTTCCTGAAGGAAGGATACACAAATGATCCTGCCGCCCATGTGTGTTTATTAAGAAGTCAGAGCCTGGATTTGCAATAGTGGCAGTCTATGTTGATGATATGAATCTAATTGGAACTCCTAAAGAGCTCCAAAAGACTGCTGATTATCTCAAACGCGAATTTGAGATGAAAGATCTTGGAAAGACAAAATATTGTCTTAGCCTCCAGATTGAGCACAGTGCTGATGGAATTTTGGTGCATCAATCAAATTATACTGAAAAAGTATTAAAGCGGTTTGGCATGGATAAAGCTCATCCACTTAGCACTCCAATGGTCGTTCGGTCCCTCGACACTAAGAAAGATCCATATCGTCCGAAAGGGGATGATGAGATGGTACTTGGTCCAGAAGTGCCATATCTTAGTGCAATAGGTGCTTTAATGTATTTAGCACAATGTACCAGACCTGACATATCATTTTCAGTAAATTTGTTAGCAAGATACAGCTCTGCTCCAACAAGCCGACATTGGACCGGTGTTAAACATATTTTACGATATCTTCGTGGAACGACAGACATGGGCTTATTCTATTCCAGTGAGTCGACCAATGCCCCGAGTATTGTTGGATATGCTGATGCAGGATATCTCTCTAATCCACATCAAGGACGCTCACAAACTGGGTATGTGTTTACATGTGGAGGAACTGCAATCTCATGGCGCTCAACAAAGCAAACGTTGGTAGCCACATCTTCCAATCACTCAGAAATACTTGCCCTCCATGAAGCTAGTCGTGAATGCGTTTGGTTACGGTCAATGATTCATTACATTCGAAGCACCTGTGCTTTGCCCTCAACAACGGACACTCCAACCATTCTAAATGAGGATAATGCAGCTTGTATTGCTCAAATCACAGGAGGGTACATCAAGGGTGACCGGACCAAGCACATATCACCAAAGTTTTTCTACACGCATGAGCTTCAGAAGAATCAAGAAATCAAAGTCAGACAAATCCGTTCAAGCGATAACTTGGCAGATCTCTTCACCAAATCTTTACCCAAGTGCACATTCCAGAAGCTAGTGCATGGCATCGGATTACGACAACTCTGCAAGCAATCAAGTTAGAGCATGCAAAATCAGGGGGAGCATTCAAGAGTCCTCTAACACAGGACATAAGCGCGTTGTACTCTTTTTCCTTCGACTAGGGTTTTTCCCACTGGGTTTTTCCTAGCAAGGTTTTAACGAGGCAACATGTGCGCACTTCACATTACTCTAATGTCCCAAGTAAGGTTGTACTCTTTTTCCTTCGCTTCGGTTTTTTCCCACTGGGTTTTTCCAAGCAAGGTTTTAATGAGGCAACTAATCTAGGGATATGTGGTCTCCAAGGGGGAGTGTTATAAATAATGGAAGTGGAGCCCACAATCAAATTATGAGTTTGAAAATAAGGCATAAATTCCACTGTTCACCCACTGTTCACTCACGGATGAAAATGATGGTTTGAAAATTGAGACGGAAGTGCACTGTGCAATGCACTCTACGCTCACGGAAGTATTTCAGAAACGCCTATAAATAGGCTTATTCTATCAATTGTAAGATAGACCATCAGGAGAGAGAAGAAAGAAAAAGAGAGAGAAATTTGAGTTCCTATTTGAGAGGAAATTCAATCTGTGCAAACACCACAAGGAAAGATTTAATTCCACTATCAATTTTCAGTGGTAATTCCATACTCCAATTATTTTATTTTATAACAAGCTTAATATATTTAACAAAATTTAAACAAAACGCCAAAATCGTTTTTTCTTTTTCCAATCTTGTTAATTAAGACTAAAAACAAAAAGTTTCAATTCAACAACTGGTAAACACAGGCTTTTCTTTTTCCCCTTTGGATAACAGAGCCCATGGAGCTCATTATGCATATATAGCCGGGCTTGGACTTTTCAAGAATTGCCCCAATTTGGTACTTGTTGCATGTGCTTGGAAACCGAAAAGGATCTGAAACAGAAACCCTAACTTTGTGAAAGGCATGCCTGCAGCAAGAATAGGATGGCCAAAACACCAAATAGACAAGTCAGTGGGGGGGTTTTTATTTGGCAAAGTTATGGAATTTAGGGTTTGGGACTGCGAAAGAATCCTGATGGGAAATTGATTTCTAAAGCCAAAATGAAACAAGTGAACAAATTATTGCAATTTCGTGAGATGAAGCATGCCACAAAGGAAAAATAGGGTCCTGTCCAAATAGAACACAAAAGTAATCATAGATTACGATATGTGAGGAGGTCACCACCAACTTTGGTCATTCATGAAATGTTTAGTTCTTTTCTGGATCTATAATTCAATGGGCACATGTGATCCAGTTGCACATGGTTTTTTTTTTCTTCCAAAAGAGAAGTGTGAACCATGTGAATATATGAAATTCAAAGGATGTGCAAGTTTACTTTATTGGATAACTTTGAGTTAATATAGGCTTGATAATAGAGATATTTCTTCTTCTCGATAACTCATTTCGGAAGTGGCTTGTAACTCAAATAGTTAAGAGTTTTTAACTCATTGCATTTGAAGCCTTGTGTTCGATCGAATCTCATTCGTAAAAATTAAAAATTTCCTCTCTGTGCCAAATTGACAATAGTAAAATATCAAATATGCCCTCATACTTCTTAACAATTTAAAATACAAAAATGTCTAGTGATGGCAACAATGCAATCATATATGACAAAAACTACTTTGAAACTTCCAATTTTGCCATTTTTAATTATATATGGCCAAGATTCCTCACATATATGAAATATTACAATTTCATTTCGCTTGTAAAAAGACTACAATTATGAAGGGGTGCATCACTTCTCTTCACCCAAAAAAAAAAAAAATCAAAAAAGAAAATCAAAGTAAATGTATAAAAAAAGTCATTTGCGGTCATACTTAGTAGAGGGACAAAACTGAGATTCCAACATTGTCCGTACATGTCTTTCTCTTTCATGCGTCCGAAATCTTGCGGCGAAAATTCCATTAAATCTCATAAAACTTAAAAACTCTCTCTCTCCTCTCTCTCTCTCAAATCCCTATGTCGATCTGTGTCCACGATTCTTGGGCTTGTAAACGCATTGCCTCCGGAAAGAAAACCCCTCACTTTGAGAAACAATAACGGAAACGCCATTGTCATAATGGGTTGACTAAGATGCCCCTGATGGGTCCCCACATTGATGGCATCTCTCATCTCTCATCTCATCGGGGCCTCGTCTCATCTAATCTAATCTAATCTAATCTAATCGAGTCCCTCATACTCTTCTCTGTAGTCTAGTGTGTCCCCCTCTCACAACTCCCAAGAAACTGATTATCTCAGACAGGAGAGAGCAAAGCATCTGCTTTCCGATAGCTTTTTCAAGAAAGTTAGTCAAAACTATGCCCCAGCATTTACCATAATTGTCCTTTTAAGGTAATTTTCACTTGCACAATAATTCTTTCTTTTTTAAAAAAACATTGGAGAACAGAAGTTTGAACGAGCTGATCATTCACAAGTGAGCATTTGGCCCAATGTTAAAAAGTGAGCGATTTTGTAACAACAATTACAGCACGTGAGCGGCTGTCGTTACCACAACTTTTTAGATTGTCTAAATATACATCTATAACATAAAACAACAATATATTTTTTACATGAGAATTTGGTCAATTTAAGGTGTGTTTGTGAGTGATTAAGAAAGGACTAAAAGCATTTCTGATAGCTCTCCAAATGCTTCTAGGTCATAAAAGCACTTTATGAAGAAGCGTCTACTAAGGCACTCCAAGTTCTTTTCCATGAAGCATTGAATTTCTCCCAAACGAGCCTTTAATCTCCAACTGGTTAAAGGAAATCCTAGATTCAAATCTCATAGACATTATTCGACACAAGGGAGATCCAAAAATTGGTGTGAGTTGCTATGCTATAAAGAGATCTAAGAGGTCAAGTCTGTCAATTGCATGGCTTTATTTATTAATTTAATATAAATAGTGAGAAAAGCTAATTGGTAGGTATAGGATTTTATTCCCTTGAATGGGTCAGTTAAGGTTGTATGGAGAGCCACTGTTTTTAAGAGCAGGATATGATGTTGAAGTGTGTTGGCCTGGCCATCTAATCTAAACCACAAGTTCACAACTCATAAGTCATAATTTGAATTCAATTACACATTTACACTTGGGTTGGTTTGGGTTGGTACATTAATGCAAAATCATTGGCTAAGGCTTGGCTTCTACTCACACTATGTTTTACAATCTCACCTAATTCCACAACGTTTCTTGGTTTGGAATTAGGGTTGTTGTGGCCTACAAAGTCAATGGAGCTCTCAAGCCTCAAAATTATGTAATGGAAGGCTGAAATAGAGGTTGGGTAATTGGGTTTGGGCTAGCTAATTTCTTGCAAAAGATTCTAATCCAGGCCCGAAATCGATATTTTCCTTTTTAATACGAGAAAAGTATATAAATAAAAAGGTTACGCTAGAAGGAGGGCTCGAACCTCCGACCTTGTGGTTAACAGCCACACGCTCTAGCCAACTGAGCTATTCCAGCTGCTTGTTCTTACCCCTTTACGTTTCTTATTTAAACTGGCGTTGTGATCCCACCCACCTTACTGTCTCTTTCTAACCATTTATATGAGGGATCTGTTAAGCCCACATTGAAAGCTGCATGGGCTTTTATTTGTTTGTTTTCTTAGTTTTCTAAATGAAACTAGTCGCTCATTTTAAGCCTCAGGCTCGTGCAATGAGATCTCTGTGGAAATGAATTTGCATTAACAATTAAAAGGGATTAGAATACTAAAATCTCGAATGTATGTCATACAGTAATTATAACAAAATTTAATCGTAGATCAGGTTAGTCGGTCATAATAGTAAACTCGCTCATTTGCATCCGAAATTGTATGCCCTTCTCCATAAATTACAGTAGTTTATACTTTTTTTAAAATATGATAAACAATATTACAAGATACTATTGCAACAAGCCAATCTGCTCGCAACAATTTACAATGAGACAAAACACCAATGGACAAGACTATACCATCACCAACTAGGTATTGAACTTATCACAAATATTTATTGTTCTCGTCATTCACTGAGTTGAAACTTGAGATCTCCTCTAATTAAGGGGAGACACATATCACTAGACCAAATTATAATTTATACCGTATCTTGTATAAAAGATTATTAAAACAAAAAACATTGAATTTTTTTTTGGGTACACATTAAAAATTAGGATTTCAGGTTTTCCTAAATTTGGATAAAGAAAAAAGAAAAGGATTATAGGTGGGGACCCAAGCATGGCATAATGGTTATTGTCGGTGCCACCGTGTTCAATAAAAGATGCTATTTTCACTGATCCACAGGGGTGGCAGTAGCAAAAAAGCTGTATCGTAATTCGTAGTTAATCATACAGAAGGACGCTTTCGTAATTTCAGCGTCATAAATTATACGTTGGACTGTTACCCGTATCTCTCTTATCTGAGACTGAGAGATAGTCTGAATGACGGATGCATGGTCATTTTCTTATTGGCAGAAACAAAAAGGACCGAAACTGAAACCGATGTCTCGCGGGACCCACGCCCGAATCTATTTTGGCCCAATAACTGCCCTCCGCGACAGAGAAATCATCTGCGCGGCCTACGGTCTCTCCATCTCTCTCCTCCTCCTCCTCCTCCTCCTCCACGTCCTGCCATATAGTAGGGCCCACCGTATCGATCAAACATCTCACTATGTCCGTAGGCCGCTCGTGTGAGTACAGTCATTATGATGTAGTCATGGAATGTAGAACAACTATTCTACAGTGCGGGCTTGTACACCAGAAGATCTTCACCAAGACTTCTAAGAGCAATTTTATTTTATTTTATTTTATTTATATTTCTTTTGTAAGCTTTAAACCCCAAACTAGCTAAACAAACCTTTTCTGAAATTTGTTTCTTTGTCAAATTGTCCTGAAACATTTTTGAATTTTTTTCTTTGTTTTTTTTATTTTTTACTTTTTATTGTCTACTACTACTATTTTTTAGGATTATTTAATATTGGAAGTTAATTTTTTTTTTTTCCAGTGCAAGCGATAATATAAATGACAGGGGATGATGATTTCTTGCACACACACTACCATAACTAGGGGTGATTACAGTCCGAATTGGTTCGGTTTTACTCTCAAACCACACTGAACCAATAAGAAAATGACAATCCAGTTTGATTTGGATTAGCCTAAAACTATAATGAAAACCGAACCAATCCAAACCAGTTGTAATCTATTTGATTCAGATTGGTTTGACCAGTTTGTGCCTAACACAAAACCATGCATTTTTCAACATGCTCTTACATTATAATGCAAACATTTTGCCATTATATCATTCCATTCCATCAAAGGCTAACATAACAACATTCCATTTAATCAAAGGCTATCCAATGTCCATCATGCATCTAAGTTCACAATTTCCATCAAAACAAACATTCTAAAGTTCATAAGAAATGAATACAAGATGATAAAACTAAGAAATGAAAGGCTGCCCAAAATACAAGTTCATAATTTCCATTTAATAAAAAGCTATCCAGTTTCCAGCATGCATATAAGTTCACAATTTCCATCAAAACAAACATTCTAAAGTTCATAAGAAATGAATACAAGATGATAAAACTAAGAAATGAAAGGTTGCCCAAAATACAAGTTCATAATTTCCATTTAATTAAAGACTACCCAGTTTCCAGCATGTCCCCATCCTGCACATAAAAGCAGTTTCAATCAACACAAATTTTAGGATACAAGATGATCAAAATAAGAAATGAATAAGAAAATTACCATAACTGCAAGGTTGTGCTTCAATAGAGAATCAATCAGTGAAAATGTGCACATGCGCATTAGCATTTGATCTCCGCATTTCTATATAAAAAATATACATAATCATATATTTATTTTTAGTGCAATAATACTCACACGTTATAAGCAATTAATAGAGAAAAATATATGTACCTAACTCAATGGTTTCATAAAACTCCTCTCTTCAATGGTGGCCTCAAATTTTAAAGATATTGAAATGGACTTCAACCAATTTTGTGTACAAATTAAAGCCTTAGCCATCGCAGGACTCAGGGAACTACAAAATGAGTTAATTGTTCTCCCTCTCGTGCTAAAAGTAGATTCTTCAATCAACACAAATTTTAGGATATAAGATGATCAAAATAAGAAATGAATAAAAAAATTACCATAACTGCAATGTTATGCATCAATAGAGAATCAATTAGTGAAAATGTGCACAGGCGCATTAGCATTTGATCTCCTCATTTCTATATAAAAAAAATATACATAATCATATATTTAGCTTCAGCACAATAATACTCACACGTTATAAGCAATTAATAGAGAAAAATATATATATCTAACTCAATGGTTTCATAAAACTCTATCTCCTCAACGGTGGGCTTAACTTTTAAAGATATTGAAGTGAACTTCAACCAATTTTATGTACAAATTAAAGCCTCAAGCATAGCAGGACTCAAGGAACTATGAAATGAGTTAATTGTTCTCCCTCCCGTGCTAAAGTAGATTCTGAGGCAACTGTAGAGCTGGAATTGCAAGCACATCTCTTGCAATGGCCGCTAAAACTATATATTTAGAAGCATTCACCCTCCACCAATTTAAAATATCAAATTGTTCAATATCTTGTTCTACAA
This sequence comes from Prunus fruticosa, assembly GCA_018703695.1. Taxonomy (NCBI): domain Eukaryota; kingdom Viridiplantae; phylum Streptophyta; class Magnoliopsida; order Rosales; family Rosaceae; genus Prunus; species Prunus fruticosa. The sequence goes on along the minus strand of CM031917.1, from coordinate 41,836,944 downwards.
CATTCGACAAATACCTATCTATCTCATAAGATAAAACCACTGCCTCTTTATCTTCTTGTCTCTTTTTCCACTTTTCCTTCATAGCCTTTTTCCTATCACCTCCAAAGCTTGAGGAGTTAGAACTATCAGTCACTATGCTGTTGCCAATACTTGAGGATGTAGTAGAACTACTAAAACTTTGAGTTGGATTACTAACGAAACCTGCCTCTGTACAACCCATAAAGTTTAAACAAAAGATCTCTCACACCAGTTGTCTTCTCAACAACATAAGCATCATTTTGCACATACAAATTAGCAATATGCATTGATAAATTGTCCAATTTATACATAGGATCATGAACAACAACTATCAACAAGAATTGGTTCACACTATCAAGTGATCCCCAATACTTGTCATATTTCAATTTCATATTTTAAGCCATGTTAGATAGAAGAGGATTCTCTACTACACTCAATTCTGCCAATTCACAATCAATTGCAAATAAGTCATGAAAGGTAGTATGGGTTGTGGCATGCAAAGAGGCACTACACCTCAAAGTGAAGTCATAAAAACTTTTTAAAAACTTGACAAAGACAACAACATTTGCCCAATCCTCCTCAACTGGTGGTGTATTCCCTCTACCAAAGTAGCTTTTAAAATGCCCATCCTCATCTTCCAACCTAGAAAAAGCCTTTTTAAATTTCAAAGCAGCTTCTAGCATCATGTAGGTGGAATTCCACCTAGTTGGCACATCCAAGACAACCAAGCCTTTACAATTAATCTTATCATTTTCAATGCAAGATTTAAATGTTTTCTAATCTTTGGGGGGAAGATCTTATATACATGACAACATCACGAATACTCTTAACAAAATTATGTAACTCTTTCAAACCATCGATTACAATGAGGTTTACAATATGAGCACAACATCTCATATGTAAGTGGACACCATCTAACAACAAACCTCCATTCGGCCAATCTTTCATCTTACTTTGCAAATAAGATACAGCTTTATTATTTGCATATGCATTATCTAAGGTAATTATGAGTACCCTCTCTATACCCCAATCAATCAAACACTTCCCAATAAGTCTGCCAATTGTCCTACCCTTGTGATTTTGAATTACACAAAAATTCAACACATGCTTATGCTACATCCAATCACCATCTAGGAAATGTGCAATGAGAACCATATGGTTTATATTTTGGATAGACGTCCATATGTCAATAGTAAGGCAGACTCTATATGCAGCTAACTTTGCTTTCAAAAGTTGCTTTTCATCATAGTAAAGTGCAAGCAAATCTCTAGCAAGTGTTCTACGAGATGGTAGTATAAACCTAGGGCATACAACACTACAAAAGTGACAAAACCCTTCTCCATCTATGAAACTAAATGGCAACTCATCAATAATAACCATCCTAAGACATGCTTTCCTATATTCTTCCTTATTAAATCTCGTTGCCCCAAGAACGGTAATACTTCCAGATTGGTCCTTGGCAAAAGTTAGGACCATTTGGTTTGAACTAGGCACCCTATGTGTGGGTATTTTTTGCATAAATTAGTAATATGAGTTCTCAAACTCGATGTCCTACAAGTTGCTGGATCATATTTATAGTTAGTAGTTTTGCAATACTTGCATCTAACCTTAATAGGTTCAAAAAGATTACCAGTTTGATATTGTTCAAAGTGATTCCACACCTCACTTGGTTTCCTAGTCGGTTTTCTCTTTTTTTGGGAAGGTAATGGTGGAAGTTGATCAGATGCACCAAGTCTAAGCTTGAGAGGTCACAATCGCTCGTGCAGATTCAGTCATAGGTGGTAGTTGATTAGAAGCAAAACCTTCTTCCGCCCCCTAGTTTACCTCCATCTATATAATCAGACAAATTGGACATTAAAAAAACTGCACCTTAATCAGACAAATTAAACCGCATCATGAACATTAAATAAATTAGAAGAACTCACTATCGTTGGCACTAAGTTAGCTTCATTCATTGTTGGTACTTAGTTAACTTCATCCATCATTGGCACTAAGAGGAGCACGTTTGAATCAATGGTGGTTGAAGCTGGAGAATTAGATATTTGGCAAGCAGAGAGAAATCTGATATTTGGCAAAAAAGAAAGTGTTGTAATCTAAATGTAACTTGATCTAATAAATTATCAACATAGGATATAAAAAGAATTAAGACACCCACAACTCATATAGACAACAAATAGAAAAGAAACTGAGTTTAGAAGGTGAAGCTTCAACATCGTAAAAAGTCCTAGCATTTATCTCTCATTCGACCACCATAAACACCGCATAGCACACAAAGGGGCCAGATTCCAAACATCACTATAAGAATGTCTTCTAAAATAATGATTCCAACAATAAAGCACATTACCCACAGACTGGACCACAACCCTATCCGGTCAAGAGAAAATGAAGCACCCCAAATTTTCAGCAACGTAGTAGTGTAAAAAAGTAAAGAAGATTATGCCACTAGCTTTGCACATTAATCCATATATGACGTTTAATCAAATTGGGTAAAATTTCATAAAATACTGCAAATTAACTGCAGTTTGCCCCATAACAATGTTTTCTTGTTATAACTTATTTCATTCTTGATTTCTTTTAAGTATTCCCAATATCCCCCCAGTTCAAAGCTCTTTTTATGATACAACACATCATATACCAAAATTTTCTGGTTAATTGCTAACTTTCAAATTTGAACTTCTCAATATAATATGATCATATATATAGATAAACCCACTACTAAAAGTTCATTCCAAGAATTTGAAATTAGAACATCCATCAAAAGAAAAATGTGTAGACAAGCATAAATAAAATATTAGAACATATACTTCTTCGGGTTCTCGAACATCAAATCAATTGTGCAACGATGACTATGGTTGTGCGATGATGACGAGATTTCTGCGATGTGAGAATGGATTTGATTGAAGCAGTGGAGATTGTGGTGGTTCAAATTAATGGTGGCTTCTCTAGGGTTGAAATGGGTTGAGTGAGGCTGCGTGTTCAAGGAAGAGGAGCCTTTGAGATGAGGTTTGAGTCCAAAAATAAGTGGTTTTGAGTCCAATTCAGTGCGGATGGGTATACACTAACCCTTCTAATTAGCCACTCAACCATTGACACATGTAAATTATATATATATATATATATATATATATTAACCCGGTTCAGTTTGGTTCGGTTCAATTCAGATTAACATAGTTTTTTAAAGGTTAAAACTGCAGCTAAACCAAACCGGTGGTTTGGTTTGGATTTTAAAACTGTTGACTTTTTTAAAGTTAAAATCAAACCAAACCGAAAAAATACGGATTGGTTCAACCGGTTTAATCAGATCGGCCGGATTGATGCCCACCCCTAACCATAACTCCATATGGATTCAAACCTAAGACCAGTAATTTGCAAGTCAAGTCATTTTCTACTAGGCTAGACCCCATTAACCATTTTCATACTTGTTAAATTATTCTAAACAGGAGCTTAATATGTATGAAAAATAAAACAAGTGCTCAATTATTTATGGTATTTGAGGGTTTTTTTTTTTTGTCTGAGTTAGTTCTAACCATATCCTTTTTTCTCTTTTCCAACCTTACAAAATCCATTAATTCAGGCAATTATGTAGAGTAACTTTGCATAATCATCTTTGACCTTGCATCCAGACCCACACAAAAAAATAAAAATAAAAACCTTGGATTTCAACCATTTGCCAATGCAGTATATATATATATATATATATATATATGGAAATAAATGATGATTGAGACCATATGGTCCTCCATAACACACGCAAGAAATCCATATGCATTTGGTCTATAGGACTTGTTTTTGTAAAATATCAAACACACGTTTTGGCTGAATTACAAAGAAAAGATATGATTCCTCCTTTAAGAGGTTATCCTTATCACAGAGTTTGCAATACAAAAACATTCTGAACAAATTGTCAAACTTTCAAACGTACAATCCAATCATGATTTTGAATTCAAAGCTAAGAATAGCCTTGGACTAATAGTTTTTACGTCTCAATCAAAGTAATATTTTCTCACCCTAAAACCACACAGCTTTTTTTTTTGGGGGGGGGTCAATAGTTGTTTTATTTTTTTAGTTTTAGTATTATGTACTTGCCCTTTTGGTTGTTGCTGTAGTCAAGAAAAACAAAAATAGGAAAACTGGACATTACCAAACAAACCCTAATTACTTTCATGAATCTGCGATAGTACCAAAAAAGAAAAGGAATAAAAAAAAAAGGGAGTTTCACTAAAACACCCAAAATGAGGGCTGAAATTATAAAAAAACCCAACACCCAAAACACTTTATAAACACACCCAAAACCCATCATTACACACACTCAAAATCCATTTATAACCACACCCAAAAAATATACAATTGTTGATTTTGGGATTGATTTTGGGTGTGTAGAATTCTATGTTTAAATAGTGTTTGAATTTTTTTATAAATACATGTCTAGGATTTGGTTTATTTATAAATTTGTATAAAGAAAGTACATCCGAGGAGCCTTAAATCACAGTCAAGCTGCAGTGAGAGGTAGCAAACGTCTCCCATTTCCTGTAGTCAGAAAGCTGATCTTGGTCCTTGCCTAAATACAAGACCACCATATTCTTACATATGTCGAATCATTTTATTTGGTTGGTTTTATCAGATGGAATTTCATCAAGAGCAAGAAGTTGTGCTTTTGTTGCTCGATCGTGTCACGGAAGTTTGAACCAGAGAAGAGGATCAAGAAGGAAGAAAATCGACCGGTTGATCTTTAGTTATTATACTTGATACATATATCAATGACGAACAAGAGAGATTTGATAGCAGCAATCTTATGGGTGTCTCTGTTGGTGTTCTTTATTTTCCATGCTAGTCTCTCATCCAAGTTGAGATTACACTTCCAACAACTCAACCATTCGATTTCAACTAAGACTAGAGCAGCAGGTCTTTGCCTAACTCTCACAACAAAATCTTCAATAAATTTCTTTATTCTTTTCTTTATCCTGGATCCGCCACCACATGTAACGACTTCATAAATGCATAATTTGCATTCTCCTGTGTTTTTATTGATATTGTTGCCTAAGAAATGTTGTTGATAGTGCAAAATACTTCTTCTCACATTGCAACTTCTTTCTTTTATTTTTCATTGATTTTCTTTAATACCTTGATTAATGCGTTACCCTACAATTTGATTTGTGGGTTGCAGTTACTTAAAAATTTAACATCCAAATCAATGATCGGGGGGCACCCAAACTATTCGAGACCTTTGCAGTCCACTCCATCCACGCGGATCACCTGTACCCGTTCTCACAAGTAGTACGATTTCTGTTTCATCAATGGTTCGACAGTTCTGGACCCCACCACCTCCACATTCTTCGTGGCAGACCCCACAGGCCCACCCTTGCTGGAGAAAATCAAGCCCTACCCTCGAAAATTCGAGAATTCAACAACGTCCGGTATCAAAGAGCTGATCCTCACGTCAGGCCCACGAGCCCCAAAATGCCAAATCCAACACAATTTCCCAGCCCTTGTATTCAGTGCGGGCGGGTACACCGGAAACGTTTTCCATGATTTCAATGATGAGTTCATCCCTACCTTCATCAGCGTCAATTCCATCCTTCACGATCAAGACCCGGTCCTCGTGATATCCAAGGCACGTGATTGGTGGGTTAGTAGGTACGGAGATTTACTACGAACCTTTACAAAGCACCCGATCCTAAATTGTTACATACCCCAAAAACGTTGGTCCATTTTCATGGCATCCTAGACAAAGCCTTCGGCCGAAACCACCACCATCCTAGGCCTTCAGGTTCCGGCCGCGCCTTGTCTTAATAAGTGGAACCGGCAGTGTTGGCCGGGAGATGTTGAACCAGAATGAAGTGAAGCAAGCGGCGGAGAAGGTTGGTTTTGAAGTTGTTTTTGTGCCATCTACTACGACCGCTATGCATGTGGCTTATTATTTACTTAGCAAGAGCCATGCAATGGTTGGTGTGCATGGAGCTGCCATGACCCACTTGTTGTTTATGAGGCCTGGCTCGGTGTTCATGCAAATTGTGCCTCTGGGCACCCATTGGTTGGCAAATGTGTGCTATGAAAGTCCAGCTAGGGCTATGGGGTTGCAGTACACTGACTATCGGATCAATGTAGAGGAGAGCAGCTTGGTAGACAAGTATGGCAAGGATGATATTGTGGTCAAGGACCCAGTTTCTAAAATGGGTTCCAATTGGTCCATGGAGATTATGAAGATATATCTCAAGGAGCAAAACGTGAAGTTGGATTTGGATAGGTTTAATTGGTTTTTGAAGGCAGCTTATGATAAGGCCAAGAAATTCATGGACAAGGAAGGGTAGTGCATGCTTATGTATGTTGAAAATAATGATTAGATGATTAGCTAAATGTGTTTTTTTCTTCTTCTCAAAGATCAAGTTAATTGGTTAACACAAAATTTAATGACCTATTGGCAAGGGGCTTGTGATTGTTATGAGGACCCCTTAGTTATTCAATTAGTAGATTTTATTTTATCAACGGTACTTCCATGTATTGTCTATGTTCTGATCTTACCAATAGTTATGATTAAGATTCTCTCTCCAATAAGGATTGGTTACATACTTCTAATCTTGGCCGGCAATTGGATTGCGTTCATTAAATGTGTTGGTAGTCTCTTACATGCAATCCAACGGCCGATATTAAAAGTATGTAACAAATCCTTAACTTAAATATACTTATTATAAAATCTCCCTTTATTAATTAGGTAGTAAAAAAGAACATTAAGAAAGGATTAGAACTTGCTAAAAGGAGACAGATTTCAAAGTTAGCTGACTAATCATGTACACAACCAAGCAAGTGAAAAAGTAGGGAAAAATCAAGGCAGGTACCGCTAGTTAGCAATGTTTGGTGTAACTGACACAACATACACGTCCAAGAAAATGAAAGATTTTTCATTAACTGCAAGAATCTAATTGGATAGCATGCTTAAGCAAGCTTTAATTTTGGATTAAAAAAGAAAAGAAAAGGAAAAGCTTTAATTTTAAACTTTCTTCATGTTCAAGTTCATTTCCCTTCAAAAAAGCATCATCACCAGCAGCAGCACAAGATCTAGCCCTGGTAAGCGAATTGGCACCTCATCTCATATACTTGTCAAAATTCCAATTCCCATTTTACTCCCTTTATATAAAATAATAATAATAAATAAAAAAGGGTAAAACGTGTTTACGAATGTCTAATCTCTTTTCTTTTTATCTCCCCCACATTCAATCTTCTTGTACAATTCCACAGTCTTTTTTTATCTGCATCAAAAAGCAGATTCAAAAATAAATTCCATCTTCATATATATATATATATATATATATATATATATATATATATATAGGGAGAGAGAGAGAGAGAGAGAATTGGGTTGATGAGATGTTGTGAATATGTAGCAGAAAAGTGGGCTAATTAAGGAAGGATGAAGAAGACAGTTTCGAGGGCTGCGCTGGTGGGAGTGGCGTTGTGCTTGTTTTTCATTATTTTCCAGATCAGCGTCTCATCCACCTCCAGATTTCTTAAAAATGCTACCAATTCAGCCAAGCCTACTCAAGGTATGAATGAACAAATCAAATGCATGCCTTTCCTCCATTCATTTATAATTAATATTATTTATTTCTAATATCCATTTCCCCATCTTCCGTTTCAATTTATTTGTCAGACTCTCAGCCAATTATTTCGGTGTTAATTTGCATGTCCTCCATTTGTGTATTACTTGTCCTGAAGATTTTTAGTGGTCCACTCCACTGCTACCTAATATTGTTTTTCTTAATTACTATCCCTAAGCTTAAATGTTTATATAGAGTTGAAGTGCTGAAGAAGCATCTCACGCTTTTCTCGAAAATGCTTTTTCTGTCTATCGTTGTCAGAAACGCTTTTAGTGGTGGTACTGTCAGTATAAGACAAGAATAATATTGATCTTGCTATCTAATTGTGATTATTGACTAGTCTAGCTCTCTGTCATTTCCCACAAGTTAACATATATTGTGCCATTGACCTTTTTATTTTAATTGTTAACTTTCGGTTAAGTATATCTTAAATTGATTCGTAATTACATGTAATTTGTCACAACTTGCACAATTATTCTCTGTATTATTTTTTACTATTTTCTTATTAAATTTCGATTTGTGAAGAAGGAACGCGTAAACTGAAGGTTATCAGTCAACCAAACTCACAACCTCCAAAATCTTTGCGACTTCCGGTGGAAAGCCCAATCATCTGTGATCGTACTGATATACGCTATGATCTCTGCTCAATCAACGGCCCAACTGTTTTGGACCCCTCCAAGTCCACATTCTTCACTATAGGCTCAGCCCAAAATTCAATCACGGAAAAAGTCCAGCCTTACCCTCGAAAATTCGAAAAATTCATAATGCCTCGCATCAAGAACCTCACACTCACTTCTGGACCACAAATGCCACCATGTAAAGTCCCGCACAATGTTCCGGCCCTAGTATTAAGCGCGGGAGGGTACACCGGAAACTTCTTCCATGATTTCAACGACGGGTTCATCCCCCTCTTCATCACCGTCCACACGATCTTCCCCGATCAAGACTTCGTGATCGTGGTGTCCGAAGCTCCCAATTGGTGGCCTAGTAAGTATGCAGATCTATTGACAGTGTTCACCAAGCACCCTATCATTGTCCTTAAAAATGATACTCCCACCCACTGTTTTCCTTCTGCCAAAATAGGCCTCATATCACAAGGCTTCATGGCTATAAATCAAACTTTACTACCCAATTCAAAAACGTTATTGGATTTTCGAATGCTCCTAGACAAAGCCTACACCCCACAAGCCCAACCCAAAGTCTTGACCTCCAAGCACACAAATCCGAGGCCCAAACTTGTGCTGGCCAGCCGCAAAGAAGCCAAGGGACGCTCGATCTTGAACCAAGAGCAAGTGATTAGGTTGATAAAGAAGGTGGGCTTTGATGTGGTTGTGTTTAAGCCCAAGAACAAAACCCCATTGAATGAATCTTATGCATTGCTGAATTCAAGCCATGCCATGGTTGGTGTTCATGGCGCTGCACTTACACACTCTATGTTCCTTAGGCCAGGCGCTGTGCTTGTGCAAGTGGTTCCGATTGGGGTCGAATGGGCGGCATATGCGTTTTTCGGGAGGGTGGCGAAGGGTTTAAATTTGCAATATTCTGAGTATAAGATTGGGGTGGAAGAGAGTAGCTTGGTGGACAAGTATGGGAAGGGCAGCTTGTTGGTGAAAGACCCGTTTGCACTTCAGAAAACAGGCTGGGACCCTGAGATTATGGACATTTACTTGAAGGAACAAAATGTCAAACTTGATTTGATCAGGTTCAAGGCTTGCTTGAAGGAGGCTTATATCAAGGCTAAGAGATTTATGGAGGCCAATGGTTGATTAGTGTTTTTACTGCTAACAATTTGAAGTTTTATTTATTTATTCATTTCAATAGGAAAATATTTGGGATTATTTTTTCTTTTTTCTTGTAATGCTTGTCTAATTTAAATTATAATTTAAAGGCCTAGTTTTTGAGAGAATTGAACTCATTTATTTTATGATTTATAAAAAAGCTAGTAATTTAGTCACCAAGACATCACCAAACAACTGGAACATGCATGCATACATGATACAACACTCGTCCAAGAAAACTAAAAAGATTTCTCTATATCGCATCTAATTTCTTAAGCAAGCTTTAATAATTTTGGTTTTTGTTTTGTTTTGTTTATTTATTATACAAGTGATATTCTATTTTAATCAAATTTAAATTACGAAAAGTGAAATTTCGAACTCGGATGCATAATGAAGAGCACATCCGTTTTATCCAACTTGACTAAGCATGTCTTCTGATTTTGTTTTCTTAAAGATGGGAATTGAAGCTTAATTAGTTTCAAAGTAATTGCCCTCACCAAACTTCGCTACCCAATTTGAAAACCTACATGGATTTTTGTCTACTCCAAGACAAAGCCTACACCCCAAAGTCCAACCCAAAGTATTGATCTCCAAACCCACAAAACCTAGGCCAAGACTTGTGTTGGCCAGCCGCAACAAAGCTAAGGGACGGTCGATTCAAAAGCAAGTGATTGGGCTCATAAAGGAAGGTCGTGTTTAAGCCCGAGCTGGAAACCCCATTGAAATTTGAATGAAGGTTATGCAATGCTGAATTCCAGCCAGGCCATGGTTGGTGCGTGTTCATGGTGCTGCAGTTACACGCTCGTTGTTCCTCAGGCCAGGCTCTGTGCTTGTGCAAGTGGCCGGTTGGGATCGAAAGGACTACGTGTGCATTTTTCGGGACGGTGGCGAAGGGTTTAAATTTGCAATATTATGAGTCTGAGTATAAGATTGGGGTGGAAGATAGTAGCTTTGTTGACCAGTATGGGAGAAGAACAATTTGCTGCTCAAAGACCATCTGCCCTTCAGAAAAAAATGTCAAACTTGAAATTTGACTGAGTTTGTGGTAGACTGGTAGTGGGTTTGTGGTTTTTTTTATTTTATATTGTATACCAAATCAGCATCTTATGATCCTCCAGATTTCTTAATGCAACCTATTCATAGAATAGTCAAGGTATCAAATGCAGCTCGCAAGTTGAAGTTGATTATAACTATTTAAAATATTTGTTTCCTCCGCACATTTTATAAATTATATTTCTACTTATTTCTTTAAGCCAATTTATGTGTTAATTATTTGATCGTAGCTAGTCGAATAAAACCTAAAATTATTACTTAAACACCATGTGATGTGATGTGATGTGATGTATTGATATATTTATTTATTCTTTCACCAAATGTGATGTATTGGTTTAGTGCTGCGATCAGGTTCGCATGTGAAAGATTTGAAAGCCAGTGTTTTGTTTGGAATTTTAGAGAAGGTAATTTGAAGTCAGTTCTTTTCCAACAAATAGAGGAGAACACCACTAGTTTAGTTGTAGCTGTAAGATGTGAATCCTTTTTAAGATTACGCTTTTGTTTATGTCTTTTATTTTTGGGTATTGGATAGTATTGGATGGTTATCCAATGTACACTCTTGTGGTATTTTGTTTTGGATAAAGCATATTTTCCAACAAAAAAAAATATCCCAAGTTCTTTTTTGGCCAGAAATAATCTTAAGTTTATCATTTAATTAATTTTGTAGAATGATAAAATTGTATTCACTATTTATGAAAGACGGTACATGAGTATTTTTAGTATGGTAATTATTGTTTACCGCCATAATTGTGAATATTAAGTAAGTCTTTGTTCCCTGTGTTTGTATCAGGCCACAAATCTTTTTTAAGATTATGTTTTTTGTTCATGTTTCTCATGTTTGGGTATCAAATAGTATTGGATGCTTCACTGTTATCTAATGTATCATGCTTATTTTGTCTTGGATAAAACATCTTTTCCAACAAAAACAATCTCAAGTGTTTTTTTTGGCCAAAAATAATGTCAACTTTATCATTTTAAGTAATTTTGTAAAATGATAGTTGTGAATATTAAGTAGGTTATTTGTTCCTCGTGATTGCATTATAACATGAACATTTTTTAAGATTATGCTATTGTTTATGGCTCTCACATTAATTTTTGAATGATTTTATCCTATATGTTGTATATTCATATAGTGCTTCTAGTTTTGAATTAAGCATCTTTTCCAACAAAAAGAATCTCAAGTTTTTTTTTGGGGCCAATGTGGGGTTCTTTTTGTTCCAGCAGTTCTATGTGGACTTGGGCCGCTGTAAAGAGAAAGTGAAGTTGCCCATTTGCCTGAGTTCAAGAACTAAGCCCCAAAATACTTCGAAAGAATGGTGATTCTTAGGGAATACTTTGGTTTTTCTCACCAAGCAGATAATGATTGTTGTGAACTGAAATTTTGGCTTGGCTTGAGTGGCTTGTGGCGTGGGAGCTAAGTCTCCATGAGTTTAGCAAGAGTGTCTGCTTGAGTTGAAACAAAGTTTTGGATGAAGGCTATTTTAGGGCTTGGAATGGTTTCTGATTTCTAGAAGAAGAAGATGACGGTTTCGGGGGGTAAAAGGAGAGGATGAAGGATTAAGCTTGAGTGTTTCCAGCAGTGGGTGTATGACTTGCTCACTATGTCTTGTTGTTGTTGGGTTAACCATTGCCCCATTTTATAGGCGTTGGAGCTCAAACACTTCTCGAGTGTCTGAGTCTCTGGCAAAAGTTGGTGACATAGTGAATTTGTTTATGATGTTTAATTGTGGTTTCGGGTGACAGAAGGTAAGAAGTTAGGGGTTAGATAATAAGTGCAGGAAACGCTGGTAGCATAGACGTGGATTTAGTGCTGGAAGGTAAGAAATTGTTGGTCGGATAATAAAGGCTGGAATAAGACACGCTCTCTGCTTGGGTTTTGGTGCTCCCAAGCAGTCCAAAACCTCTATTTTTTGAACCTTTTGATGGGCCTCATTGATTTTTGTAACCATCCACACCACAACCCACTCAGCAAGCCTCATGCAAGTATGTGGCTTGGGCCCACTTAAGCTTGTCGGGTGATTTAACATAGGATAATATATTATTTGCTTGACATGACATATACACTATTTCTATTTTTATTGAATGGATAAATTCTCAAAATACAACTTGAATTAACGCATGACCAACATTATATGTTATATTGGGCTTTAAATATTCTTGGGTTTCTCGTGACATTTTGGGCTTTTATAGCCAGAAATAATCTCAAGTTTATCATTTTAAGTAATTGTATAAAATGATAATTGTGAATATCAAGTAGGTTATTTGTTCTTCGTGATTGCATTAGAACGTGAATATTTTACACTATTGTTTATGGCTCTCACATTAATTTTTGAATGATTTTATCCTATTATGGTACTTCTATTTTTTTTTGGGTGAAAATGGCACTTCTATTTTTGAGTTAAGCATATTTTCCAACAAAGAGAATCTCAAGTTTTTTTTTTTGGGCCAAAAATAATCTCAAGTTTATCATTTTAAGTAATTTTATAAAATAATACTTGTGAATATTAAGTAGGTTCTTTATTCCTCGTAATTGCGTTAGAACGTGAATATTTTTTAAGATTACACTATTTTTTATGGCTCTCACGTAAATTTTTGAATGCTTTTATTCTATCCATTGTATATTTTTATGGTGCTTCTATTTTTGAATCAAGCATCTTTTCCAACAAAAGAGAAGAAGTAGGTTTTAAGTATAATTGTGAAAATTACGCATATGAAATCTGGATGGAGAGATTATATGTGGCAGTGTCAAATTTGACCAAATTAGTTCTACAATTTTTATTTTTATTTTCGCACGTGTGAAATTACGTTGTTATAACATGGGTTTCAAAATAGCGGTTATGTAAGTAAGCACGGGGGTGCAATTGGATGGACTATAAATAAAACGTAATACGTTAACCTTCTCCCTCTCTTTCACTCCCAAATCAAATAAAGCCAGTAAAATCACCACCACCACCGCCATGGATGCCCATCTGCTAAAAGCTTCAATGCTTAGCCCTTCAGCCCCCAACACCTCAAGATCTTCAAGACCCACTCCGCATTTGGCCTCCCACACCATTTTTAAGACCACCAACAATGTCTTTGGATCCAACGCCGGGAGAAAACCGTACCATCCTCTCCGAGTTTCTTCTTCTCCAACCTCTCCCATCAGGTACAGTCTTATACACACAATTTTGCGTACCAGTATGTTCATCTACATTGATTAGGCTCATTTTTCATTGTTGTTGTTATGAGAAATGTATGCTTGTTTGCGAAAGAGAGTAGATTGGGATTTGATTTCATATACCCTGCAAGTACACTTGTTTGTCAGGAAGGTTTCTGTATGATCTACTTGCAAGGAAGGTGTTTTTTTTTTTTTTTTTTTGGTATAATGTGCACTCGATTAGGAAATTTACAGCACAGTTTTGGAACAGAATCCCATTAGAATTTTACCAATCTAGTTCAATCTTAGATAGCTTTCAAATGGTGGTTAGTTTATATTTTTGAGTATTTTCTCGTGAATCAGTCAAAGTTTTGCCACAATCAGTGTAATTATTGGAGAACTCTACTCCTGGCATGGTAGCTTTTCCAGAACCAGGATATACATTGCAAAGCAACCTGTTGAGGCTACCAATGTAGTCCAACAGTTAATTATGATTTGCCTGCTAGAAAGCCCAATCTTGGTTTTTTCTAGCAGTGGATTAAATTATTTAATTATGATCAGCTGACTCATTTGATACTTTTCATTTGTCAGGACTCAGGTGAGGTGGTTTTGTTATTTGTTTGTACTTGCAAATGGATTACTTTATTATTATGCTTGAGATCGAACGAGAAAATCAAGCTACTGTTACAAATAAAATAACTTGGGTCTTCCAGCCAAATGCTGCATATGTTGTAAACTCATGTTACGTTTATCCAGGCAACCATAAATTTATCCATGGCATACTTAAGAAATCATAACTAGTTCATATGCGCAGAACAATGACTAGGTATCAGGAGGGTTATGTTGTCTCATTTGACTGGCCATTTTTGGCGGGCTAACCTCTGATATTGCATATCTATTTCATATAGATATTCAAGGAAGAAAAGGGTGGATGAGAGTGAAAGTTTAACTCTAGACAGTATAAGACACTCTTTAATTCGACAAGAGGATAGCATAATATTTAGCCTTTTGGAGAGGGCTCAGTATTGTTATAATGCAGACACATATGACCATGATGCCATCTCGGTGGAAGGATTTCATGGGTCGCTGGTTGAGTTTATGGTCTGGGAAACTGAAAAGCTCCATGCGCAGGTAATCTAAAAGAGATTAAAAAGATTGGTATAACTACTACAATCCTATTGTTAATGAATGCTACGCACTACACCTGAAGAAGGGAGCCCCTGTCATAATGTCAGAAATTTTGTTAATTGATTTTCATTGTGCAAGCCAGATTGGCAGATACAAGAGCCCAGATGAGCATCCTTTCTTCCCAGCATATTTACCTGAGCCAATGCTTCCCCCTTTGCAGTACCCACAGGTATATTGCTAATATACAGAATCTGGTACTTACCTATGTTAATGTGATCTATAAATTCAAAGTTCTCATCTAGAAAATTTGAAGGTGCTTTTCATTGATGGTATTGCTGAGTGTGGTCTTTTTCTGATGTGCAACTAGGTTCTGCATCCTAGTGCCGCTTCAATTAATATAAACAATAAGCTTTGGGATATGTATTTTAGAAACCTTCTTCCCAGATTAGTCAAAGCTGGAGATGATGGTAATTGTGGATCAGCTGCTGTTTGTGACACACTTTGTTTGCAGGTAAGCCATTCAGCTACTCTTAACTGAATTGTGTAGATCTTCATGATTCTCACTTCTGTAAATTTACTTTTTAAACACACGATACGATAAAAACTAGCTAAACACACATATAATATAGTTTAGGGATTTAAGTGTCGCATTGTAATAGTTGAGAGGCTTGTTTTTATTTGTTCTCTGTTTTCGTCTCTTTTGTCTGTGGTGTCTGGCCTGGGCGGGCCTTCTAGTTGGCATTTTGTTTGTATTGGCTTTGGTGCCTTTTTGCCTTTATTGAAATGTTTCTTCAGACCAAAAAGAACAAAAAGTAGAAAAAGTGTCACATTATAAGGTTCAGGGGGTATTAGTGAGTTTTCTCCTTGCTGCAGTCTTCCTCTCTGAATTTTCAGTCAATATGCATATATTTGCAATGCTCCTTATATAAAGAATTTGCCCTTATTGGTATCAGAGTCTACATCAATCGTTTTTAACCTAAAAATCCTTCCAATGTTGGTTGTTTGTCACAACAGGCACTGTCGAAGAGAATCCACTATGGTAAATTTGTTGCAGAGGCCAAATTTCTTCAATATCCTGCTGAATATGAGACTGCCATTAGAGCACAAGTAAAGCTCCTTCCTCTCATTGATGTGCCCTGATTTCATGCCTTGCTTGATGATTTATAATGCCACATTTTAATGTCTTTTGTTTTCTTTCTTGTGGTGGTATGTGGTTGTTGCAGGATAGGACTCAATTGATGGCCTTGCTGACATTCGAAACAGTGGAAGAGGCGATCCAAAAGCGAGTAGAGATGAAGGCCAAAACTTATGCCCAAGAAGTAAAAATCCCCCAAGAGGAAGATGAAGCAAGTCCTGTATACAAAATCAAGCCACATTTAGTTGCTAGTCTGTATCGAGATTGGATCATGCCTCTGACAAAGGAAGTTCAGGTTGAATACCTATTGAGAAGATTGGATTAAAAATGAAAAAAAAAAAAAGAAAAAAAAGTTAAACAGCCATCTTGTTTTTTAGAGTTCCACCCCTGGTGGGATTTTATAATATATTGCGGATGTGAAGGACTTGTAATTGTTATCAGTGAACTTGTCATTCTTATCTTTGAGAAACTCAACTTACATGAAAGATTTGTCTACCAATTTTTTCCAAATTAGGGTTTAAAGGATTCTTCCTGCATTGGTCACTGACTGTGGCCTGGAAATTACGCGACCTTTGACCCCACCATGTGCAGAGCAACTTTAGCATCCAAAAGGGTAACAAAATATGTGACTTGTAGTTGAATTGATATAGAGAGTTTTTACCTTTATTTATTTATTTGTAAACTAAAGTATTAAACTGTTCTTTAGTAAAAACAAAAGAAAACATACTGAGGGAAATTTTGAACCTTTTTTTTTTGTCTCTTCTTTCTCGGGTCTGTCTGAGGGAAAGTTTGAAACTTTGAATTGAAGCCA
Organism: Prunus fruticosa; assembly: GCA_018703695.1. Classification (NCBI taxonomy): domain Eukaryota; kingdom Viridiplantae; phylum Streptophyta; class Magnoliopsida; order Rosales; family Rosaceae; genus Prunus; species Prunus fruticosa. Next base: position 41,820,290 of record CM031917.1, on the reverse strand, counting down.
TAAAAACTGTAAAAATCGGCGGCCGACTCACGAGGCCGCGTGACTTTACTCTCTTGCTATAAATTCGTCTTTTGTTGATAATTGTGAGGGCGCATTTTTGTCTCCATTCTCCTCCCGCTTCAGACTTGACAAGAGCGATTACTTTATACACTCATCACTGCTTGCTTACTCACCACCAGTGTACTCATTAGAGAGAGAGAGAGAGAGAGAGAGAGAGAGAGAATGGAGAGAGCTCTAACAAAAGTGAACAGCTTAAAAGTTGGAAGCTTGTGGATCTCAAAGAAGGCTAAGGAAGAGTTCTCTAACATCTCTGACGACCTCACTGTAAGTACAGATGTTGTGCCCTTTTTGCTTTTCCTTTGTGTAATGTGGCTTGGCTGAAGTTTTGCCCAGTTCATGATTTTCTGCTAATTTTGCTTTCCTCGTGTGTAATTACGGGTGGATGAGATCTGATCTGTTAGGTTTTTGGCTGAGAAAAAGTGAGTTGGAAGATGGGTTTTGGATGAATATGAGAATAGAGAAATGGGGGTGGAAGATTTAGGATTCTTTAACGATTTCCAGTTTCCCTGGTTCATTCATGATGGCTTTCGTCTCTGGAAAACAATCGCTTGTTAAACCAAACATGGAGTAACCAAACTGAGAATTTGTGCATTCTTCTTAAGTAGTATGTTTGTTGTTGCAGACTTTCTCAAATACTGTCGAGGAGAAGGCAAAATGGGTTTTCAACAAACTAAAAGGTGTGGAACAATATCTACCATAGTATCATTGGTATGCCTAAATGCAGACCAGGAAGTATTTTGAACTTGCAGCATATTATTACTACTTGTCAAATTCATTTCATGTTTTAAACCAACAGCATCTTTTCTTGTTTATTGATCAAAAGATAGTTTCTCTTCCTTGTTGGTTCACCTACAGGAAGGCCACCAAAAAGCTTACCAGATCTCCTTCGAGAGTACAACTTGCCGCCGGGGCTCTTTCCGCAGAACGTAACCTGTTATGAGTTTACTGAATCAAACGCCAAGCTGATAGTGTATTTGCCCTCTCCATGTGAAGTTAGCTTCAAGGATTCTTCTGTTATACGGTACGCAACCCGGGTGAAGGCAATTCTTCTGAGGGGAAAGCTCACAGGGATAGAGGGAATGAAGACAAAGGTTGTAGTATGGGTTAAGGTCACTTGTGTGGCAGTCGAAAGTTCCAAGTCCGATAAGGTGTGGTTTACAGCCGGCGTTAAGAAGTCAAGACCCAAGGATGCCTATATTACACCCCGTGACTCTGTTAGAGTAGACGAATTCTAAGCTTTTGGAGTAAAATGTAATGGGAAGATGATCTGAATTCTTGCTAGATTCTTACTTAATTCGCATTGGCATTTATATAGCTGCTTCTTGTTTGACTGCTACAAATGCAGAGCATTGTTATGTGGTTATCTCACAATTTGGCCTTTGGATAAATATTATTGGGATTGATAATGCAATTGCTTCTTTTGCGCTTGATGTGCATTGTGTTTTATACAGTAAAACTCAATTTAATATTGAAACTTGCAATTCAATTAGGAGTAAATCAGAGAATTTTTGACAGTTTGATAGAATATTCATAAAAATTCAATTTTCTTTGTCGACAAAATTTTCTATAGTGGCTTTGGCTGCTGCAACTCTTCTCATCTACTTCCCAGATTACAAAGATGCTGCAGTTGAATCATGAACAATCTCGTATAGTGATATGATGTTCTCTATACTCAATAGGAAGATGATGCACCATTCCAGAAGATCCGATTTTCTATTTTGAAGGACTTCTTGCAAGAAATGAATGTTGTGCTGCAAAGAAAGAGTGGTTTAGTTCAAAGAAAATATGAAATTATTCAAAGACAATATCTACACGTGCAAAATACCATCTTTCAACTTTCTATAAGTAACTTCTTGTCCATTCATATGCTTTTCCAAGTAATATATCCTAATTATATCCTCTTTTTCGTCAACCTCTTATGAGACAAAAGTAAGTCTCCATGATTTAAGAACCAAGATGAATTTATAATGCTTACAAGGGAAAAAAATACCTCTACAAATTTTAATTTAAAATCCAAGTTTCCAAAGCGTTGTGTAACCTCATACTCTTCCCGAAGGTACTCATGTATTTTAGCATATTTTGCATCCCTCCAAGCAATTTCTGATCTGATGGATAAAGAACAAAATTAATATGAGAAGCTGCAATGTGAAGTTGTGAACCAAGCTGATGTATTCAAGTAGTTGAAGCAGTGTCAGATAAGAAAACATGTCAACTGATGAAATCATAAAATTTGGGTTTAATCTGATCTTAGCTCAGCTAAGTCATAGTATATTTTCTGAATTTTCAAAATAAGTTGGTACCAAGATTTCTAATCCAGAACAGGGGAGAAGTTGAAATCAATGAGAAGAAGAACCATATTCAATTTCCAGGTCAGTAAGAAAACTAGATCATCATGTTTACAGAAGGACCAACTCAAAATGCAAAAGATTATCACTAAAAAAACACCCAAGGACAGATAATGGCATTACCTCTCAAAAAGACCAACTTTAAGAATTACATCAGCTAGGTTTGAGTTAGCCTTCCCAACAAGTTGAAGGAGCTTCTTTTTATGCATTGTGAAAGTTCCAGTTTTCTCCATGCCACGATTTATATCCGCAAACTCTTCAACCATACCATCAACCTAGAGAGAGAGACCCATGCAACCGCAGCGTGGGCAGGGAATAGAGATATTTAGATTGTAATGATATAAGATACAAGGATCTCCAAAGAATTTGAAATGCAGTTGTGCTGGTTTACGGAAAAAGCAAGATAGAAACACAATGCGATCTTTTCGCATAAAATTGAATCCTTGATAAGAATTACCTGCGATACAAAATAATCTAAAGCAATGCTTTGGCCAAGCACACTTCCAATAATGCGAATAGCATCAGTGTCCAAAGTTTTAAGAACAATGTAGTCTGGGCCACCCTGCATGTCCTCCTCCAGCTTTGGCTTCTCTCTTACGGCATAATCTAATGCAAGCACACGCAAAGAGCCAAACAGTAAATTAGGGTTCGTTTGGGAGTGATTCTGCATATGCCAAAAAGAGCTTCTATGGAGAATCACTTCTATGGATAATCATTTCTTTAAGTAATTTTATGGAGAAGCACTTAGGTGGTGCTTATACTCAGAATCACTTAAAATCACTTAATGTGATTATATGGAGAAGCACATGGGAGGTGGTTCTCCCCAGAAGTGATGCTGGCCTATCTAGAATCACCCCTAAACGAGCCCTTGATTATCATAATAATTCAAAATGTTTCAACCTTTTCCTTTTCAGAGTACATCAATATCTAGAAAAATATTAGCATTTGATGATTCAGTGGAGTTGAACTTAAATCATGTGTAAGATCAAATCAAGAGCTAAAATGAAATAGAACTTAAAGAAATTTACCGTCTTTCCTCATCTCTGGAAGTAATCCAGAAGCATGCCTTATAACTATATCAAGGTAAGCTCCAACTTCATGGTCCTCAACATTAAACAGAACAGCAGATCCATACTGGAATACGACCATGTAACGACAGTAGCTCGGTTTCCCCCAGATTCCAAGTTCCTAAACGACAACAGAACTGTCATATTAATTATACTCAACGCTGCTATTAGTTAGTACCAAAAAAGAAAAGTAGACTTGTAGTCAATAGGACATCAATCAGTCATTCCATATGTAGCATATCCCAGAAAGTATATGAAGAAAATAGCTTATTCAACTATGCAAATTCAAGCATCTGTTTCGACACTAGAGACAATATGCTCATAGCAGTTGGTAAAAAGAGCTCCATAGGTTAGTACGAGGAGTGATCAAGGTTCCATTGGACCATCTGAATGACCACATACCTCTTCACAGGGGACAAAATAACAAATAAACAAAAAATATCTGATTGGCAAACTAGCCTGAGGAGATATGCAGTTGTAACTCTGTTCTGATTTATGAAACAGTTATTCAAAATTGCTTAAAGCAAATTAGTGTAAAATTCAGTTCAAATTCCTCTTATTATTGCTCAAAAAAGAAAAATGAATGCATTGCACTGCCTCAATGCAAATTTAATGCCCCAAAAATCATTTCTTTATATATATCATGAGGCAGAATAGTCTGAACAAGGAAATTTAGTTAGAAAAAGAACTTCAACCAAGCAAAGTATCTTATTAATAAAATCATCTTACAGCATTTTGTGAAGGGAAATCGCAAAATCTGAGGGCAATATAATTTGTTGAGCGAGAAGAAGGAGGAATGACATTGCTTAAATTCTCGGCTTGCATGCTCTTCAAATTGATACTGCGAAAACCATGAATCTGAGAAAGCCAAATCATAAAGAACATAGCCTGAAGAACTGAGAAAGTGAGAGAGAACAAAGAGTGGAAGCGCCCCAGTACAAAATTCGTGACAGACCCAAAAACGAAAATCAGAATCCCAGATCAAATATAAGAAAATGAAGAGCATAGAAGCATTAAAACAGTATAAAATAGTCAAAAAGTTGAAAACAACGGCTTAAAGCAATGTTCTTTTAAGGAAAGTGATTAGCTTGAAGAAACCATATGAGCCTATATCAAACGAAAAACACATATGAAGATGTCATAAAAATATGTCGGAACAATCAAAACCCGCATGAAGATTCAGATAAGTAAGAGCTATAATGGCTAACCTGGTACAAAGAAAGTAGGCTTTAACTGGAACTTTTTTGGTTTCCTCGTCTTCTTGAGCTTGGCTGTGGGCATAATAATGAGGCTCAGAGTCATAATCATTGGTATCAATGGAAACCCGAGATGGGATTGCAGAGAAAGGTCTTGAATTGACGAAGTGAAAGCAGAAGATGGGGCTTGAAGGACGTGAGAGATGGAAAGGAGGCTTCGCAGCTACAGAAGATTTGGAAGCTGTGGTGGCTACGTGATTGAGGAGAAGAGAAGCGGCTCTCCACCTCCCCATTCACTGAAATTCAAGGTTTTGGAAGTTAATTTTACTGCCGTGTTTGCCGTTTCTTCGGTTTTTTCAAGTGGGGCAAAGTTTTGTTAGTTTTTGCCTGCAGCTTGTATTCTATTCCAACTTTGTTGTAAATACGACATCTCGTTTATATGAAAATAAACGACGTGCAGTGTTTATTGCTCGACAACCTAAACCCCCTTTATTTTATTTATTATTGATTATTTATTATTGATTATTTATTTTTTATTTTGTTCAGAAACAAACCAGAACCCTTGAAATTGAAAGGCTGAAAGCCAGTCCCTTTGAGCAAACGGAAAGTGCGAGGAGTACAACGAATATCTGAGCAGAGAGACTGAAGACGAAATATGGCTGTTTTTGGGGATCTAAGGGTCTCAGCAACACTGGCTTCTCACACAACGCACTCTCTCCGGAGCTCTTTGCCCAATTCAAAGGTCTGAATTTTTTTTTCTTCACTCTTGTGTTGCCCAGTGTTAATTTTTATGTATTTATGTAATTTTGTCTCTGATTTTAAGTGGGTTTCATACATTTCGTCATATTTCGCTTTCTGGGCTGTTTGGTTCTCGGGAAAGCGTGAGAAATGAACTGAAACTTTGGGTTTTGGTTGAGGTCAACTGTGCGATACCGATTCCCTCTTTCCCCTTGTAGACAACGTTTCCTTAGTTGGAAGACGGAGATGTTTAAGAATTGGGGTCTGCCATAGAACATAAGTTTGAATCATTGTTGCTAAACCACCGGTTACTTTTGAAGCTCAAAGTTCACAGACAAAAAGAAAGTGAAATTGGGTAATTTATGCGCATTAACCTGAATTGTATTTCCCGCTGGACTGATATCTAAAAGGAAAATGCTGCGGTGGTAGAATGAAGGTCCTTGAAAGTATTGCTTGTATCTCATTTGACTCAGATTTCACTTAATATCGTCTGTCTTCTGAGTCTAGTCTCCAAGCCTTTAAGGTCATGTAAAGCGGTAAACAAATGAATACACTCGCTTTTTATTCACTGAAGGGTTTTTTTATGTTTAAGTGGGATATGTCTAAATGGAGCACTGCTTCTTAGGTAAAACTGAAAGAAGATATGACATTGTGATTGTTAACTTGTTGGCATAGTCATCATCAAGCTGACCATGGTGTTCGTCAGATTAATACTTGCTTGTTTTCTTCCTTTGCTGTCATATTGGATTGGGATTGTCATCTAGGTGATTGATTCTAGATTGCCTCTGAGTTGTCCATTCAGCTATGGTATCTAATTAAGATCTCCCCTGGTGTTTGTATCCACGGTTAAGTTTATTCTTCAAACTTAAGTTGAAGCAGAAATTGAAGTGCTTCATTTCTTTATGGTTGGTTACTTGCAATGATCTGTATGGTTGGTTGCTCTGATGGTGCCCCTAATGTTTTTTCCTTATTCATGAAGGGAAAGAAATCATCACTTTCAAATTTGTAGTTTGTATTTTACACGCTGATTTCTAATCATTGTGTTCCAACATAGTGCAAATTTCAAGTATCCTTCAGGTACGAATGTTTACAAAATCGTGCACCAATATTGATTCATAGTCAAGGTCAGATCTTAATAACCAGTCAAGCACTAGAACATAACATTAGGAAAAATTGGTTGCTGCTGTAAATGATTAGTGTTGCTGGAAATGATTCGTGCTGGAAATCATTACTGCTGATGGAAACAACAGCTCCCTGATGGAAATGCTACATTAGCCTGTGATATAATCAATGAATCTGTGTCACTCGTTCATAATTCAGCATAAACTACCCATTGTACATGGTAAAAGTCATTGCTTCTTCACAAAACTCAAAATTTGATACTTTATCAAATGTCTATGAAAATTTCCAAATAGGGAGAAGACATGTAAAATTAACATGTGTCCAAATTTCATGCAAGAAGTAAACCAACCAAATTTCCATTTCAATTAGCAGTGGACAAAGTAAGAGCTTATCAGTGGACATGAACAAACAAATAAAATAAAACTGCATATAGAAAACTTAACCTGATCATTAGCCTTCATAACAACCGGCCTTTGTATAATAATATTGAGAACCCATCAAGTGACTTGCTCCTAATTTTCAAATTTCATCAGATGGTTTAATTACATATGCAAACGTCTTCCTCTGAGTCTGCTCAACTACCAAGTTTTGTTTTGTGTTATAGGTAGACTTTGCTAGCTTTTCAAATGGAGGATCTAGCATTTCTGACATTGCACTGAAGTGGCCCAGTATGTCATATGATCGACGCAGTATTCGTCAACATTCCAAGCGATTGAGTGGAGATTTTCAACTCTCATCGAAGTCGAGCAGCCAAGATTCCGAGAGCTTCCTCCTTAATGCCATCAACATGAGTTTCTTGGACCGTTTAAACTTGGCTTGGAAAATAATGTTCCCGTCTCCAACAACTAGAAGGAGCTCTAATGCAAATATTGCCAAGCAGCGCTTGAAGATGATCCTCTTCTCTGACCGATGTGCAGTTAGTGATGAGGCTAAAAGGATGATTGTCAACAACATTGTGCATGCTCTATCAGATTTTGTTGAGATAGAATCACGAGACAAAGTTCAGCTGAGTGTGTCTGCTGATACAGATGTGGGAACCATTTACTCCGTCACAGTGCCTGTAAGACGGGTTAAGCCAGAATATCAAATTGGGGACGAGACTGGAACCATAACAAATATTGAGTACAAAGATACTGGAGAAAGTTCTGGTTCTGTTGATGTCAAGTTTGATTTCTTCATTCCTGACTAAAGGAACCCAATGAGTTTTAGGTTCAAGAAATAGGCTGTGTTTCTCTTTTAAATGTTGGGATTGGACCTTGTTCTTCTGTACATAAATGAAAAATTCCTGTAAGGCGATTAGAGATGTGTTTTTCATCTGTCGAATCGAATCCACGGTTTGGTTTTAGTTTTGGCTTTAATTATACTTTATCAGTGTGTATGATTTTGTCTGTTAGTCTGCTTATCAAGTTCATGACAAATTTTGTGACTGGTATGATATCCAAGCCTGTTTTCTGTTGATAACATCAGTGGTCTTGACTCTTAGCACAATCTTTAGGGAGACTGTATAGGTGAATATGCCTTTTGTGCGATTAGTTATTGGTAATTGTCCAAAAGACCCGAAAATACAAATTTAAACAAAAACAAAACTCATTAATACCACGTTGAAATTGGTCCATCAATGTAACTAAAAAAAAATATTGGTCCATCAATCATGATCTATCCCCAAAAAAGAAAATAATAACAAAAAAAAATCTCCAAAAATAATAATAATAACAAAAAAAGGAAAACAAGCAGGGATTGAACCCGACGTGAATCGAACACGCAACCTTCTGATCTGGAGTCAGACGCGCTACCATTGCGCCACGGATCCACTTGTTGTTAAACTCATCACTTAATAGATATTAAATCATGAAGTACTAATATGGCCTGAATTTAAATCCAGCAGATAATTTATTCCTCATTGAGCGGGAACTTTTCAGGTTCTCTCTCCCTCCCAAATCTTCACTGGCCAAGTTCTAGGGTTTTCTGGAACCTAAAGAGGCGAATCGTCTCCCTTTCTCATTAATTCTGAAGAAATTACTGAACTTTCTGTCCCCAATTCCATGTTCGTTCTCTGTTTCGATGCGTTGAGTAAGTTCGGTCTGTAAGTGCACCAAAATGAGCGGAGCTGCTTTGAAGTTCGAAAACCCAATCCGAGATGCAATTTCCAGAATCCGGTTCGCTCCGAAATCAGACAACCTCCTCATCTCTTCTTGGGACTCTGTGAGTGGTACTATACTTTTGGGCTCAACAATGTGGAGTTCATAGCACTTTTTGCTTTTCAATAATAAAAGTCGTTTCTTTGCGCAGAGCCTGAGATTGTACGACGTCGGAAACTCGGCACTCAGGTTAGAAGCTTCGTCGGAAGCTGCGCTCCTCGATTGTTGCTTCCAGAACGAGTCCGTCGCTTATAGCGCTAGCTCTGATGGCTTCATTAGAAGGTATGCGATTGAAATGAACTTTAATCACATCCTTAATGTTGTAATTTGCAGTTTTAATTCAGGGGTAATAGTAATTTTCTGAGAGGTATGCAATCTTAAGCTGGTTCTAATGTTTGGGACTGTTCTGAGTTTCTTGTGTTTTCTTCTAACATTTGAATTTTCTGGGATTTTGTGTTTCATGTGTTCAAGGTATGACTTGCATTCTGGAAGTCATGATTCAATTGGAAATCATGATGACACATCAACATGTGTTGGATATTCTGATGAAACCTGTAAGCTACCAGTACTATTTCATTCTCATTTTTATTGGATTCTTATTTACCTTCTAAATATAGCCTTTAAACTTTACACTAGTTTTGGTTTCTGTTTTCAAATTTTCTGTAGATGCTAGGGAAAAAGTAAAGTTACTTTTTTGTTAGGTGATAGAATTAACAAGGATAATGAAAGTTTTGTTAGTATTTGTATATAAATCTTTTGCATAAAATTTCATAAAGCTCGGGATTACCATAACTGCATTTCTAGTTAGCTTATTCTGTATAGTACTGAACATAACTGTTAACAAGTTTTCACTTAAAATTGTTGTAGGCCAAGTAATCACTGCTGGTTTGGATAAGAAAATATTGTCCTGGGACACACGTACACCGAAGGGTATTGTGTGTGTAAGAAATATGGATTCAGAGGTGATGTCCATGTCACTCTCAGGCTTTGATATGATGGTAGCCATTGGAGCATCAATATATGTATATGATTTGCGCAGGCTAGAAAATCCATTTCAATCCAAAGATTCACATATGGGTGTTCAGATTGTATGTGTCAGTTCAATTCCGTATGCTAAAGGTACTCTCACAATACTTCGCGTAGCAGTAGCTCATTAGAACATCCTACCAAATGTTTGCTTGAATTAAATACGTTATATTGACTCTATGTCCACTTGTTGATTTAGCAATACAAATCACAACTTGTATTTTATAAAAGTCTTTGAATTGTCTTTGCAGGGTTTGCAGTTGGCTCAGTAGATGGACGTGTAGCATTGGAGATTTCCTGCCCATCGAATTCAGATGACATCAGGTCAATTCTCAGAGTATGTGTTATTATTAGCATGCCCAAGCCTGCCATGATATGCAATATTTATTCCGAACTGTCATTTCTTATGTTGTATTTTGTGTCTTTGGAAGGAAAACAGAGAGATTATTACTTGTTTTAATGACCTTTTGGGCTTGAGTCACACTTTGTCTTGAATTTTCTCACAGATGCTCTAACATTGTCTCAGATATATGTTCCGGTGTCATCCAAAGTCAACTGACAGCAAATATCATCTGGTGTCGGTGAATGACATTGTATTCAATCCGATGTATGTGTAACTCTATCAGCTTTAACCAACTTCCATAATGAAAACTTACTTTTTATTTGATGTGTCTGATCTAGCATCTACGGTGCCTTTGTTACTGGTGACAATGAGGGTTATGTTACTGCATGGGATGCTACAAGCAAAAGGAGGCTGTTTCAGGTATTTTTCACTAAATTTGAGTGGATTTTGCTTATTCTCCTATCAAAGTGAATGTATTTTGCCTTAATTGCTTGACATAGTTGATTTAATTGTTGAAGTGTGTTCAGTTCTTACTATTTTCTATTAGCTTCTGTAATCTCTACATATTTTCAGTTGCCTAGATACCCAAACAGTGTGGCATCCTTATCGTACAATCACAGGGGACAACTTCTGGCTGTTGCATCAAGCTACACATATCAAGAAGCTAATGAAATGTTAGTAAATTTTCTACTGTGATTCACTTTTTCTGTGTCCTTTATTACTGTCAGCGTTCTATATTTCTCATGTGTGATTCCATTTGTCAGAGAAGAGCCTCCTTTGGTATTCATACATGAAGTTGACAATGACAACATGAGATCTGTATCTGTTGGAAGTTCAAGCAGAAGATAATTGTACACAGTCAGATGAAGGTAAAGATCTACAGCTACTCAATAGGCTGGATGCTGATGTTTAATCTAGGATGAGCCAAAATCACTTCTGATATCTTGGAGTATGGAATCAAAGCCTTTGGACTAACTAAATGTACTCAAAATTTGCCAATTTTCAGGATCATGTGTAAAGTTATGATGCTCGTCGCGTCCTTGTATATTAAGTGTTGCTCTTCCTGAACATGAAGGAAATGCTATACTCACCGAAATTGGACGAATAGTCAGCTGCAAAATCTAGAATTTTAGGAATTGCACCTGTTGTAGAATGGTGTTAACTTTTGTAATGTTCTTCTAGACAGAAACTACTTTCATGGGTTTTTGCCCTACTGGTTTGATCCTTTAACTTTTTATTGTCAAGTATGAAGCATGCTTGTTTATTTGTTTGTATTAATGTGAACCTTCCACATTAGCCTGCAAATCTGTGAAGCCATTTGACTCGAGTTCTTTTTATTTTTTATATACAAATAATATTGGGGGAGGAGAGTATTTGAACATAGGATCTTGGACGTAGGGGTAATCGCTCTTGACCATTTAAGCTACAAGCTCCTTGCTTATTTAGCTCGAGCTGAGCAAAATTACTTCCTGTAAATTGATTATGTTATTCATAAGTTCATTTATGTTGTGAATTCAAGAAGAATTATGTTTACTGAAGTCAAGAAAATATGAAAATTAATTTTTCTTTCTTTTTGATAACTCAAAATGGAAGCAATGAAACTACACCATAAACGGGCTTATTTTTTAGTTTCACTACTGCATAGCCCATAATCAGGAGGAGAGCCCAAAAGCAAAGAAGAACGAAAAAAGAAAAAAAAATCGAAAATAGAAATTGTGCGGCATATGGCATAAAAAAATATCTGAATGTACAGTCTCTTTATGGATGAGCCGCCCACGTGCCCATTTACCATTCGGGCGTCAACATAACGCTAACTAACGATATTCTAATCAGATCCGTCCGTGAAGAGTCAAGTAATCCAACGGTGGACAGCGACCCTCACCCCCTTTCCATAACCCAAAGAATATAATAAAATTGCTTGATCCAGAAACCCTAGAGTGCTCTTTCCTCTCTTCAATTTCCTTAATAATCCACCCTTCCTATAATATAAATACCCACTTTCCCAAATCCCCCTCTTCCGCTTCTCGTCTCTCCCTTGATCCTCTCTTTCACTGCTTCTCTGTCTCTCTCTCTCTCTCAGCGCTCAGAACCAGCCATGTCGGACGAGGAGCACCACTTCGAATCCAAGGCTGACGCCGGAGCTTCCAAGACGTATCCTCAGCAAGCTGGCACTATCCGCAAGAACGGTTACATTGTCATCAAGGGCAGGCCCTGCAAGGTTCGATCTCATCGTTTTCTCGCCGATTCTCTTCCGATCTGAATGTCGTTTAGGACTTTGCTTATAGATCTTCTCGTACTTTTATTCGATCACTGGCTTCTGTTTGTTAGGCTTTTCGTTCTGTAGAGTTTTCTTTCTATTCGTAGTTATGATCTGGTATAATTGGGCATGATCAAGCTAGTTCTTCTTCTAATCAATCTGTGGAATAGATTCATCGAGATCGGATTTGATTTTTGTTAAATTTAATTTTAGGATTTTTTTTTGTTTTCGATTTTCTTTTTTCCGACAGATTAGGTAGTGTTTAGCTGATCGATCGCTTATGAAATTCTGTAATTTTGATGAAGTTAATGTGAGGTCCTTCCACACTTTATGATGCAACTATCTGCATGTTAACTGAAATTAACTGTGAGTTTTGTAAGCTGAAAAAAATTAATTATGGGTTCGTGATGTGGATGCTTCAGTCTGAAGACCTTCAACCTCTTTATGTATACATATACATATCAATTCACTGCTCTATCTGAATAAGATGTTAACTTTCTGCTAATTTTTTCGTAGCTGTCTGTGGCCTTGCTGAGAATTTATTTGTGAAATTGCTTATTATATGCAGTTCCTCCTTTCTGTCATACTTGCGAATTTGTGAACATGGTTGCGCACCTAACTAGTGGAGTGTTTGTTGGTTTGCTTTCTTTTTTCTCTTTTTTGTAACAGGTTGTGGAGGTTTCCACTTCCAAGACTGGAAAGCACGGACATGCCAAGTGTCACTTTGTTGGTATTGATATCTTCACTGCCAAGAAGCTTGAGGATATTGTTCCCTCTTCCCACAATTGTGATGTACGAACCTCTTTAATATTTTGTCTAAACATTCAAGAATGTCTTCCCTTTTTTTTTTGGGTATATCAATGTCTTTATGTTCGTGTCATAGGTTCCCCATGTCAACCGTACTGACTACCAGCTGATTGATATCTCTGAGGATGGATTTGTAAGTTCACACTTTCCATAGTTCTTATAAATAAAAATGCTTTCTAGTTGTTGCTTATAGATACTCGTGCTATGTTATAAGGCTTTAACCTGACTTCCGCATTTTTCTGCTGTGTGCTAAAGGTGAGTCTGCTGACTGAGAATGGTAACACCAAGGATGACCTGAGGCTTCCAACCGATGACAGTCTGCTTACGCAGGTTAGTGATTTTGTAATATGGACTGTGCGGTATGAGTTATTTATGTAGTGGGTGATTGAATTTCTCATGTAGTGTGAACTTAATAATGTATCTGCATGTGTTCATTATTATGTTCACACATTTTTTGGGCAAGTAGAGCACCATGTTCTATAAAAAAAACTCACCCGTTCTTTTAAAAGCTTCTTTCCTGATTCTGTTTCCTGCTGTTTATGGTCTTAATTGGTATTGTATTTCCTGGATGTGATGCAGATCAAGGATGGCTTTGGTGAGGGGAAGGATCTGGTTGTTTCTGTCATGTCTGCTATGGGAGAGGAGCAGATTTGTGCTCTCAAGGACATTGGTCCAAAATAGTTGCACTATGGTTCTTCTGGAACGCTTTTAGTTTTCAAATTGAAACTGGGACGGTTAATAGTATGTTTGGGAGTCACCATTCAGGAGCTTTTCTTGATTAGAGGTGGCCTTGGCTTATAAGTGGATGTTGCTATTAATTAGCTTGTCATTATCAATATTTTTGTTCTGTTTACTGTCTGAAGAACCATGCCCAATTTCATGGTATTGGTGAGTTATATTGGAGACTGTATAGTACCTTTACTTGTTTTAGACTTGCAATTTCATGGTTTGGTTTTTGCCCGCACTGGATCATTTCTTTCCGGATTTTGCATCACCTTGTGCTATTGGTCTCGCATGAATTGTTACTTGAATATTTCGGCTCCTTATAATAAACCAGTGTATCAACTTCGAAGTCGAATATGTTTTTGTTCTCTTGCTTGCCATTGGTGTTTTTCTGTCGTTTGCTATCCAATTTTCTCCAAATTCAACACTGGAAGATTCAGCCATGGTCATTGTGTTTCTGTACCCTGTGAGTTGGGCCGTTCGTTTGCTCTTTGATCATATACGGCACAACGCCAAGTTCAGTGTTCAACCATCTGATTCGGATACTAGTCCAATTGTTTGGGAGTTGGCTAAATGACTAAGGAGCCATAATTGTTAACCATACGTTAATAACAATAAAAATGCGTTTTCTATCCGTACATATTTTTTCTCACATAAACAATGAGTTTCATCGGCCTGTTGTGGAACCTGAAAATTTTATTCTAATGTCTAACAATCAGTTTTCTGATCTTGTGTTAAGACAAATCATGACCAATAAAGGCATTTGAAGAAGACATAAACAAACAGGGATATCCAAATGCTGACTTTCGACACCTTAGGAGAGAAACTTCCCTATTCCCGTTTCATTGCCCCCCCTCTCCATATCTCTCCCTCTGTTAGAGCAATCGTAATTCATTTATCGGAAAACCGGATCACAGTTCCAAGCCAGTCATCAGGAAGGTTGCCTTTCAATTCTCCACTCAAGGCCCTCAACGCATGGCTCGTCGCTGCCTGTACCCAGCTAAATATCTCAGGTTACATGTAGAAGTGGAAGTGGTGGAAATTGAAGGAGGGATTAAATATTTACCTTTACAATATATACATCGATTCCGAGTTTCGCAATCGCTGCAGCTTCAGATATCTTGGTCAGCATTCCACCTGTTGTATCATGGGCTGCTACACTTGTTTCAACTGTCAACATGACAACCATCATCAATATGTCACCATTTGGACACACTGCTACAAAGGACCCCTTCAGTTATTGTGATGTTAAAACTTAAGCAATCTTGCTCACCTTGCTTGTTCTTCTTCTGAAGTGCTGGCTTCTCGATCGACCAGCTCCCATCTTTACCCACAGCTACAGTTGAAACTTTGGATGAGCCATTGCAATTTGACAAATCAACACAAAATTTCATTCAAGCACAAATCCATTCCTTACCAATTTCTCTCAAGAGTACTGCATTTGGTTCTGATGGTGGACAGTCATAAACTCCCGAAACATCAGTCTTAAGTACACATTAATACGAAAACAAACATTTATCCACTCATATCAGATGATAATTTACTATTTACTAGAACAGTTCGAGATAAAGTTTCACCAGAAACAGATTGAGATATTTAGTCATATACCCATTCTTAGCACTAACAATATAGATAAACCCTACACCATTTAATTTCAATAAACAAACCCAAAAGAAAACCCAAAATTGACAACTAGCCCTATTGAATTTAATTTTGATTATTAAATTACTTTGATGCCCTATTGAGTGTTTTGGGCTTTTTTTATGAGGTTTTGGGGCTGGGCTTGTTTTAAGAAATCAATGACAGTTTTGTAATTTAAAAGAAATTAAAAGCCTCTTTGTTATGTTGTAAATAGGTTTTGGGTGTGCTTTTAAAGTCCATTTCATATAGGATTTTTTTATAATTTAGGCTCCTATATTGGGTATAATAGAGAATCTCCCAAAAAGATTCTTTTAGGTTGAGTAACTCCTAAGACATCTATATCAACTATCAAGTTATGGACTGTATTCAGATGTCAATTCCCCAAAAAAAATTGCATGAAAAATTTCCATTCAGACACGGTGGATACAAGAAAAACAACGTATTCAGGCTTCAAGTGGGCTGCAAGATTACTGATGATGACATCTCCACTCAAGATGGTACAGTCCTGATTAGGAAAATCCGTTAACAAGGTATCAGTACAAGTTAATTATAAGCAATAAGCTAGTGCATTTCTGTAAGAGAGACCAAACCAGTAAGTCATCGAGCACGGCATCTCCATGCAAAACCTGGGAAACATGTAACAATTAAGATTAGTAACAAGCAAACATAAGAGAAGAAAAGTAGAAACCAACATTAAGCATACATCAAACATAACACAAAACATATCCAATCAAACTATTTGTATTCTTAATGCCAACCAGGCAATATTTCTGTTTTTTAAAAAAGAAAGTTCAAAACAGGAAAATAGAAACGACAGGAAGAATGGTAGTAATACTGAGCCTTGAAATTATCATTGTCAATTAAAGAATACAAACTTACAGGTACTAAACCAGATTCAATAGCCTTAGCCACTGCAGACAAATCAGCTGAAGCTATCTGCAGAAACAGGAAACTTAAGTTAGAAAAAGAAAATTAGTTACTTGCCCAAATAATTAATAAAAAGGAAATGGACTGTTAAATAACTTCAGGACCAAAGCTCAAGTGTAATCAAGCTACTGACATTTCTTTCACGGGTTGACCATCCACATGAAAATGGAGACATTCCTACGGAAGGAATACCCTCTGAAAGGAAAGCACAACAAAACTCATGAGAGTGAAAGTAGGGTCCAGTTAAAGCAGATAAATAGCAACCATGAAATCAGGATAGGGAAATGACAGTTTCATGCAGCTCTGAGAGCCACACAAAATAGATAAAACAATGTTTGTAGCATTCCTGAGCGAGCCGAGTACAGATACTGATCAGTCAAATTAACTAAAGAATCGATTAAATAACTAATTTTCTTCAACATCTAGCTCATAGTATCTGATACATAAGAGACATTGTTAGCCTAAAACTGAGAAAACCAGTATAAACCCTAAACCCCTGCACGGAATATAAGATGTGAAAAAGGTATATAGAATGAAAATGTTCTCTGAAGTTGGATTGAAATAGGTAGAACTGTACCCCTAGCTAGTGCTCTAACAATTTCAAGATTGAGCTTTGTAACCTGAAATAATTGGAGTAAACATGATACACATGGAAATAATCTGCAAGAGACGAAAGTGAACTTAAAGCCCAATTTATAGATGTGATAAAGACTCAATGAACATAAAGGATTCAACAAGGCGGCATATCTTACAGAGATGCGTGTGGCAACAAAACCAGCCTTCACAAGGGGTTGGTACAATCCACCTTTATGGACCCCAGATTTACTAGCTTGAAAATGCCCAAAAGAACCTGAAGACACCATGGTAGACACAAATATCTTTAGAACTGGTTGAAAAGACTACATAGAAGATTGAGTTCTGTAGAGATGCAATGTACTTATACTGATGTTTCCATTGTGGTACAAATTGTATGAAACAAATGGCCAAGATTTACCCATTTATCCGCACAATATTTTTCACAGTTCAATCTAACCAAGCTCCCATTCATGAATTAAGACAAGCATCTAACCTGCTCCATGAACAACTATAAAAGGGCTGGAATCCACAACTGGCCGATCTTCAAAATCACTTAAGGTAGATGAAATTTCTGATTCTCCGGGTTGCTTGCTCCAATCCATCCCAAGAACCTCCCCAGAATTTGACCCTGTGGTCATTGATTGCCTCAGCTGCGAGGAAACCGTCTTCAGATTTTCTTCATTTATGGTCTCTAATTCATTCTTGCAAGTAATTGCTGCACCTCCTACACTACATAAAAATCTTATTGTAACAACCTATAGAAACTATATGAACAAATCCTTTGCAACACCTCTTGTGTAACTTTCATATTCTTAAAGTAAAATATCTGTCACATATATTACGATGATGAACAAAACAACCATTCATCCACATAAGCTTCTTTAGTGACAAGTGACATAACATAAGATTCGCCCAAGTTCAAACGAAATGTGTTTCCTCAATTTATATTGATTCCATTAAAAGTTCCATAATTGAAGCAGGAAATAAACACAAGATGGAATTAAAATTTATCAGCTGCCCAATAATCAAGTACCCCAAATTGACTTTTATAGACCTTCTTTATTTGGGCAATTAGTTTTCTGGGTCTGATGAAGAAAAAAAAAACTATAAATGAGAGTATATAAAGGCTTCACAAACTAATTAAGTTCTTGTGTTGTGGCGGTTAAATTCTACCAACGGGAACAAAATAAGATTTTAAAAAAAAATAAGGGGGTAAAGAACCAGACCGAGTTTGACGATGCAACGAACTGGTTTCGTGAGACTGATAGAAGCGCTTTGGTGCTGCTGCTTTGTGTTGCTCACCTCCATTTTGCAATTTCTGGGTTATTGATCTAAAGCTCTGGGCTTTTCTTTTCTCTGTGAAGTTTAAGGTGCAGCAGATTCGCACGCAGTCAATGGAGTCAGAGCTCAAAACAAAGCGCCTCCGAGATTATGTTCTTTTGTTTTCTTTTGCACAAAAGGGTTCTCGCAGGAACGGGAAAAAAGCAACTTATTTTCCAATTAGCTAAAAATGGTTCTCAACTTTAATTGATAATTGTAAGAGCAAGTCCATTATGAAGGCTAATGCGAGGCAACGAATAGTGTCAGCCTTGTCTTTCTGTGTTTCACCCCAAAATGCTAGAGCAATGGCAAATATTATTCACATGAGATATAAGGAGATGAATTTGTATAAAGTTTTTGTTGTGGGAAGTAAAGAATATATCTGGGTATTTATTACAAAAAATTCTGGAATTTTTGGTATTTTTTTCCTTTTTTTTTCAAATTTTTTTGGTTGCTGACGTCAGCATTGCATCATTCTGGCCAGGCAGCAGCTCAGGCTGAATTGGTCCATGGGTTTGCCTGGGCTCATGGGACCCAGCTCTTGCCAGGGCTATCTCTTTCCAGGGCCGGCCCTTGTGCACTGGAGGGGTTTTGGGCTCGCATGGGGGGCCTTCTGCCCGATTTGGGTGGAAGGCCAGGAGTTGCTTTAAGGCCACGTTACAATTTTAGAGCAATTCCAACGGGCAACCTCTTGCCCGGGCAAAGGGGGCCTAGGCCCAAAAAGTGTTTCTAGTAGGCAAATGCAGTTAGGGTAGCTGGTGAGCTCCACACGCCTAGGCTGGCTCAAAGGCAGGAATAGCTTGGGATGTTGCATGGGTTTGCTGACGTTAGGATGACGTCAGCATCAAAAAAAATTTAGACCTGTATCAAGTTGATGGGTCCAATGCCAACATGGTCTAGTGGCCTTGACTTGCAGCATTGTAATCTCCTGTTTGAATTCCAATGACTTTTTTTTTTTGTGTTGTATGAGAATAATATTGCTTGTTGACAATGGGAATGAGAAGATATTGTTGCCCACCCAAAATAAGAGAAGATGTTATAACATATGTAGGGTTTTTTTTGTTGAAAAAATTTGGATTGGACGACACCCAACCTACCTGTGCACAGAAACGCCCATGGTTCTAGTTCCGCAATAGCAAGTCTTTGCAACTATGGATGAACTTGAGAGGGTGATTAGGGCATCTTTGTGTGTGTATGAGAAATTCTATTTTTCCCTTGTAGTTTAAACTAAGTTGTGTGTATTTAAAAAAAAAAGGATGGGTCAAATTGATGTCATTTGACCAAAAACCAATAGCGCCAATATCCTGTAATCTCACAACTATATTAATCATTTGCGCTAAAACAATGAGAGAGATGTTTTCCATTTAATAATAATTTCACAAGAATGTGCTTCTCACATCTAAACCAAAAAAAAAACCCCAATAATGGATCTTCCATTTATCAAGTATTAGAGTACAATGTGCATCTTAACATTTAATTAGTGTTCGTCGTAAATTTAGTTATAGTTAGTCAATTATACGTTAGTTGGGTGTCACATAACTTGTTTTAGTAAATATAATTTATGAGTGTTGTTAAACGAACTCTAAAATTAATCGAGTACATCCTACTACCAAACTATTTATTCAGTTACTAATTTATCCTAATATAAAATAATGAAAAATAATATATTAAATTATGAAATAAATGTACTTTTAATAAATACACCTTACTCCACACAGTCAACCCTAATCAAACGTAACAATTCTTTGCCATTACTTTTATTTTCAATACTAATTTACTATGAACTGCGAATGTGTTCTTCTATGATCAGGCCTTTTGTTTTGATTTTTTATTTCTTGGGTAATTATAATTTTCAGTATGTTAGAGCTTCAAGCTATTAAAAATTTAAGTTAGTTGCTGCTTTATCTGAATATGGTTGGTCCAGATTTTGAAGTAGAATGAACGAATTTGATTTATCTTTGTTGGATCTTTGTGTTCTGCCCTGTTTATTGAATTGGGTATTTCTTGATTGTTTACAGAGGTTTAAAGACTGAATCTTTAAATTTTCGTTTTTAAAATTTTATTTTTAGGAAGATTTTTTTTTGTGATGGTGAGGCAGAGGCTGTGGCTTTCTATGTGTATCTTGCTAAAGAGTGAGAGAATTTACTGAAAGAGATCATTTTGACTAAAAGTGAATTAGATTATTTCTTTGTGTGAATTACATTCTTTTTTTTTTTTGGTCGAAAGAATTACATTCTTGCGTCACATATAAATTAGATATAACAGAATGACTGTTGGTTTTCCTCCATTGATCCATGTAGAAGAGGGTTGGATTACCCCCAAGATCTGATTTTGTGTTGTAGAAAACTATGATGATTATGTTTTGCTTATGGCCATGCAGTGGCGGTTCCAGCTTGTGGCAGGCTGGGCTCATGTCCGGCCCAAATTTATGTTAAATAAATATTACTCACATTTTTTCTCTCTTCTCTCTTCTCTTTTGCCCAGTCCAAATTTTTGTTAAAAAAAATATTACTTACACTATCATCTCTCTCCTCTCTCCTCTCTCTCCATTTTTTATTCTTTTCCTTACACTCTCCTCTCTCCTTTTTTTTTTTTTTTTTTATTCTTTTCCTTCTCTCCTCTCTCTCTCTCTTTTTTTCCGTTGTTTTCCTTCCCTCTTCTCTCCCTCTTTTTTTTTCTTCTTTCTTTTCCTTCTCTCATCCCTCCTCTTTTTTTTTTTCCATTCTTTTTCTTCCATCTTCTCTCTTCTCTCTCTCTCTCTTATGCTCTCCCTTTCTTATTTCTTCCTTTACCTTCTCTCTTTTTGTTAGAAAAATATTACCTACATTACTTATGATTATTTAAAAAAAATTGTCTTGCACAAAAATAACTATTTCAGAAATTACAAAACATGATTGATAGGGCTATAGAGCTCGAGGTGGAAAGCTAAAAACGGATGTCATAATAAACGTTTATAAAAAGGAAATAAGGGGAGAAATGAGGTCACAACCTAGCTCCGCCAATTTTCTTCCTTCCCATTTCTCTCGAAATAAATCTAGTTTTTTTAAAATTAATGTAGTCCCCTATTTTATCTTTCTTTTTAATGTAAAATATTTTTTTCTTTTAATTTTTCTTTTGGTTTTTATTTTAGTTTTTGTATTTGTAGATATAAATGCATTTGAGAGTAAGGCTTATTACGTCTCCTCTCACTATGCAATTTTAAAAAAAATATGTTTATTAATGAAATTCATTCGTTTCGTCAAGTTTGTTATATAAATTTTGCCCGGTCGTTTTTCGAATCCTGAAACCGCCACTGTGGCCATGGAGTGGTTTTATAACGATGTTGAGTATATCAATGGAGAAAAAATTTCGTTTAATGTGTTTCTCATGTTGTGGAATTTGCAAGTCTGGAAACCACTTGGTCCAACTTTTTCTGAATAAATTATTTTTGTAAAATAATAGAGTACTGGACATTTATGGAGGCATGGTGTAAATGTATTTTTTAAATCTTTGATACGGTGTATTAGAGTATACCCGAGTATTTTGGTAGTTAAATAAGGTGTACTAAGTTAATTTTAGGGTTCATTTAACAATACTCAATATTTTTTTTATTTTATTAAAAGCGACAGTAATTTTATTGATAACACAGAAAAAATAAATGAGTATAGAGTGGCCGCAATGCCAAATATGAGTACAACATCTCCAGTAACCAAACACAAAAATAAATTGGTTTTATCTAGAGAGAATTACGCATGTCAAAAAAACCTAAAATCTCCAATTCGGCAGACAAAAGCACATGTACTAGACCTATAGTACAGATTCACCGCACAATGATAATAATGGCAAATCCACATCGAAAAGTTGAACACTAACTACAAACATCAACAAACTCCTATTAAGTTTTTGAGAATTATTAGACTAAAATAAACACAGAACAAGGACAACGCACCACATCCTCTCCAGCAAACCAAAGAGACTCATAACACCAACATGGCTAAACCTATTATTTTGCACAGGCAAAACCCGACCCCACACAAATCGGCAACAATCACTTTTCCAACTCCAAACACTAAACTTGAGCAAAATCCATGTGAGTGGACCAAAAGCTGCAACAAAATCTTGACGTCTATGGTGGATTGCAGTACTTGCTTAAAAAACACAATGAAAACCAAAGAAAAAAGCTTCCCAGCAACAGCAATACACATCAAAGAACAACAAAAATCACCAAGGACCTACAACAAAAAACAAACAAACAAACAAAAGACAAAATCTAGATAAATCTGGGCAAGATGACCTAAAATCCAAATGAATTTGGGGAGAGAAAATAATAGGGGAAGAAAACTAGGAAAGGAGAAAGGTAGATGAGGAGAGAAAGATGGAAGATGGGGAAGCCACCCATCCTCGGAAGGGGGTGGCGGCTTGCAGTGCTAACTCACAGTTTCACCTTCAGAGAGAATTTAGGTTGTGAAAAAAACGTATCCCAATACTCAATATTATTAAGTACTCATGTTTGGGATTATGTTGGAACTGAATGTCTTTTTAATATTCTCGTTGCATATGTAAACCTTTTCTATTTGTTTCTAATAAAATTTTGCAGCGACTTTGACTTAATTTTCGGTAGTTAAATAAATGCGCACAATTAAATAGGTATAGCTTTTCTGATCTAATTTAGGTGAGGATTAAAAGTAGATACAGTAAAGTAAAACGAGTGGTTTTTAAAGTAATAAATAGGTGAAAGGGACTCTTCTGGGAGTTGGGATGTGAATGTGTATGTTCATATTTAACACGTTGAGCTACTTATAGTACGGAGGAGGTAGGTTGTTTTTCCCTCATCTGGACAACAATTCCAGGCAGAATATGTGTGGCCACGAATCACGATCTCATCTCATCCTGTTGTAGCAGCATATATATATATACACATATTTAGAAATATAAGAACGCACGTTGTCTGCAGATGTTGACTAGTATATAATCACTTGCACATTTATTAATTTTATCCACTATTTTTTTGTGAGCTTTGGGCCCTTGGATCTTCTGATAAACAAAACAACACAGACAGCAGGCAAAGTTAGCTACAAGCCTAAAGCTGGCTTACAGGCTTACAGCTTGAGATGAGAACACCGACAACTTAGTTTTCTAAACTTAACTTGTAACATGTTACATGTATGTATCATTGTATCTATATATATCTATGTATCTATATGTATATCTGCATGTAGCTTGTTCAGTTTGTGCAGTTTGCGATTGCGACCGTTGCAGCACACAGACAACACTGAAAGACAGCGCTCCATTCCCAGTACCCTCCCATGATTTTAATTTTTAGTACCAACCAACAGTCTATGCAATTCATCACCATTACCGTTATATTATTATTATAGGTCAATTGCCGCAACGTGCTCTCACGTTATTTAATAATATGAGTTGTTTATATAGAAAGCGGCAAAAATTTCACACCCACAGGAAGGGGTGCGTTAAGTCACTCCACCTATTACCAGTTAAATTAGCATTAGTGCTCGCGTTCTAATGGATTGTATGGCAACTGAAAACAACAACATTTTCCATCATTTACCAAAAAGAAACTACATCTACAAGATTTAATATTTAAATTTATCTTATTCTTGTGCATGTTTTTATTCTTCCTAAACTTAAAATAGAAATTATAACCTATGATGTGCATTGGTCATTGAGAAGTGGGAATTGGGGGCATAGACTGCAGTGTATGAATTTGCTTAGATTTTAATTAACACTTGTCACATGCTTCAATCTCGAATAGTATTTTTACATGTGTAATGGTTTTTGAGTAATTACTCTTGAATTTGTACCACCAAATTTTATGAATTAATAACATTATTAATAGCATACAAAATTAATATATTGTTGACCAATATTTTAAAAGAAACCCACCAACTCACATGAGAGAGAGAGGGTTCCACATTAAGCTGATATGACCATAATCCGGATGTCCAGTAAACTACTTCCCCGGCTAATCACTGTGTGTGTTTTCAATTTTATTTCTTTATTATTATTATTAATCCGCTCTCAAAACTCAAAACTTTGACAGTTGGAAGGTTTGGAAGTTTTGAACAACATCCTTGATTGATATATCCTACACACAAAAAATGCAATCCCGTAGTTTCGGGAAAATCTTCGGGGCATTGTCGTCATTTCGCATCGAAGCTGGAGCGCGGAGAGAGTGGTAGTTACCGCCACCCACACCAAACAACAAATCCCATAAATAAAAAGACAAAAACAGAAAATAAAAGGGAAAATCAGAGCGAGCTTTTTCGTATCTGCGGCGTGGACTTTTTGCTGAATTTCAGATCCACAGAGCCAAAAATAACCACATCGACCTCAGACAGACAAAGCAAACAAAACAACACAGAAAGAGAAAAATAGCAGAGAGAAAGAGTTAGTTGAAAGTTCTGGCTTTTGGCTTATCGATCAAATGGCTGAGAACCGAGAGCAGCCACCGGGCCCACCGCCGTCCACTTCATCCTCACCCTTGAAATCAGCTGCTCCTCCTCCGCGTCCTACGATCACCCTCCCTCCGCGCACCTCTTTCGAGACGCTCTTCAACTCCGGCGGCGCCAATAGTGGGCCGGGTTTCGGCCTCGCCTTCAGCCCAGGGCCCATGACGCTCGTCTCCAGCTTCTTGTCCGACGGCGACGACTGCAAGTCCTTCTCTCAGCTGCTCGCAGGAGCCATGTCTCCGGCGGCCAGGCCGCCGGGCTTCCCTCAGCTCGAAGACCGAAGCTCCGGCGACGGCGACGACAACTCCGATTTCCGGTTCAAGCATAACAGACCGTCGCCGATGTTTTCGGTCCCGTCTCCGGGCTTGCTCGACTCGCCGGGGCTCTTCTCGCCTGGTCAGGTACTCAACTCATTTACCTTTACCTCTTGTCTCTAGCGTATTTCAGAGTTGGGCATTTTTGAAAAGTTCCGTTTTTTTTTTTTGGGTTTAGATTTTTCCGAGTACAATGTCTTGTCTTTAGTTGCTGCCTAGACTGAGGTAAAAATGGTAACTTTATTTATTTGTAAAGAACTGATGAGAAAAGGAAGTAGCAAATGGTCGATAGATTGAGTCCGTTTTAAATGGCGGCAAGTAGTTGTAATTAAGGTATAGATTAAAGATTCTAAATTTAGTAACTATTTTTCGTTTTTTTTTTTTTTTTTTGGGGGTCTTGTGAAGGGGGGAATCTGGCAATGGTTCTGGGTTCTTAGAATTGATTCACTTGTTTTTTAGGAAAATTGGATAAAGCTACATCAAACCAATCTGCTTAGGGCATTGTTGTTGCTTTGATACGCTACTTGGAATTCGTTTCTTATCGTTGTGGTTTTTGCATCGTGTAGGGACCCTTTGGAATGACACACCAGCAGGCCCTAGCACAGGTCACAGCTCAGGCTGCACAATCCTCTTCCTATTTCCATATCCCAACTGAGTACTCATCTTCTTTATCGACAGCGCCCACCACATCTTTGACACAGCTTCCAGCCTTTACTTCCGATTCCACAGCACCCCAGGAGATGCCATCTGGAGCAGCCGACTCTGGGGTGGTTATAAAAGAATCATCTGACATCTCCCATTCTGATCAGAGATCCCAACCGTCTTCGTTTACTGTTGATAAGCCTAATGATGATGGATACAATTGGCGGAAATATGGGCAGAAGCAGGTGAAGGGCAGTGAGTTTCCTCGAAGTTATTACAAATGCACGCATTCAAATTGTCCTGTTAAGAAGAAGGTCGAGCGCTCAATTGATGGACAAATAACTGAGATTATTTACAAGGGTGAGCACAACCATGAACGTCCTCAGTCCAAGCGTGCAAAGGATTCTGGAAATCCAATTGGAAACATTCAGGCGAATCCTGACTTAGCTTCCCAAGTTCATGGTGGGCATTTGAACAAATCTAAGAAGGGTCAGGAATCTAGCCAAGCAACACATGATCATTTATCTGGGACTAGTGACAGTGAGGAAGTTGGAGATGCTGAAACCAGAGTAGATGAAAAAGATGAAGATCAACCTGACCCAAAGAGACGGTAGTTATTTTATGTAGATATGGATATGCATACTTGTGGTCTAGTTAATGTTCCCTCTTTGTCTTGTATCCTTAACACCATTCCTTTTATTTTTCCAGAAATACAGAGGTTAGGTCGGAGCCAGCTTCTTCACATCGGACTGTAACAGAGCCTAGAATCATAGTGCAGACAACCAGTGAAGTCGATCTCTTAGACGATGGCTATAGGTGGCGCAAGTATGGGCAGAAAGTCGTCAAAGGCAACCCTTATCCGCGGTAATACTGCTTATCCTAATTTCTGAGCTTAGTCATATTTACTATTTGAATATAATAGACTTTTTCAAGGAGGTTTGGTGCTGATCATTAGTTTGATTGTGAGAACGGAATTAGATTTTCTTATGTGACTACAAAACTAACGCTTTATGTCCTTCACATGGCATAAAATGTTTAAAAATCTGTTACCATATCAATACATGTGATTAACTGTTTACAAATCTAATAGCATATAGATTTAAATCCTGGAAAATGAATTTTGAGAGCTGAAAACCTTCTAGTTTTCATTGCCTATTCTCTTTTTTTGGTCTTGATGTTAAGATTGTGTAAATTTTATGTTGCCTAACATTTTCAATAGAAGGAGTATATTCTTTGGTGCATGGTTGGCTAAAAAAGTTCCTCATCTGTCATACTGCATTCTGCAGGAGCTATTACAAATGCACGTTCCCTGCATGCAATGTCCGTAAGCATGTAGAGAGAGCCTCGACAGATCCTAAAGCTGTCATAACAACGTATGAGGGAAAACATAATCATGATGTACCAGCTTCTAAAACTGGCAGCCACTACGCAGCCAACAACAATGCATCAAATACAAGAGCAGTCGATGCAGGAACTGAGAAGATTAAGAAGATGGATCTTAGAAACAGTGACCAACAGCCTGTAGCACGTTTACGCTTAAAAGAAGAACAAATAACATAATTTCTGTGAGTTTCAACAGGAAAACAAGCAAGAGTCGGAGAACTTGAAATTTCCACGAAGCAGGCAAAAGTTGTATGTGATCTTTTGCCTGAATCTGCTCTTCACCCCAGACCGTAGTTTTGACCGAGGCCCAATTTCCCAATTGCTAATGTACAAAGGAGAAAGGTAATATGAAAAGAAGAAAGGAAGAAGTCAGGTCGAATTTTTGTTGTATGTAAACTAATTAACAAGCATACTGTATTAAAATTTTACAACTTCTGTGCATTCTTTTGTATATGGAAACAGTGATGTTTTATATGATTATTTGCATCGGTGTTTGAACTGAAAATCCCCGAAATTATTATGACTTTCGGGTTTGCCTATTTCTTTTTGTTCTTGATTTATAGTCTTCTTTTGTTGACAAGTATTTAATAGGTAGTTTGAGCACAAAGTTATGTGACTTGCAAGTTTTTATGATTGCTGTTGCATCAATGGCGTGTTAATTCTCATCACCACAACCCACAAATTGATCCGTTTATGAAACATGATCATTTATCGTTTCTTTTATCAAAACCTAAATAAGCAACCTGCAATCTCACTTATAACTTTAAGTCCTCATTTTTGTTTACAAGATTTGTTACCAATGTATGATCATGTGGGTTACAGATCTCATGTTTACACCATTGAATTGAATAGGTCGCAGTGACCTAATGTTTACAAAACATGCCTTTTGTTTGATGTTTTGGCCGGAAAATTACAGGCTTTTAAATGCAAACCCTCCAGGATCCAGGTGCCTGTCCAAATCAGTCATCCATAGTTACAAGAGTAGGTATTTGACCATGGTTTACAAATTCCACCTTATTCAAGCGCAGGCAGCACAAGACTTGTTCTGGCAATTCCTCTTGTTTTTGTGCCTGCCAAAACCAGCAAAGAAAACCCCAAGTCAGTGTAAAAGTAAAAACTGGTTGCTCAAAAAACAAAAAAGGGTTTCATATTGAATGTACCTGGATTGTTAATCCCAAATCAAGCACGCCGTTGGTCAAACGCTCTCTGAATGATTCAAGTCCTTTCCTGGATATGTAGCTGAACCTATGGATATCTAGGTCAATCTCAAAGTAATTAGGTCCCTGTCAAATAGATTGCGGAGGTCCAGTTAGTTTAAAGCACTGGTTTTAGTTTATATGAGAACAAAAATATATGTCATTTTTCTTTTTTCTTTTTTCTTTTTACCCTGTAGAAATTGTGTTGAGGGCGGGAAAGCACAGGCTTATCATTATAAGCAGTTAGAAGCTTCCTTTCTGCAGAACTCAACTGGAGGTCATCTGGATTGACCAATCCAGCCATGATTTTTAGCCTTTCCCTGAAAGGAACCACTGAATCCTTTGCAAACCCTTTTACTTTTTCTGTCTCGTCCTCAACAAATTTCTGTGACAGAAAACAAAACATAAAGAAAGTCATACTCTGTGCACCCCGATCAGAGATATGGAAATTGGAAAATTGATGAAGAAGTACCCTGATGCTGTCTTGAAACTGAGCAGATATCTCTTTGTCAAAATTTTCATTCACTTTAAAATACAATACAAGACTCATTCCTTCCCCGTCGCAATCACCAAGGAACATTGTGGTAGGATAAGTAGGCAACTGCAACAACAACGCCAGAATCAATTCACAAGAAGTTTTCCATACACAATGACGAATGCAATGAAATTGCACCTCAGTCTACACCATCAAAACTGAGCCTACAGCAAAGTATTTTGGGATGAATAGGGAGAGAGAACCTGAATATTAACAATCAGGAGGGAAGGAACTTTGTCATGTGGTTTTACAGAAGGAAGCTCAAGATGCTGAGCAATGTGATCTCTCTTTCGGGGGCAGATAAACAAATCAACACCAATTGGTACATATGAGCTGTAGTTTGGGGCAGGGTACTTCTGTTTATCTCTGCATAATAAATTTTTCATGTTTAGACCATCAAAATCAATGATCAAGAAAAAACAAAATTAGGAACAGGCAAACGACTAGCATACTTGAAATAATTCTCGCCACGGAGCTTAAATACTGAAGGTGGAACTGCAGACCAGGATCCGGGACTTGTCTTCTCATCTGTTGAACAAGGAATGCGAAGTCCTGCTCTTGGGCGAAATAAGTATTTATGATCAGACGCACCTGTTCATACACTTGTTACACTTAGTATTGCAGCAGTGTATGTGTATGCTTAAACTCATATTTAAGCAATGTTAGTGGATAATAAAATGCAGCTTCACATTGCTATCTCATAATCAAAAAATCCATATACATTCTGCAGAAACTTATATTAGGTACTTACCAGTCCTTTCACTTTCGTCGATGGATTTCCTCGTATAAGAAAGCATGATAACTGCCGGTTGCTTAGGGTTCTTGTCATTAAAACTGACTTGGGTTTTCTCTACCGAATGGCGTGCATTTCCATCTATTTTCAGGTAACTTTCATAGAAGCCCTCATACTTGCATCCATTATCTACAATGCATGACGCACTTTCATACTGGACCAATTGACCATTTGGGATATTACCTGCTATAGGAAACCCATCTGACACCCAGAAAGACAAAATTAGCGTTGGCTATAATTCACAATTGCCACACACGCACACACAAAAAGAACAATCACTTTTAGTAATTTGTGATGAGATTTAAGTTCATTACCTCCATGCACACTGCAGAAGTCATCTTCTGAATCAGATTCCATAATACTAAGGGAGTCAAACCATGCTTCCCCTGGGCATTTCCCTGCACATAGTTGAAATCTTTACAGTCAGAAATCACATCTTCTTTTGCATGTTAAGTTTTCATATTGCTCCTCTGTTTGATATAATTTCAGTTCACATCTTCTATGTACATCGAGTTATTTAACAGACAAATTCTAAAGTCCTAAACACTTCAAACTTACCACCATTTCCATCAATCTGACTGTGGTTCCATTGAAGCTGAGTGAGGTGAAATGTGCCACTAGAAACCTCAGATCTCTTGCAGGTAGTTGCAGCACCTTTCTCAAAGTCAAGATGTACAAACTCACTAACAGACCGTCTCGTAGCTGCATCAGAAGTGGAGGTGACACCCTTCTTCACCTTCCTCCCCCGGCGTCTGGCGACTCTGCGGACCCTTTTCTGCTGGGCTTTAATAGTTGCATGAGGTTTTGAAACACAGACACCCATCGCAAAGCTACTCTTTCTTGAAGTAATGTGCCAACGTTGCAAAAACAGAAGACACACTGGATGTAGAGCAGTCTACAAATACATATATATATTTAACCTCTGCAAGCCAATAAGAAGATATAAGAGCAAGCTATGCCAACTCATTATGATTGGTTGTGTGGAGTTCAAAAACAAATTGAACTATAATAAAGGGAAAATATGAGAGGTAGCTAGGATGTGCATTAATGCAGAATCCAACATTTTCCTGCTACAACATATAGAAGTTGGCATGGACCCAATCAGTCCAATCAATTCTAAACATACAATTAATACACAACTTTTCTTCTTCTTTTGTTTTCTGATCTGTACAAATTCATTTGACAGGACTTAAAGCGTGTAGCCGAATTTCAAAATAGTTACCTTCAATTCAAAGGATAGTATCACTTGGCCATGCTTTTGAGAAAAACCTGAAGATAACCCCAGCAAGAAAAAAGACAGAGAGAAAAAAAAAACCATCAATAAATTCTGAATGCAATTACAAACCCACCACCAGGTGAGTATTCTTGAAAACATTCCATCTGTTAACGTTTTATGTATGTTTTGACAGAGAACCAATGGAACACGAAACATTGGAAAATTTATGTCTGCACTGCACAAGTCCCCATCAGTCATGAATCATGATCGAAAAGACAAGAGAAGAGGCTGATAATTTGAGTACCAGAACCAGTTATGATGTTAAAAGAAATTAATACATCTGATCGTGTGGTACAAAGAGAGTAGTTGCAATGTGTTAGGAACCATTAAAGAAACAGTAAATGCGTAATCATATTCAATGCATTAAAGTTTTAAAAATAAAATAGTGGAAGCAAAAAACGTACGTTGGATCAGATTTTATAGGGAAAAAAACAGAGAAAGAAACATGCAAATTGAAATTGCAGACCTGAAGGGACTTAGAATTGATATTCCGGCATGAAAATAAGAAGAGGAAAACCGTCGTTCCCTGTGAGGAACTCGGCCTCCTTCTTTGAACTTGTCTCTGTTTTTCTGCCTCTCTCTGTTTTCAACCAACCTTTGCTGCTTTAATTCCAAATGAATTTTCCACACAGGAAATGCAAAACAGATTATAACGGCGAGAAGACAGAAGACACCTCAGAAAACCCAACACAGAGAGATAAAGAAAGAGAGGCTCCGTTGAATTCGGATCCTATTTTCCTTTTAAATCTCCATCTCTCTGTCTTCCTCTGTCTTCCTCCCTTGCTTTATCTTCTTTTTTTCTGGGTGGCTTTTTTTAATTAAATTTTTTTTTGGTTAGTTGTTTTTTAGGTGGTATTTTAATTTGATGGTATGGCTTAATTATCAGGGTTTTAGAAATTACACCCACCCACCTCATACGCGTTCTTTCCTTCTCTTCTCTTCTCTTCTCTGCCAATGCCATCCTTCAACAAACCATATTTTAGACTTGCTATTTTGCTTGGGTTTAGTTTTTTTTCTTTTCCTTTTTTGGATTAATTTTCATATTACCATTGACTTGTTTTAATCAATGTGGTATATTCTAATATTAGCTTGAAGTAGTTTTCAATCAAATTCATAAGTGACTGTGCAGACTATGCCTATGTGCAATAAATAATGCAGCATCTTGATTCAATCGCAATAAATAATGCAGCTACATATATATAAAAGTTATATTATATGTAACTGAGTGCTGAAAAAACTTGTGAAATGAATTTCAAATTTTTTTTGTATGAGTTTGCGTTGCACGTAAAAGTTGTCGATGAATAGTATGCAAGTGTGGAAGGTCGCCATCAATGGCAGAGTGGCACTTGTGGAAAGGCATACTCTAGGTTTAAATTTTTGTGCACGTCCAAATGTGAGAATCAGTCGGCTGACAAGTGACCACTGACCATGACTCTTGCCATATAAATTTTTGGGTCTCATTCTGCATATAAAGACACCAACAACCTCTTAGTATTATTTCACATCAAGATTTATTTAGCCAGATGTGTTAGAACTGACCGAGCTATTGTAGTTTTATATTTTCAATTGATATTGCAGTAAGTGTTTAAGAGTTATTGGTTTTTTCAAGGAGCTAGCTAAAAGGGGTCACGACCCTGGAGTGGTCTGTATGTGTCTCGCTGCTCTGTGTGTTATGACAGTCGCATGTGTGTATGGATGATTGTCAGTCGTTGATGAAAACAAGATTCATATTTATTAGGCATTTTGTTGGTTGATCACCTTAAAACTTATTAATACTGAAAATTGTCAAATGTGATGGTATGAAAGTTTGTTTAGGCCACTCTAAGGGAAAACAGAGAAAAAAGGGAGGGAGGGTCCCAAAATTTCGATGCATGAATAGCATGTTCCATTATCTATGAAGAACTCAATGATTGCTAAACTTGTGCAGATCATTTACAAAAAAAAGTATGGACAAAAACGATTTAACAACATAAACAATGCAATTAGTGTGTGTTAAAGTGGGGATCCTTAATCAGAATGGGATGCTTAAGCAACCCAACCCACATTTAAAAATAATAATGGGTTGATTTTGTCTTTGATTAGGCATCTGTCTTAGTATAGTTGAAGTGGACTAGCTAATCGATCCCTGTTGAAGTGGTTGAGCCATAAGGAGACTTAATTCAGGTTCAGGTTTTGTTTTCGTGATCCATCACATTCACACCCACTAAATGAAGAACAAACAAATTATGAACTATACTTTTTTTTTTAAATGTTAAATTGAAAAACTTGACTTGATGTTACATAGCCCCAAAAGAACAAAAGTAGGTAGCGATATTTCTTACAAAAAAAATACTTGCCTCTTTTCTTGAAAGTAGGAACTCCTACTTTCCTGCCAATCACAATTTGATATGTGTGTAGAGATTTCTCTTTTTGTGTTTTTGATGAATTATTTTTGCACATATGTAAAACTGTGATTTGTTGGAAGTAGGAATGCTTCGTTCCAAGGAAGAAGGGAAACATTTTCCTTTTTAGAATGGTTCTTTCCTAACCAATCAGTTCCTTTCAAAACTGGTTAATTTTAAGTTCAATATAAAAGGAATATTGAAGTTGGTGTTCATATATTCAGAACATCCTTCAAATAATGCTTTTAGTTTAGTCTTTCTTCCTCTTTGTTTTTGCCTAATGAATGAATGCCAAGGCCTCTCGATGCATTTTCTAATTCTCCTCAACCTATAAGTTTTATGTCATTATATGATTATTCTATGAAAGTTTTAGGCAGGAAAAAAGAATATCAGATAAAGAAGTTAGGTGCAAATCACACTCGAGACTTGGGAGGATGGAGGACATAGAATATCTAACAACTCCATCAAAATGAGAAGGAAGGATAATCTGATAATCATTCTTTAACAATCTTGGTTTCCAATGATTTTTGTAGAATTCCTCCCAAAGACTTGTATTTTTATCTTTTTTATTTAGAGAAAGTAGTGGATGCTCATCTGAAAAGTGAGACACATAAAAAAAATAAAAATCTAACACTTGGGTGTCATCAAAAACATTAATTAATTTGGATTATATTATAGATGAAGCTAACAAAACAAGATACAAGATATGATTTGTCCAACCCAACTAATATGTTGTGCTATACAGCTACAAATGCACTACCATTTCTCTTGGTTGCCCAAACCCATGAGAAACATTTACATAAAATGGAGATAGCACTACTTTATTATCTCTCTGTCAATCACCTGTATGTCACGCGTGATAACATTTTCACATGACAGTCTATGAATAGCCCGGTTTCATACAAATTTTTCTGCAAACGTGCACCCACTTCATCAACCACATTGCATCAGAGGAAGTAGGCTGCTCAAAACCAGTTTAATTAGCAGCAAGAACCAGATAGTTCTGTTTAGTTTCTGTGATATTTGATGAAACGCATGAAATATGTAGTTTCTTAAATTCAGCTCCTTGACCATGAAGTTAAAACCATAACCTTATCATAGAGAGCCTGAACCTGCCCAGTGTTTTGGGGGAAAAAAGGTTCAAAGGCTGTGAGAGTAGAAACATATAAAATTAAGAGACATAGCAGCTTCATGGATGGCTGCAAAAAAGCATTAAAATCCCCATGTTCTTGAAATTTATAGCTTTGCTAGCACATGGCAGAGATACATTTATCTTCCAAATTAAACAATTACCCAAAAATTTCAATTGGACAAAAGCCTGTTGCACAACAATTTTTGCAGTAGTGGCCTGAAATTGAGCCCAGCCCAGCCCGCAATTGCATTTTAAATTCTGGGCCCAAGCTGAAGATCAGGGCCTAAATTGGGCTATGATTTGTTTTCTCATTTTTCAGCCCAATTGGGGGGAGAGAGGGTGGGGCATAGCCTCATACTCATAGGCATATAGCAAGCGGAGTGGGGAGGTTAGGCACGCATGATTGAATGCACCGACATGTTTGTCTAAAGTAATAATGTAATATTTCAAAAGCCAAAAAGGACATCCATCACACCCACACAACCCTCTTTAATTTCCCATCGAGTAAGGACTGATGAATGACCCCGAGCTTTAAATTTGTCATGGTCCTACTTCTTATGATATGAATTCAGAGCTATGTTTTCTTATCTTCTTTATTATAAGATAGAGTTCGACTTTCACCTTCGCCGTAAAAACTAAAATTAAACTATTGTGTACGGGATGAACTTGCATTGCATTTGAATCACCCCGTCTTTTTCATATGTTTCCATCGACGACTTAGCAAATATATATATATATATATATATATGGGAATCTGCCTTCGCAGTTTGCAACCAATTGAAGCAACTTCATACTATTGTAGTTGTTGATCAATTATTCATAGAGGATCTCTTTCGTACGTCTATTTTTGGGTCCACCAATCGGAATTGAAGTAAGGAGAAATTGCAAAGGGAATGGAACAATTGTTTCTGGATATGAGTAAATAAGTTTGCCTCTCTAGGGTTTCTAGTTTTGACTAGCAGCTCTCTATCACATGACTTTACTCACTGCTCTCTTTTGATCTTCTTCTCACATACATACTTTTCTGTATTATAAGGGGAAAAAGTGTTTGTTTATTATTAAAAGTCTAAGATAATGCTTAATTAATTATAATTTTGTATTAGGTGAAGGGACCATTGGTTCCAAGTCCAACACCAACACACCAACACTAGGGTGGGATGGGAAGAGGAAGCTATGTCACGGGCTTTACCAATCACATGTCCATAAACAACTAAAAAGGCAAAGGAAAATATCAAAAGAGGATGGTCACGGGTCTATAATCCTATCGCCTTCATCTTTGACATGAGCTTCTCATAAAAAAAAACTAAGCGCAAACCCAACTAGTCTTATTATAAACCAAAATTTTGTATTATTCCATGTGTTTTATTTTCTTGTTCTCTTATTCTACCATCCATATTCTCTTCTTATCTTATTATATTTTGCGTAGAAGTAAGTAAATGGTTGGTTGAATTTTGACTTCTATCCAACTAAAATAAGAACTAACTCACAAGTTTGTAACTCTGAGTGTTTAATAATATTTATCTTTACGACAGAGGTTTTGTGTTTGAATTTCTCTTTTTTATAAAACAAAACCGAGCATGATGATTTGACGTCCTGTGTTTGAATCTCCGTTCATAGTAAGTCAAACAAAACATAATTTAGGATCGGACTATTTCTACAATTAAGGCTATTATTTATTTCCGATAAAATATGTTACCTCTTGAGATGAGTAAATTTTGATTCTCTCTCTCTCTCTCTCTCTCTGCATGCCAATGACCAGATGGTCCCGTCGTGGAAAGGAACAAGAGCTGAACAGTAGCAATCAATTATCCAGTACAGCTTGTATGATGTAGAAGCTGACGTGTATCTTTTTGGACCGTCCCTTTCATCATCTATCAAAACGTATACATGCAGTACATCAACGGCTCTAAGCATCTGTAGGGTCAACGTAATTAGAAATAGGTGATGAATACTAAAACCCTTTTTGGGTTTTGAGGTCCAGAGAGAGAGACAGACAGACAGACAGATAGCGAGATCCAAAGAATTTAATGCACCCAACAACTCTGTCAGTGACTATACGCAAACACCTTTATTCAATTCAACTTTTTACCTCATATTTTTTGGGAGTTTCACTAAAATACTCAAAATAGGACTGAAATTATAAAAATACCCAACATCCAAAACACTTTATAAACATACCCAAAATCCATCATTACACACACTCAAAACTCATTTATAAACATACCCAAAAAATATACAATTGTTGATTGTGGGTTGATTTTGGGTATGTTTCTATGTTTAAATAGTCCTCGATTATTTTTATAAATACATATCTAGAATTGAATATTTTTATAAATATCTATATTTTACCCAATTAAGGCGGTAAAAAATTCGGTCTTTATGCTGGAGCGGAGAGATCCCATTTGCTTGGTCCACTCCACACCATTGGATGTGGGTCCAATTACAATCTCTTTGGTAACCAAATTGGCTTTGGTTGTAGCGTTTTAAATATTTTTATTTATGTGTCATCAAGTCCAAAATCTGACAAGAAAATGCCAAATGCAAATTGACAAAAAGGTTTTTAGAAACCACAACCAGTCCCTGCATGAACTTGGCAATCTGCCCCATATCCCTTCCTTGCTTTTGTCCATTTTAGCCTTTCTCACTGTTAAGTCACTCACTCTCTTTCCTTCTAGCTCCTGCAAATTGTTAAGATATTGCTTGCCTGTATAAAAAGATAATCTTTATTTATGTGAATCACAGTTTAATATATATATAAAAATAATTTATAAAAAAACACAAAAAATAATAAAAATTCTATACACATATCACATTGCTATTAGCAGAATAAGAATGTAGAAGTTTCTAATTACACAATAAGGAGGAAAGAGTATTTTCCAATTGTTAATATCCAATTCAACCCGACTCACACATCTTCAATTCAAGTACAAAGTTGGCCTTGTGTTTTCCCCATGGCTTTTGGTAATATGTTTGCATATATCCGCGTTATTTGAGCAAAGCTGGTTTTTTTAACCAGCTGAACTCAAAAATCTGATAAACGAGATTGAAAGACAAAGTGCAGAAACA
Source organism: Prunus fruticosa (assembly GCA_018703695.1). Lineage (NCBI taxonomy): Eukaryota > Viridiplantae > Streptophyta > Magnoliopsida > Rosales > Rosaceae > Prunus > Prunus fruticosa. The sequence continues at coordinate 41,782,837 of CM031917.1, read as the reverse complement.
CAGCGACAACCAGGTAGCATAAATTTGCAGACTAAGGTTAGAATTTAAGATGGCAACGACGTTTTAACACATAGGATATGACAGGACAATTAATTTAGCTAAGTAATGGAGTGCAAAACAACAAACGTGAACCTTGAGCATTCATCAAAGCCAAGAGAGACAAAATATGAGTAGGGACCAAACCAAAATGGGTTCTTTCTTAGCAAAATTGCAAAAATTTGCTCTAAACTCAAGTTATAGAAGGTTTTATGGTGGGCACAACAGATGACAGATTCTTAACACATGATTGGCTTGGCTGCTAGATCCAAACTTCCTCTTGTTGTGTAGGCATCAACCAACCAACTACCCCTTTATAATTTTGGACAACATCATGAAACACAAAAACAGCATTTAATATTAGTAGGTATTTGTCCAATACCTTGAAGGAGTTATTAGAAAAAAGAAAGAAAAAAAATGGTATTCCCACCCCTTCAAAAGGAGAAATTCAACACAAAACTCACAATTCTCCTCAATTGTTCTCTAACTGTGCTTTTCCTTTCCACAAGAGGAAGATTATCCAATTACACAGCGTAAGCCACCATCACCATATTATGCAGAAAAAGAAAAAAACTTTTTTCCCTATTTTTTAAGATGGGGGTTGTGGTCAATTACAAAAAGGAGAAGGAAACAACTGTCTGTTGCATACACTGGCCTGTGACACATGATTTGCCCAGAGGAAAAGGTAACGCTACAGACAATAAAAAAGTAAAAGGTGTTGTAGGTAATTATAGGCAAGGAAAGAAAACCAGACCAGACACACCCTCTCTCTCTCTCTCTCTCTCTCTTCCTTTTTCTCTCATCTCATTTTTGTACAGTCAATCAGTCGTGGATCTTTGCTAAGTAAAAAAGCCTTGCAAGAAGAAACAAGAGAAAACCCAAAATCCCAAAACCAGCAAAGACCCTCTCTTTTTCTCACCTTCCATAACTTAAGGTTATGATTGAGTGAGCCGGGACAAAGTTTCCTCATTGTTGCCCATAAACCCACTACCTCTTGCCTGTCGTATCTATCTCCACCTTTGAGCTCCTTTTCCTCTCTGATTAGACACCGTCCTGGAAAATGTTCATGCAATCTCTGTTGGGTTTGTTCCATAGTGAATCAATTACCTTTATTTTTCCCGGAAAATGAGGGAAAGTGGAGGAAAATAAATAAAAGACATACAAGTTAAAGATACCCAAGTCATTCTTTTTCTTGCCCCATACATTGTATCGTCTTCTTTTCTATCTTGGGTCTTCGGCAGTATTCAAACAGAAAATGAGGAAGCATGGATGGCAACTACCCTACCATCCTCTCCAGGTATAGTTCCAAAAATCTTAGCATTGTTGTTAGCTCAGCCAATTGATGTACTAATTTTGTTTATTTCTGAAGGTGGTGGCTGTTGCTGTATTTCTGGCGTTGGCCTTTGCTTTCTATGTGTTCTTTGCTCCTTTTGTTGGAAAGAGGATTTTTCAGTATGTTGTGATGGGCCTCTACACTCCTCTTGTAAGCTACTTTCCTGAATCCCCCATTTTATATGATTTTCTACTCATTTTTTGTGGTTTAAGAGCTGAGATCCGTGCTTAGTTATATATGCCTAAAATAATTTCTCCAATCTGGGTTCTTGCTCCTTCCTGTGTGTTTCATTTATTTTGGTTTTTATCCGCGGATTCTTCGAGATGTCATCAACTCGTTGCTTTAGCTGATAGGGAAATGGGTTGCTTGTCTTTTAACATGTATATTTGCCTTGCACGGCTCCTGATTTCAGTTGCATGAATTCCAAACTTGATGTGTTAAAAGAACAGAGCTTTTTGCAACTTTGTGAGCAAAAGCACATCATTTGGTTTTCGTGTGACGTCCTTCAATTTTGTTGATATGAGGTCGTTTGAAATTTTGAAGTAATTGCTGCAATTGTTGCAAACCCCTCTTCGGATGAAAAATAGTATCTTTAGTCCGCGCAGCCGTTTCTTTGATAGCAAACCAGTTGTGTTAATTTTATGGATAGTTGAGTTGAAGTTTCTGGCGCCAATCTATGTTGCTCTCTATTTTCACGGCCTCGAGAATCTAGACCACATAATTTCACATTGCTGGTGAATTTTGATAAAAAGAAGTATGCAGAACAAAAGGATACTTAGCTCAGGGAAATCTAAAGATGGTACGAAGGCAATCATTCGAAATAGATGGTACTCTGTTTTAATTCATGACAAGTGAAAAAGAAAATGAAATCTAGAGCTTCAAGTAGTGTGTTTGATGTGCCAGTCAACGAAATATATTTATGCTTGTCATGATTGCCTATGATATGGTATATTATTTACCTGTGTATTCTTCTCAATAAGAAGTAACATAGCTCTCTTTTTTTTTTCTTCTTCAGATTACATGTGTCTTCGGCCTATATATTTGGTGTGCAGCTGCTGATCCTGCAGACCCAGGAGTTTTTAGGTCAAAGAAATATCTCAACATTCCTGCTGATGAAAAGCATAATAGAACAAAAGATTCTAAACTATGTGGGGAGTCAACATCATCAATGCATGATGCTAATGCTGTAACAGTTGGAGGAAAACCTCTGGATAAGGATGGTTTGGGCAAAGACGCGACTTCCAAAATGTCCGCCAGTGAAGGTGGAACAAAGAATGAATCAGAACATTCATCGTGCTTCCTGTTGGCTTGCTCTCCATGTGCATATATCTGCAATTGCTCCAGTTCGAGTGGGGAATCTTCTGTACAACAAATGAGTGAAGAAGGCATGTTCTATTGCAGTTTGTGTGAAGTTGAGGTGTGCAAATGAACTTGAATTCTACAAAGATTCATGCTTTCCACTGTACATTTGTTCAGTTGTGTTCTATAATCTATAACAAGCTGGGGAAACTGGAAAGGACTCATTGGGGGTGTCAGTTAAATGGCATTGCATGCAGATACTTGGCATGCTAGTTTTGGTTTTCATTTAGGAGATATCCTACTGAAGAATTAAATAGGGTGTGTTCGACTAACTCTTTTTTGGTCTTCAAAATGAGAAAGCTTGAGTAAAAATTAACCTGTTGGGAATTATTGTATTCTTGACATCTTCTCAAACTCAAATTACATGCAACCATCCACTAGCCACTCTTGAAATTATTGCATTGCCTTTGCATTGATTGTGTACAAAGTGATGTGAATAAGTGTTTGCATCAGGTTTTCAAGTACAGCAAACACTGCAGAGTTTGTGACAAATGTGTTGACCGGTTTGATCATCACTGCCGGGTATGCATGATCTTAGTTTGGTGAATATTATTATGTTCTGTCTTTGTAATTCCTCTAATGCCATTTCCATTTGGATTTGTAGTGGCTTAACAACTGTATTGGAAAAAAGAATTACCGACAATTTTTCACGCTTATGGTTACTTCTCTCCTCTTGGTAAGCATAACCTTCTGTTGTTTTCCTTTCTTAGGATCTTTCATATGATCAAGCTTACAATCACCGGCATATTGTCTCTTGTTGTATATATTAAGAACCTTATAACCCGCCTTTGAGAGTGCTCCCATTCCAGACACATGGATCTTCTTTTCGCCATTCAGCCATGTCAAGGTCCTCTCTTTAAAATCTTGATGACATTTTGACAGTGATTCCATAAGTAATCAATGATCTCTATAGAAGCTTTACTCTGGAACTCGTAGGGGTTCTTTGCTTGGCAAAATTTTTAATCAATTTCATTTTCACCATTGGCCTTCCCAATTGTTAACCTCGTCTTCTAAACAATGTCAAAAATGATGAACTATTCCTGGTCTTACATGGTTAGTTTATCCTATTTTCTCTGCTATAATTCCCAAAAGCAACACGCCAGGACCGATCACGCCAAAGTAAGTTTTTTTTTAATTTTCAAGTCATTTTTATTTTGACTAATTATTGACAGGTTTGTACACGGTTTGTACACCTTGGGGTTGAGATTGCAGCTTATTTTACAATGGTCAACTGGAATCTTCGTGCTTATCTGCTGTATTGTTGAGAGGAAGCAGTTCTCTGTGGATATTTCTTCCAAGTTGGGGAGCAGTTTCTCTTTGGCACCTTTCATTATTGTGGTGGTGAGTGTTCTGCTATTGTCTCTGTTCAAGTGAGCCCAAGTCCTAATCAGCCTTCTGTAATTGGCTTTTGCTAGTTTAGAGAATCTATTTATCTGATTTGTGCTTCTATTCTAGAACTAATGAAATCTAATCTTCAACTTTGTAGGCGGTGTGTACCCTTTTGGCTATGATTGCAACCTTGCCACTTGCACAACTTTTCTTTTTTCACATCCTCCTTATAAAGAAGGTTAGCGTTGCAATTGCTTCCTACACGATCATGTTGAATTTTCCATTTATATTACTATAGAATATCAAATCCTTGTTATAATTATCTGGATCATTTTTATCGTTGCAGTTTGGGGATCCATTTTTCATGCATCCAATGTGTATTTATCTCTAGTCGTTAGTCATCCCTCTAATAGTGAATAAAAAGTAATAATTGCTTGACAATGAAATGCTTGTTAATTCAATATTTTTTCCCATTTTCACATCCTTAATTTCTTCCCGAAAAGTTATCTGCCTATCTTTATCCTTTTTCATGCAGCATATATTTTTTAGAAGCTAATAATGTTAATCTGAATTTGTGTAGGGAATCAGCACGTATGATTACATCATTGCTTTGAGGGAGCAGGAGCAAGAGCAACAAGGAGTTGGAGGTCAGCATAGTCCCCAAATGTCTCCTGCTAGCTCACTTACTGGATTAAGCAGTGCAAGCTCCTTTACTACTTTCCACCGAGGTGCATGGTGTACACCTCCACGTCTGTTCCTTGAAGATCAGGTAATTTGACAGGAAACCATTTTGCTACGGTGGATCTAAGATAATGATGCTCCCCGATCTGTTTACACTTGTTTACAGTTTCAAAATCCATTGGCCTTCCAATGGGTAGTTCTTTCCCAATTGATGTGTTTCTAGAGGAATTCTCCCCCATGTCCTATCATTTGTATTGCCTGGAGCTGGTATTTCCAGTGACAATCTAGATATTAGAATAATGAAAATGGGCTGATTTGTTTGCTTTGTTTCTTTTTCCAGTTTGATGTTGTGCCCCCAGAGACTGGATCTGTCAGTTCGTATGGAAGAAAGATGGTGGGAGAGGAACCAGTTAAGAAGAAGAATACAGCAGTAAAGATCAGTCCGTGGACTCTGGCAAGATTAAATGCTGAAGAGGTATCAAAAGCTGCGGCAGAGGCAAGAAAGAAGTCGAAGATCCTGCAGCCTGTGAGGCGTGATGCTCCTTTTGGGCTAGAAAGAGACAGCAGCTTTGGCAGCAGTGGCCGCCGAATGGTTTCAAGGCCTGACAATAATCGAAGGCGAACTATGAAGCGGGTGCGCCTCCCAGCCGACCTTCCCATGGATGCTTTGACAAAGGGTTCGGCTAAAGCTGTTGACAAAGGCTTTACTGAGACATCAACTAGTTTGGCCCCTCTTCAGCTTGAAGCTCGGAGTGCTTTCCAAACAAGCCGAGCAATGTCAAGCTCCACAGGGATTGTTGCTTCTTCTCCTGATAGCAGTTTAGACTCACCTGACATCCATCCCTTCCGGGTGTCCTCATCAGGAGCTGAAGAGGCAAGGCGGCTTACGGGTCTGCCTGCTGCTGTTGCAGCTGGTCAGAAGGGAATGCCACTATCAAGGTCAACCAGTGATGGGTATGACGCATCTGGTGGAGAAGATAGTGATAGAGTTCCTTCTAGAATCGTCCAAAGGTCAACAAACTGGAGTAACCTTCTCTTTGGCTCTGATCAAGATGAACGGGTTGGCAAACTGAAAGCATCATCCTCTAGCCTGGCTAACACTAGAATGCTGTGATCAAGTGTGATTTAATGGGACTTAGGCCATTTTGATTTTACTAAGGGGGACATTTCAATATTCTTTCATTTGTGGGGGGCCGTAATTGGCCTTGAGATCTTAGTTTCATTTCAGGGCTTCATGGGTAAGTCATGGCATGCGCTGTATAGAAATATGAAAATTTGGGTTTAACTGAGATGCACATACTTTTGTATTTTGTCCGAGCTTAATTGCAGGTTCACCTTTGTTGAATTTTAGGGACTATCTGAATGGCAAGTTTGCTGCCACAATACTCGATCGGCTGTTTTTGCTTGCGTGGTCTATTGTTAAAATTTACATTGCTGTTTTTTTGTTGAGAAATTACATCACTGAATTCACGTAGCACTTTATTGTTCAAAGCCTAAACAGGTACAACACCAGCAGAGGCAGAACCTTTCTCATCATCCTCCAAAGCCTATCACATAACTCCATTGGATCAGAAACCACCACCTCCTCACCATTAGCTGCCTTGCAATACAAGATGGTGATTGCCACTCCATAGCAGAGCAGCACCATCATCTGCAGAATCGTGGTCAGGCCAAGGAGCACAGCAATTGCCCAACTCTTCCATCCACAAACAGCCGCCTCCGACCCCATTTCCAAAACCCAGCTAAGAAAACCTAACATTGCACTGAAACCCCCATGCAGCAACATCATAGAGAAGGCAACCCCTCTCACTCTCGTCCCCTTCACCAAACGCCAGCTTCGAAGCAGGGCACCGAAACCCCAACTGGGTTCCACCACAACCACCGCAAAGGCAAGGCTCCACATCACTTGGAGGTACAGCAACAGAGCAATCGTACTCACCACAGAGAACGCCATGAAAATGAAATGAAATGGCCCAATTATAGACACAAACTGCCCAAACGCCTTCAAAATCAACAAATCCACCACCTGGGAGACCACAAGGGTACCCAGCAGAGGAAAGAAGGAAGCCAGTCCCGATTTAATGGCCGAGGTCAGCCTCACTGGTCGGTCGTGGAAACCGTGGAAGGCGCTGTGAGTAATGGACCCGACGGCCAACAGAGAAGCGACAGAGACATAAAGTAGGAAGGCGATGAAAGTAAAAGGGGTCATGTCGGGGACGGCAGGTTGGCTTTGCTGAAGCTCAGAAGAAGAAACAGGAATTGTGAGAAATGGGTTGGTGTAGAAATCAAGGAGCGCTGGGTAGACGACGGTGGACAAGAAGAAAGCAAGGGGGAGAAGGAACATGACTGAGAGGTCTAAGAAGTTGCCGTTGGGGCCGTTCATTAGGCTCTGAGCTCTGCTCAGCACTGTCAACAACGAATTGCAAGCCATGGCTTTTTTGGGTCAATGGCTTGCCATGGCGCTTATGCTTAATATAAAATCATCCATTCATTTTATAATGTTTCATTAAAAGTTAAAACCAGTCCTTCTCAAAATCCCTCCCTTGTTCTTGTGTTCGATGTTAACCGGAATGCTTGTTTAACTTTTGTGTCCCCTAACAAGAGTGAGGCCAATCCAAAACGTCAAACAAAGCAAATGGTTTTTTCAATCAATGTAAAAACGTTGAAATAATAAGATAATCAAATACTTAACATGATTTCATACAAGTCCGATGACCTAAACCCACTAACATTTTTCACACCCTAATTTGCATCTTTCACATATCTTTGATTTTTATTCCTTTTTTCTTTACACAAAGTCTGATGAACTAAAACTCTACACTAACAAAGGAGTGCAAGCATTCTCAGTTTGATGAGCCATCACAGAGCTGACTGACCTCAGACTCATTATCAAGTATAGGCAACAGAAACAAGATGAGGAACTTTTCCATCGTCGAAGGGCAAGCTCACATACTCCGTCGCAAACTCCTCTGCAATTTCCATGGCGAGCTCGCCGTTAAGAGCCCTGCAATACATATACAACACCGTGTTCGCCGCCGCGTTGTAGAGCATTAGCAGCATAAGAGAAGTGGAAGTCACCACAATTTGCACTACAAACGCCCAACTCTTCCAACCATCAGTATCTCCATCCAAATCCAATGCCGAAGCCCAACTACAGAACCCCAAAATCGAAAAGAAAAACCCGAAAAACAGCATCAAAGACAAGGCTACCCCTCTCATTCCCTTGATCAGATTCGTGCTTCGAGTTAAGGATCCGAACCCCCAATTTGATTCCACCACAACCACCACAGAAGCTAGGGTCCAATTCACTTGAAGATAGAGCAAAACCAGAAACAGAACCATCGCAAGAACAGCTAAAAACCCAATAAAATAAGGGGAATTGTACTCCATCTGAAAACCCATCAGCTCAGCCCCTCGAACCACCAAAAACAACACTAGCCCAAAAACAATGAAAACCAATAAGACAAGGATCTGGGAAACAAGAACAGTACCCAATAAGGGGAAGAAGGAGAATAAAACGGATTTGATTGCGGAGATGAGTTTGACGGGTCGGCCATAGAATCCGTGAAATACGCTGTAGGTGATCGATCCCACGGCACACAGGGAGAAGACGAAGATGAAGAGGAAGAAAGATAGAGCGATACAAAGGGGTTTGGTGGCGATGATGGGTTGGTTTTGATGAGGATTGAAAGTAGAAATTTGGAGGAATATCTTGGAGTTGTTTGGGGATGGATCGCTGAGGAGGTTTTGGACTGTTGGGTAGACGATGGAGGAAAAACAGAGAGGGAGAAGGAAGAGGACTGAGAGGGCTAAGAAGTGGCGGGAGTGGGCGTTGACTATGCGCTTCGATTCGTTGAGCACTGTGCACAGGTTTAGAGGTGCCGATGGAGCTGCCATGGCGGATTGGGACTGAAGAAATGTGAAGGTTTTGTAAATTGCAGGTGGAAGAACCAAGCAGAGGATGAAGAAGATGATGTCGTGTAAACCGTCTTTTCAGTTTCTTCGGCTTTTCTAGAAGTATAGAGGTCGACAGATCGGATTGGATTGGATAACTTGAATGAATTTGTTTTAGGCTGGTGTGGTATGGGATAGCAGATACCAGACGGGCCTGGAAACTTGGTGGCCCTATTTCCTTGGGTTAGTCTTAGTCGGGCCGCCATGACTATGGCTACCACGTCAATGGAAATGCAATCCCCCAAGTCAAACTAGACGGCATTCTTGGTTTGGTTTTTGTTATTTTAATTTGGATTAAATGAATTTAAATACTAATTCTTCACTAAAAAATAATAATTAAAATGTAACTACTAATTAAAGTGATTAAATAAGGCTAAGTTATTACTTAATTATAAATATTAAACTAAAGAGACTAATTTTCAATTTACCAAAAAAACTCCCGATAAATTTTTGCCGGGATAGGTCTATGCCCGACAATTTACCGGGAAACATTTGCAGACATAAATATATGCCGACAAATTTTTGCCGGCATAGGCCTCTGCCAACAAATTTTTGTCAGTAGAGCTCTTCCGTTGAATTTTGTCGGGATTCCGACAACAAACCACTTGTTAAAATCTTCCTCAAGTCATACTCAACCAAAAGGAAAGAAAACATTTTGGGAAATAGGTTTCAGTTTCGGGTTAGCAGGCCTTTGTATGATTGCAGACTTTATTAGGCTCTTAGATATCAAATCATATGTTGTTGCTCACTATGGGCTTTATAGCCTATCACCTTTCACCAACAAAAACAAAAACAAAAGCCTTTCACCTTTCTTCACATGGGCTTTTGCTGTTTTTTCCGGTTAAATACAAACAGTAGCCAAAACTACAAGAGGAGATGGTTCTCACATACACATCTAAGATGTCATAGGGGTTTAAACATCACCACTGATCTGCAAGCCAATGTCATTTTCCAATTAGTTAGATTCCTTCGGCCACACATGCTTTGCTTGAAGACTGATACATGGTCTTTGCGGAGACTTGTGTTTTTGATAAAATAGTACCCTAGAACTAGTCATTGTTGTGACCCCCTTTGTGAGGGGCACCTTCTCCGATAGCTTCCTAATGCCTTGCTTCTATTAGATTTTGGTCAAGCACACAACTTAAGAATTTCCAAATCTCACACAAAAAAAAATTCAAAATCATTCAATTACACTCTCATTGACTTTTATTCTTTAAAACTTTAAAAATAGATAAAGAAAACAAAAAGAGGCAAGGGTCAATCAATGCACACCCATTTCGGTTGCCAGACTATGAGATTGTAGAGACCAGATAAGCTCCTACCTATTAAAAATTGAAAGAAAATAAATTTCTACATTAATATGATGTGCTCAGAGTCATTGCATGCCTTAAACAAAGAGAATGAAGCCAATTACTTTTTCTTATTTATGAAATTTGGAACACTGATAAATAATATATTTGGTGATGTCAAGTGGTTGGAAAACTTGTTAGATGCAGCATAATCAGAGTAAAATATTCACACCAGGACTGTTATAAAGCACATTGATTTGTAAAATGCAAGTAAAAAAATTGAAAGAGAGCCGCCAACAAATGCTCGTTTTTGTATAGATCTCTTAGATCGGTGGCCTTTGGTCCTTGGGGTGGTTGATTTGCATATTTAGGACTGGTTTTGATCTACTGTCGATCTCTATTTGGTGGAGGTGGAGTTGACTGCTTTGGGCGGATATGTCATTCCTTGGTGCTGTGGATCATGTTTGTTGCTGTAAGCATACTGAAACCTCTTATGGTAGGGTGGATGATGAACGTTAATGCCCTTTCATTTATTGGTGTTTCTTGCTCCTAGCTCTTGGAGTCTGTTTCTCCACCATGGTTACTGGCTTTGATTTGAGTCTTATGGATCCTCCTCATTTTCAACTCTGGGTGAGTGTTGAGCAATTTCGCAAGTGTACGAATCACACAAGTGGTTTAGAGTTAAGTGAAGTATTGTTCCTATAAAGAGTGATTAAATTACTAAGTTCCGATTGTGATTAACCCCAGATCTTATTTGAACGATTGAATGATGAGATTTGATTGATTAATTAACTAAAAATAATCAATAAAAGCAAGCATATAAAAATAAGGTGGTGAGTTTCAAATTATGAGAGCAATACTAGAGCTTCCGATTTCACCATAGCCGATTCTACCCAATTCCCTTAGTATGTTAATCCTAATGAATCTTCATGTTGATAGTCGATTTTCCCTACTTTATTCGATACTCTCCATCCCTGGTTATACCAAAAGTATCCTTATTACCAACCCACTCTATCCCTAATAATGGAATTAAGATAATAAGAACCCATTAAGTTTCCTTGGAAAACCTACAAAACAACCACATAAGTCATCACAAACATCCATGTCTAATAATGTAACCCATGACATCTATTACAAGAAGCAAACTCTAAATTGGATATCCCTATTGTCAATTTAGCATCAAAACAATTAAATGTTGGCCAAACATTCAAAGCATTAAGCATACTAATAGATACTCAACATGGAAAAAATACTTGGAATTAACATTGACAAAAGAAATTGAGTATTTGTTGAGCAATTTCGCAAGTGTAAGGATCACACAAGTAGTCTAGAGTTAAGTATCGTTCTCATGAAGAGTGATTAAATTTATTAAGTACCTATTGTGATTAACTTCAGACTTTATTTGAACAATTAGATGATGAGATTTGATTGATTAATTAACTAAAAATGATAAATAAAAGCAAGCATATAAAAATAAGGTGATGAGATTCAAGTTATGAGGGCACTAGAGCTTCTGATTTCACCATAGCCAATTCTACCTAATTTCCTTAGCACGTTAAATCCTAATTAATCTCCATGTTGACATTCGATTTTCCCTACTTTATTCGATACTCCATCCCTGATTATACCAAAAGTATCATTATTACCAACCCACTCTATCCCTAATAATGGAATTAAGATAATAAGAACCCATTAAGTTCATTGGAAAACTTGCAAAACAACCACATAAGTCATGACAAACATCATGCTGGGACCCACCTCTTGCCCTAGCCAATTGCGCTAGAAATGCTCTAAGACTGAGCTGTGAATTTGTGTTAGTAATGTAATTTATTTAATTGTTTCTAAGAATGCTATACTTATCAGTTAAGTACGGTTTAATATAATTGATTTAGTAAACATTTCATGAAACAATACTAATTAGGACAGACCTACCCTTTGACTAACCTGGGCTGTAGCCCAGGTGATTTTGTCTTTTTAAGCCTAAACTAACATACCCAACCCACCCAATGGACAGCCATGCATCGCATTCTCATAATTCCCCCTTCGCCCTAAACAACTCCTCTTTTCTTTTTCTTTTTTGGTAGAAAATAACCACCTTTCAATTTACACATCCAAATAAAACAGAAAAGAGATGTGCAATAGATGTATTTTGAGGGGTCAAACTCATTAAGCCATCCTGATTATGTTTTTTTTTTTTTATAAATTAAATTTACTCATAGTGTCGAGTTTTTAACCCACTCTAATTTGAAATCCTGAATCCGTTTTGATTAGGTGAACATAACCTGATAAACAAATATGAAAATTTAATCTAAAAGTGAAAGCAGAATATCATTTTTATAAGTAAGTGAAAGCAGATGAGTTGAACATTTAAGATGTGATCAAGTTTAATAAACTAAACACGTGGACGTGATGAAAACCTACGTTCATTTTTCAACCATGCATTATATATATCATGGTAGCTCGCTCAAGTGGCATTTTCGAGTGACTCTGCATATTGGGTACTTTCTAGAGGTCTAGGGTTGAATTATCTCAACAGAAAAAAAGAAAAAGAAGAGGTCTAGGGGTTGAATAATATGACCTGTAAAACTTTCCATGGCTAAGCTTATTCAACAGAAAGAGATAGAAAGGTCAAAGCTCCCCTCCGTACACAAATATATCATGGTAGCTCGCTCAAGTGGCATTTTCGAGTGACTCTGCATGTTATAAATAAATAAATAAATAAATATATATATATATATATATATATTATTTTGGGTACTTTCTAGAGGTCTAGGGTTGAATAATATGACCTGTAGAACTTTCCATGGCTAAGCTAATTCAACAGAAAGAGACATAAAGTAGGGATGGCAATGGGTAGGTAGGGTCGGGTGTGACAATACCATCTCCGTCCACTCTCTCCATCCCTGCCCCGTCCCCAAACCCATCTTCATTTAATAGGTTTCATGGAATCCCCGTCTCCATCCCCGTTGGGGGACTATCCCCATACCTGCCCCGAATCCCCGATTTTTTTTGCATAAAAAATATTTATCATACATTTTAACATTAAGTTTCATATTAAATTATCATTCAACACATCCAAATTAACTATAAAGTTCAACTCAACTATTCAAAATCACATCAATATGAAATTCCAAAGAAGATTAGGAAGAATTAGGAAATGGAGGTTAACTTAGGGTTAAACATAAATATTATAATTATATATTTATATATTTAAATATAAACAAATATATTTTCAGATCGGGTTCGGGGATGGGGACGCCAATAACATCCCTCCCCATATCCATCGGGGATTTTTCAAGTTCGGGAATCCCTGTACCCGATACTCATTTGGCCCCGAAATCTGTCCCACGAGGATTTTTGTCATCTCTAACAGAAAGGAAGAAAAGGTCAAAGCTCCCCTCCGTACAAAAATATTCCATGGGCCCCACATGGACAAGGTCTTCGTCAACTGCGACTGCTTCAGCGACCATAGCAACTTTATGGCTCACTCGCATTTAGAAACTTCTTGGCATAAATTTTCAACCCAAAACAAACCCGCTTACCCATATATATATGTTACCTCATTGGCTTATTGTCCAAGACATTTCTCACTCACTCTTTGCTGAAAACCAAGTCACTTAATTTCTAGAGCTAACAAATCACAGAGATTAAAAGAATGAAGTTTGGGAAGGAGTTTGTAACACAAATGGTGCCAGAATGGCAACAAGCATACATGGATTATGATTATCTAAAATCCCTCCTAAAAGAAATCCAACGCTTCAAGCAAAGACACAAGCCTCCACCAGCAGCTACCACACCCCGCAGTCGAAGGCTTACATTGTACATAGCCTTCAGTGGTCTCATGTCGCAAAGCCCGCACAGCCAGCAACCCAACAGCACATCCTCCACATCCCCTCCAGACATTGAAAGCCAAGCCATTCTTGTGAACTCTGTAAGACGTGATGGCTCCAACAGCTACCAGACCACGTTTCTAATGGCTGCAGAGGAAGGGGGTGTGCAGGAGTTGGAGTATTTTAGGAAGGTTGATGATGAATTCAATAAAGCGGACAAGTTTTATAGGTCTAAGGTGGATGAGGTGATGAAGGAAGCTGCTGTGCTCAACAAGCAAATGGATGCTTTCATTGCTTTTCGCATCAAAGTGGAGAATCCACAGAGGTTGTTCGATTGGTCAGTGGAGATAACTCGTCTTGCTTCCGATGTTGCTGCTTCAACAGCTGCATTGGCAGCTTCCACTCCCCACGGAATCAGTGAAAGAGACTTCTCAAATAATGTTTTCTATTATTCAAAACCGTTGATGTTACATGATTACAGAGAGATGGTTTTATAAGGGAATGGTCAGAATATTAAAACATACATCAAAAGGAGCTTTTGAGTTGTAAACTATGCTATGAGCTGTAAACTATGATAACACTGCAACTAGCCGACACCATCATATAAAGTACTATGGAATATTAGATAAAGTGGTCAGTCAATTATTCTTTACACCCCCGCAAGTTGACAGGCCGATCATGGACAGTCAGCTTGGAACGAAGAAGAGTAAATCGGGCAGCAGACAGTCCCTTGGTGAAAATATCAGCAACCTGATCCACTGTGGACAAGTAACGAACATCAAGCTCATTCTGAACTACTTTCTCACGGACGAAATGGTAATCAACCGAGACATGGCGTGTGCGAGCATGAAACACGGGATTGGCAGCCAAAGAAATGGAACTAATATTATCACACAATATGCGAGGAACGGAGAGAGGAAGCTGTAAGTCTTGGAACAGAGAACGTAGCCAGGAGATGGTCGCAGCAGTATATGCTAATTGGCGGTATTCGGCTTCCGTACTAGAACGAGAGACACCACGCTGTTTTTTTGAACTCCAGGAAATCAAGTTGTTACCAAGAAAAATACAATACCCACCAGTGGACCGTCGATCATCGGATCACCCGCATAATCCGCATCAGAGTAAGCAATTAGATGAAGTGGACTAGGGCGATAGAGCAAACCATGAGTAATTGTGCCATTGAGGTACCGAAGAATGCGTTTGACGACAATCCAATGAATAGTAGTAGGACGATGCATAAACTGACAAACTTGGTTGACCGCAAACGCAATATCGGGGACGAGTGAGAGTCAAGTCCTGAAGGGCACCAACAACACTCCGATATTCAGTAGCATCAGGAAGAGGATCACCATCCGTAATGCTGAAACGTTTACCTGAAATAGCTGGCGTTAACACCGGTTTGGCTTCATGCATCTTTGTATGCTTAAGAATATCAGCAATATACTTGGATTGAGTAAGTGAAAAACCATGAGAATTCCGAGTTAATTCCATACCCAGAAAATAGTGAGCTGGCCTAAGATCTTTCATAGAGAATAAACGACCCAAATCCAAAATCAAAGAGGAGATACTAGCAGTATCATTACCAGTAACCAAAATATCATCAACATAAATTAAAAGATAAATGCGAACGGAGCCATGAATGTAGACAAAAAGAGATGAGTCAGCAAGCGAAGCCCGGAAGCCCAATTGAAGAAGATGAGTAGAGAAACAATGAAACCAAGCACGTGGAGCCTGTTTTAAACCATACAAAGAACGACGAAGCTTACACACATGATGCGGATGCGTGGATCGACAAAACCAACTGGTTGGCGCATATAAACCTCTTCAGTAAGATATCCATGAAGAAATGCATTTTGCACATCCAGTTGACGAATGGGCCAATGAAACTGAACGGAAAGAGCCAACACAAGTCGGATAGTTGAATGATTCACAACGGGGCTAAAAGTCTCCCCATAATCTAGGCCCGCTTGTTGATGAAACCCATTAGCCACTAAACGTGCTTTATACCGCTGAATGGAGCCATCTGAATTCCTTTTTATACGAAAAACCCATTTACTTGGTAGAACATTCATGTGAGGTTGATATGAGACCAAATCCCAAGTTCCAGCACGAAGAAGTGCATTAAACTCATCAGACATTGCCAAACGCCAATTAGGAAGCTTATGAGCCTCTGAAAAAGATGTTGGCTCAACAGATTCATTAGTAAGAGAATCGAGTAAGGCATGATTAGCATATTTAGGATTGGGTTTAGAAATACCAGTCTTAGAACGAGTCATCATGGAATGAGTTGTAGAGTCACTCACTAAGGGCAAAGATGAAGAGGATGTACTTGGTAAATGTGGTTCAGAAACAGGGTTGGTAACAGAAGAGGTTATTGGGGGAGAGAAAGCAATTTGTCGATGTGGATTTCGGAAAATAGGTGCGGAGAGTACTCTTTGGAGTGGTTGGGCTAGTCATTTCGGATTGGGTTGGAGGAGACAGAGTGGGAAAAGTGGCAGGAGAGGATTGTGTAGGAAGAGGACATGCTAAAGATGGTGGAGGGACAAGTGGAGGACCCACATGAGGAGAAGGGTCGGCTACAGAATTTTGTTGGAGATTGGTTTGTGATAAAAAACTTGGTGAAAAAGTAGGGGAGCCCACTTGAGAAATAGTACCTTGGGAAGAGCTAGCAGCAGTCACAGAAGATGTATGCAGAGGAAGATGCCCGACAATGTGAAGGGGTTGCACAGAATTTGACGAAGAAGAGGACACATCCTTGACACGAGCAATATTAGCCTTAGAAAATGGGAAAGAGTTCTCATCAAACATGACATGACGGGATAAAAAAACTCTATTAGTTTTAAGATCAAGACACATATATCCTTGATAATTCAAAGAATAACCAAGAAATACGCATTTGGTAGACCGCAATTGAAGTTTATTATGATTATAAGGACGTAAATATGGAAAACAAGCACAACCAAAGGTTTTTAAAAAGGCATAATTAGGTTCCTTATTAAATAACTTTTGATAAGATGATTGAAAACCTAGGACTTTAGTTGGAAGACGGTTAATTAAATAAACTGCAGTATGCATGGCCTCAACCCAGTAGGATGGAGGCATTGACGCATGAGCCAAAAGGGTAAGACCCTGTATCCACTATGTGTCTATGTTTGCGTTCTGCTAGACCATTTTGTTCAGGAGTGTGAGGACAAGATTTACGATGAAAAATGCCATGATTATCTAAGAATTGTTTAAATTGAGAACTGGTATATTCCCCACCACCATCAGATTGAAAGGTTTTAATTTTAGTGGAGAACATATTTTCAACAAGAGTTTTAAATGTGACAAAATGAGAGAAAACTTCAGATTTTAATTTCATGGGAAAAATCCAAGAATATCTAGAAAAATCATCGACAAATAAAACATAATAATTAAAACCAGAAATAGATTTATTAGAAGAACTCCACACATCAGAATGGATATGTTCTAACGGTGAAGTAGAAACAGACATTGAAGAACTAAAAGGCAATTTAACACTTTTACCAAGTGGACACGAATGACAAACAGAATTAGAGAAGACTTTCGTGCCAGACAATGGCAACTTATTATGGGAAATAAAAAATTGCAAAGTGGGAGAAGCTGAATGACCAAGACGAGAATGCCACACAGAACTATCAACGCGGACACCTAACAGAGCAATACGATTTGGAAAAATTTGAAAAGACGAGTTTGGTGAGAATTTAAACGGATAGAGACCATTTTCACTCTTGCCCCAAAAAAGAGTCCTCCCCGTCGCCAAATCCTGCACACAAAAATTGTCGGGATAAAAAGTAAAGAAACAATTATTATCTTTTGCAAATTTGTGAGCTGACAGCAATGGCAAAGAAGCATTAGGGCAATGAAGAATATCTTTAAGTGCAAAACGAAACTTGTTATGGGAAAAAGAAGTATCGCCAACGGTATTAATTTTTAAACCTTGTCCACCAAGTACACACGCGACTGTTCGGAACCACGATATTCCCTAGTATGGGAAAGATGACTCAAATCATTGGTGACATGTGCATTTGCACCGGTATCTGTAACCCAATTCTGAATACCATGAGGAGGATAATGATATGCAGCCATGCCCTGAAGTCGTTGGGGTGGGGCCCTATTGTTATAAGGTAGAGGAAAACGAGATGGGCAATTTTTGGCGATGTGGCCAAAGCCTTGACATGAGTAACACTGGCGAACCTCAGAAGTAGACCCACCATAGGAAGAAGAAGAATCACGAACACCTTGAGATGGGATTTGACCAAGAATCCCTGAACCACCATATCGTGGCTGAAAAAATCCACCATGACCACTTAGAGAAGAACCACCACAGCCATTACCAAACTGGAACGATCCACGACTGCCAGGAGTATAGCCACCACGACGGCCACCACCGCGAGAGGTAGAGAAAGACCTCGACTGTTAGAAGAAGAATCACCATGGTGGCCACCGCCACGACTTCTGGAAGCCACTAAAGCAGAGACGCCAGAAGTAGCCGCTGGAACAGAAACGGACTGGAGGCGCTTTTCAGAGAGAGAAGTAGAACCTCAAGTTTAAAATAAGAGAGACAAGAAGAGACTCAGAAACCGATTCACCCGCCTGGCCTAGATCATCAGCAATAGACTTGATACGATCCAAGAACTCTTGGACAAAAGAATCACCACGAAGAGTGTTATGAAGTTCACTCTGAAGAAGAATGACAGACGATGAGGATTGGTGGAGGCAAAATGCTTCTCAAGGGACAACCATGTGTCACGAGCGGAGAGAGACGAGAAACGGTTGAGAGAACAGAAGAGTGGAGAGAGCCATTTATCCAGGATAACACAAGCTGATCTTTTTGAATCCATTCATCATATGCAGGATTAGGAATAGGTGAAGATGGAGCGTCACCTTCTTTGGAGGAAGATGTAGAAATAGTGGGTGGTGGGCAGGAGCTGGAGCCGTCAACATAGGACATGAGTTTACGGCTACGCAGTCCAGGAACAATTTGAGCAAGCCAACAAGAATAGTTCTTGCGGTCAAGCTTGACAGAGATGAAGTTGGAAACATTCGAGAAGAAAAAGAATCAGATAGAGATGAAGTCGAAGAAGCCATGATATGAAGTAGAAAAAAAATTATGAAAAGAAAAGGAGACAGTGAGTCTTAGGCTCTGATACCATGAAAGAGACTTCTCAAATAATGTTTTCTATTATTCAAAACCGTTGATGTTACATGATTACAAGAGAGATGGTTTTATAAGGGAATGGTCAGAATATTAAAACATACATCAAAAGGAGCTTTTGAGTTGTAAACTATGCTATGAGCTGTAAACTATGATAACACTGCAACTAGCCGACACCATCATATAAAGTACTATGGAATATTAGATAAAGTGGTCAGTCTATTATTCTTTAATCAGTGCACGCAGTAAGTAATGTTGTGCTTATTGTGCTATGTGTATTTTCTGAGCTCATATTGTGCTTGTGTCTAAAACTACGTCGCTTTAATATTATGTTTCGTGTGCAGGGAGCGCAGCCGTGGCTATGGATCTGATCGAAGAGAGTGGATCAAATAGCCAGGAGGAACATTCTGGTGATGAGGAAAAAGATGGAAAAAAGACTGAGAATGCTAAGACTAAGGAAAGAAGGCAGAGAGCTTAAGAGGCGCTAGACCTTCGCCACTGGACATACTAAATCATGTGACAATGAATCACACAGTTGAGACTCCGGTTTCAACCATTAAAGGCTTCCTCAATGTGCATCCACGGGCAGAGCTCAAGTTCAGGAGAGAAAATCTGAAGAAAGTTGAAGAGCAGCTTAAGGGTGCTTTTATTGAATTTTACCGGAAACTTCGGCTTCTAAAGAGCTATAGGTAAGTTGAAGAGCAGTTTGGTTGGTTTTTTTCTCTTATTTTTCTTTCTTTTATCAGTGTAGCTAATTATTTTTGTTTTTCCATGAATGAAACAGCTTCTTGAATACATTGGCTTTTTCAAAAATCATGAAAAAATATGATAAGGTATTTCTCAACACAGAAATTCCTGAAAAAATGTTTGCTATTACATGTTATTAGTAAAATCTTTGTCGGTATTTCATTTGATACTTATGCAGATTACTTCAAGAAATACATCAAAATCTTACATGAATATGGTGGATAACTCCTACATTGGCAGCTCTGACGAGGTGAGAATTCTTCATGCATAATGCTAAAGAGAAGAAAGATTAAACAATTTAAACCTCAAATCTTTCTAAGACGATTGCCACCACTGCAGATCACCAAGCTTATGGAGAGGGTTGAAACTACATTCATAAAGTATTTCTCAAACTCAAATCGCAGAAAAGGAATGGTCGTCTTAAGGCCAAAAACAAAGATAGAAAGACATAGAATAACATTTGCCGTGGGTAAGGCCTCCAGCTAAATCAGTATAGTTAAATTTCTTTCACTGAACAAAGGACAGTTTTGGTATCAATTTCCTCCCTCTGAAATCTGTTTATTTGAAATGTTTAGGTTGCTTTGCCGAATGCACAGCTGCTCTCACATTAGCCCTTATTTTGATGGTACGTGCTCACAGGTAACAAAGGAAAACCCCAGTACATGGACACCATGTTCCCCCTATACGGGTACTTATTAGGCCTTTGCTTTACTATCTTCTTCCCAAGTTTCCAACCAAAAAATAATACTCAATCTGCTCGACATGTTAAACTTTCTTGCAGCTTGTTTGGATTCATATTTCTGCACTTGCTTATGTATGCTGGCAACATATACTTTTGGAGGCGGTTCAAGAGTCAATTACTCTTTCATATTTGGTTTCAAGAAAGGAACTGAGTTGGGCTCCAGAGAGGTTCTTCTTCTCAATTTTGGTCTGGCAGTGCTAGCACTTGCTTATGTTCTCGCAAATCTTGACATGGAGATGGACCCCAAAACCAAAGATTACAAAGCACTAACCGAACTTCTCCCACTCTTCTTGGTTTTGGTAAGATCATAAATTCAACCATTTCATTTTTACACTTCTAGGATCACATACTGAACTAAATTCTTTTTATGCAGCTTGTAGTTTTGATATTATTATGCCCCTTCAACCTCATATATCGCTCAAGTCGCTACTTCTTCCTCGTTTGTCTGTTTCACTTCTATCTGTGCTCCTCTGTATAAGGTAATTAAAGTCAATTTAAGACACTTTTTGACGCAGCACAAGAAAATAGATTTTCAAGCGAAAATCCTAAAGAACGATAATCTGGAATCCACCAGGAAATTAGAGAGAAAATTCTCTTAGAATTATTTGATTCATAAAAACTGCCTCTCCAAACAACCTCAAAAACGTCTAAATACAACCTTCTCACCCTTTGAGCTACTAAAGGGGAGTTATTGAAATTAAAGGGGAAATAAAAGAAAAACTGAAAAATTGATTACAACTCTTTAAATGCAGATTTGGAAGGCCAAACGACCTTAGAAACCCAAAAGCCACCATATGTCACAATTCTTCTTCAATCATTTAGAAAATCCCAACGATACGCCTTCCTTTTTTTCTTAGTGCCATAATTGACCATATTTCGTCATACATCAGACCCCTTCACTTGTAAAGAACTCGACCTCGAGTTCTTGTTAAAATGAACCTGAATAGGCATAGAACTTGATGTGTAGATAAACTCTTCAATTTGTAGAATTAGGACTTGCTCATATTTGGAAGGAATAATCATATAATTAATTCCATAAACAAGATTAGAATATGCTAGTTGAGAATCAAACTCCTTGTATGAATTATTTTCTTCTCCAAATATAGATTCATCCATGCCTGTAATTTCAGAGGAATCCAATTGTTGTTCTTCATCTTTTGAAATATATGTTTCAATAACAACAGGAGTTTCAATAGGCTCAATATCTTGTTTTTCTTGAATCTCTTCCTTCATCTTATGGATGATTGGATCTTTAATTAATATAGCATCCATCACAGTTTCTTCCTTTTCGAGAACTTCCTCCATCTTTTCTAGACCCACCATGATATTGGGTTGAACAATCTTGTAACCATTCCTTAACAAATATATATTATATTCAAAAGGAAAGAATTTTTTCACAAGAAGTCTCTTCATCCAAGGCCAAGAACTGATAGGATTTTTACCTTGTTGCTTCCTAGATTTTCGCAACTTATCCCACCAAGAAGCAACATCGTCTTCTAAACTGGATGCAACAATTTTCACCATCTTCTCCTCTGGGATCGCTATTGAATCAAATATTTCCTCTATGTCTGCAACCCATTGAAGAAAGCCTTCGATGCAAGTCGCTCCCCATGAAGTATGGAACAGCTGCAACATCAAATTCTCTAAGAGAGATGGTTCCCCGTCTCCACGGGTCCTATCTTCTTCGTCTGGACGAGCCATTGGAGGCACCTCGAGTCAGGCAAAACCTGCTATGATAAGATAAGCCAATAATACCGAGACGGGAGAGACCCGCTCTGATACCACTTGACGCAGCACAAGCAAATAGATTTTCAAGCGAAAATCCTAAAGAACGATAATCTGGAATCCACCAGGAAATTAGAAAGAAAATTCTCTTAGAATTATTTGATTCATAAAAATTGCCTCTCCAAACAACCTCAAAAACGTCTAAATACAACCTTCTCACCCTTTGAGCTACTAAAGGGGAGTTATTGAAATTAAAGGGGAAATAAAAGAAAAACTGAAAAATTGATTACAACTCTTTAAATGCAGATTTGGAAGGCCAAACGACCTTAGAAACCCAAAAGCCACCATATGTCACAATTCTTCTTCAATCATTTAGAAAATCCCAACGATACGCCTTCCTTTTTTTCTTAGTGCCATAATTGACCATATTTCGTCCTACATCACTTTTTGTCTTCTTCTTCAAAGTGAAACTGAATGAACTTAGTTGGATGGTCTAATTATTCTGAAAATTTTGCTTCTTTTTCAGGTCACACTCCAGGATTTCTCTTGGCAGATCAGTTAACTAGCCAGGTCAGTAAAATGATCCTCCTAAGTCCTAAATCACACATTGCAGTCATATTATTTTCCTGTTTTTTCTTCTCTCTGTTTGAAATAACTGAGTGTCAATAAATTGTTTTCTTGTAGGTGCAAGCCATTAGAAGTCTGCAATTCTACGTTTGCTATTATGGTTGGGGAGACTACAAACTACAGACAAAACAATTGCAATTCACACGATATCTTCAACACTTTCTCTTTCATTGTTGCTTGTATTCCGTATTGGTCTCGTCTCCTTCAGGTACACAGCTCATCCCTTCTTTTCTTGCAAATGTCCTCCAAAGCTTCATTATCAGCCCCAAGCCAGACACTTAGAAAAGTTTGCCGTTCCATTTTCTTGCAGTGCCTCCGCCGTTTGGTTGAAGAGAAAGATCCCATGCAAGGTTACAATGGGCTGAAATATTTCTTCACAATAGTAGCCGTTAGCATGAGGACAGCATACAATCTTGAGAGTCTTAAAAATGAAGTGAACTGGAAAATTCTTGCTGGGGTTTTCTCAATTGTTGCAGCAATCTATGGAACATATTGGGATCTAGTTGTGGATTGGGGACTTCTGCAACGCAATTCCAAGAACCGCTGGTTAAGAGACAAACTCTTGATCCCTTACAAAAGTGTATATTTCGGAGCCATGGTGAGTACTAGCTACGTTCTCTTGCCAAACTTATATATGCTTATATTGCAATGTGAAACACACGTTCAGGCAAGAACCAACTTGATCAATTGCATGTTGTGCTTAGTATTTTCTGACTATTTTGGACAAAACAATGCAGGTGTTGAATGTGTTGCTGAGATTTGCCTGGTTGCAAACTGTTTTTGAATTTCGATGTTTCTTTCATGCATAGACAAACAATGATTGCGGTTGTGGCCAGCTTGGAAATAATCCATCGTGGGATATGGAGTTTTTTCAGGTTGGAGAACATCTGAACAATGTTGGCAAGTACAGGGCGTTCAAGTCAGTGCCATTGCCCTTCAACTATGATGAAGACCAAGGCAAACATGAGTAGCCAAAGAAACTACAATTTACAAATTATGCAAATCAAAAATCAGTGTTGGCCTTTTGTGCTTCAACAAGCTGCAACCTTCGAGGAAACAGGGGGCACATGTCACAAAACTAAGGAGGAAACAGAGGGCACAGTGGATTTCGTAACAGGAAAATTGGACTCCTAGTGATATAGATAAATCCTACACCAATTTCCATAAACAAACCCAAAAAATGACAGCTAACCTTATTGAATTTAATTTTTATTATTAAATTATTTTGATGCCCTATTGAGTGTTTTGGGTTTTATTATGAGGTTTTGGGGTTGAGTTTGTTTTAAGAAATGGATGGCAGTTTTGTAATTTATAAGAAGTTCGAAGCTTCTTTGTTATTTTGTAAATGAGCTTTTGGTGTGTTTCTAAAGTCTATTTCATATAGGGTTTTTATAATTTAGCCCACTGTATTGGGTATAATAGTGAATCTCTCTTGTTTTTTAAAATTTATTTATTGATGAATGCAGTTGCATTTGTATTTCTTTTAGTCTTTATTTTTTTTGTTGGGAAAATCGTAAATGCAATTCATCACATTTACGTAATGCAATTGCATTGACCAAAGACTAATTAACCGATCGACCATTTGGGGTCTCATCAGAAACAGAGTTCTTTTCTTTGTTATTCTTAGTAGGGGCGGACGCACATAGGAACAAATGGGGTCAGTTGACCCCATGGAAGCTGGGAATTGCAGTTGGGAAGGAATCACTACTACAATTATGGAAAACCACGACCTGTAATAGACGACGTAAAACTAAAAAACGTAGTGTTTTGAAAAACTATGAAAATCTATGACGGTTCCTTTTGGAACCGTCGTGCTTTAAAAGGCGCAAATACAAATTACGACCATTCATTTCTAATACCGTTGTTTGTACAATATATGGCCAAGCATTCCCAAGCCAATCCAAGCAAAGGGAATGAAGTCCCACATCGACAAAACACAAGAGAATGGGACTCTCCCTTCCCTATAAAAGGAGACCTCTCCCCTTCAAGAAGGGGAGGAGGAAAAGAGAGGGAGAGGAAAAGAGAGAGGTTGGGCAAGCTACTAGGGCCTCATGGGCTTATCCATGAACCCATTTACAAGCCCACGAATCATCGGCCATTAGCCAGATCCTGAGCCTCGGCCGGCGGCCTCGGCCATCGGCCTTCGGCATCTGCCTTCGGCCTTCGGTATTCTTCCTCTTCCCCTTGGGTCTAACCCTATGTACAATGTATACACACATTATCATAATGAGAACATAATTCTCTGTGGACGTAGCCCATTATTCGGGTGAACCACGTACATTTGTCTTCTGTATGCATGTTCATTTATTTCCTGAATGCTCCTACATCCTGAGGGTCCTCACCTTCAACATCCATCTCATCTTTAAGTTGGCCTACATACTACCTGTCTAGTTTTAGCGCAAACAGTTTGGCGCCGTCTGTGGGAACCGACACAAAACGCTATGTTGTTCTCCTTCACGAGTGCTCTCGGCACCCTTTTGAGCCATGCCCTCGGCACCTCCTACCATCTGCCTTCGGCCTTCGGCATCCCTTGCATCATTCGGCGCGTGCGATGTCTTCACATCCCACCAATGATTCAGCATCTGCCTTCGGCCTTCGGCACCCTTGCATCATTCGGCGCGTGCGATGTCTTCACATCCCCCAATGATTCGGCATCTGCCTTCGGCCTTCGGCACCCTTCCATCATTCGGCGCGTGCGATGTATTCACATCCCCCCAATAATTCGGCATCTCCCTTCGGCCTTTGGCACCCTTGCATCATTCGGCGCGTGCGATGTCTTCACATCCCCCAATGATTCGGCATCTGCCTTCGGCCTTCGGCATCCCTTGCATCATTCGGCGCGTGCGATGTCTTCACATCCCCCCAATGATTCGGCATCTGCCTTCGGCCTTCGGCACCCTTGCATCATTCGGCGCGTGCGATGTCTCACATCCCCCAATGATTCGGCATCTGCCTTCGGCCTTCGGCACCCTTGCATCATTCGCGCGTGCGATGTTCTCACATCCCCCAATGATTCGGCATCTGCCTTCGGCCTTCGGCATCCCTTGCATCATTCGGCGCGTGCGATGTCTTCACATCCCCCCAATGATTCGGCATCTCCCTTCGGCCTCGGCACCCTTGCATCATTCGGTGCGTGCGATGTCTTCACATCCCCCAATGATTCGACCATGAGCTCGAGCCTGAGCCTCGGCCATGAGCTCGAGCCATGAGCTCGAACCATGAGCT
Source organism: Prunus fruticosa (assembly GCA_018703695.1). Lineage (NCBI taxonomy): Eukaryota > Viridiplantae > Streptophyta > Magnoliopsida > Rosales > Rosaceae > Prunus > Prunus fruticosa. Next base: position 41,756,784 of record CM031917.1, on the reverse strand, counting down.
CGAGCCTCAGCCTGAGCCTGAGCCTCGGCCATGAGCCTGAGCCTGAGCTCGAGCCTGAGCCTCGGCCATGAGCTCGAGCCTGAGCCTCGAGCCTGAGCCTCGGCCATGAGCTTGAGCCTGAGCTTGAGCCTCGAGCCTCGAGCCTCGGCTGTGAGCTGAGCTCGGCCATGAGCTTCGACCCTCGACCTCGGCCATGAGCTGAGCCTCTGCCATGAGCTCGGCCATCGCATCAAGCCTGAGCCATGCGAACGACACCTCTGAGGACACTTCTCCAGCGCCTTTGTCGAAGCCATGCCGAACGGCACCTTGGGGAGACACTTCTCCCTGGCGATGCCATGGACTCGGCCATGAGCTCGAGCCATCGAGCCTCGCCATGAGCTCGAGCCTCGGCCTCGGCCATGAGCTCGAGCCTGAGCCTCGGCCATGAGCCTCGAGCCTGAGCCTCGGCCATGAGCTCGAGCCTCGCTGAGCCTCGGCCTGAGCCTCGGCTGTGAGCTGAGCTCGGCCATGAGCTCGACCCTCGAGCCTCGGCCATCGGCTGAGCCTCTGCCATGAGCTCGGCCATCGCATGAGCCTGAGCCATGCCGAACGGCACCTTTGAGGACACTTCTCCGCGCCTTTGTGGAAGCCATGCCGAACGGCACCTTAGGACACACTTCTCCGCGCCTTCTGGAAGCCATGCCGAACGGCACCTTCAGGAGACACTTCTCCCTGGACGATGCCATGAGTTTAGCCTCGGCCATGAGCTTCGAGCCATCGACTCGACCTCGAGCCTCGACTTCGAGCCTCGGCCATCGGCCCTCGGCCATCGGCTCGGCCATCGGCCTCGGCCATGAGCTCGAGCCTCGGCCTTATGCCATCGAGCTCGAGCCTCGGCCATGAGCTCGAGCCATCGCCTCGACCTGAGCTGAGCCTCGGCCATCGGCTCGGCCATTGGCCTCGGCCATCAGCTCGAGCCTCGGCCTTATGCCATGAGCTTCGAGCCTCGGCCATGAGCTCGAGCCATCGGCCTCGGCCTGAGCTCAAGCCTCGGCCATCGGCCCTCGGCCATGAGCTCAACCATCGAGCCTCGACCATCGGCCTGAGCCATGAGCTCGAGCCTCGACCTCGGCCATGAGCTGAGCCTCGGCCATCGGATTGGACCATGACTGGACCTCGACCTGAGCCATGAGCTGAACCTCGAGCCATGAGCCTCGACCATGAGCTGGAGCCATGGACATTGGAGCCTGAGCTGAGCCTCGACCATGAGCTGGAGCCTCGAGCCTGAGCCATGACCTGAGCCTCGAGCCTGAGCCATGAGCTCGAGCCATCGACATCGAGCCATGAGCTTGAGCCTCGAGCCTGGCCATGAGCTGGAGCCTCGGCCATCGAGCCTGAGCCTGAGCTGGAGCCTGAGCCTCGAGCCATGAGCTCGAGCCATGAGCTCGGCCATGAGCTTAGCGTTCGGACCATGAGCATCGGCCATGAGCTCGAGCCTCAGCCTTGGCCATGAGCTCGAGCCTCGGCCATCATTTCGAGCCTGAGCCTCGGCCATGAGCTCAAGCTCGGCTTAAGCCTCGGCCATGAGCTTCAGCCATCAACCATCAGCCTCGGTCATCAACCATCAGCCTGCTGAAGAATGAGCTGAAGCATTACTTGGCCAGTGCATTGATGACTACAAGTCCCCAATCAAGAAAAGTACCTCCATTAATCGGGAACTGGGGGACTCCTGTTTGTACAATATATGGCCAAGCATTCCCAAGCCAATCCAAGCAAAGGGAATGGAGTCCCACATCGACAAAACACAAGAGAATGGGACTCTCCCTTCCCTATAAAAGGAGACCTCTCCCCTTCAAGAAGGGGAGGAGGAAAAGAGAGGGAGAGGAAAAGAGAGAGGTTGGGCAAGCTACTAGGGCCTCATGGGCTTATCAATGAACCCATTTACAAGCCCACGAATCATCGGCCATTAGCCAGATCCTGAGCCTCGGCCGGCAGCCTTCGGCCATCAGGCCTTCGGCCTTCGGTATTCTTCCTCTTCCCCTTGGGTCTAACCCTATGTACAATGTATACACACATTATCATAATGAGAACATAATTCTCTGTGGACGTAGCCCATTATTCGGGTGAACCACGTACATTTGTCTTCTGTATGCATGTTCATTTATTTCCTGAATGCTCCTACATCCTGAGGGTCCTCACCTTCAACATCCATCTCATCTTTAAGTTGGCCTACATACTACCTGTCTAGTTTTAGTGCAAACAACCGTCGTGTTTTAAAACGCGCTGGACAAAAAATTCATTTAAGTTATAACTTTTCACGTACAGCTCTCTCTCTCTCTCAAACACTCCCTCTCACGACCCTTTTAGAAAACCCTTTCTCCCTCTCTCAAACACCATCTCCATTGCGCCATCTTGGTTACGAGCTCGCCATCCGGGTCATAGATCGAGCCATCCAGGTCACGGATCTTGCCGTCCAGGTCACTGAGGTCGCCATCTTGGTTTCAATATCGCACTAACTCTCTAGCTATCTTCACTCTGGCTCTCTTGATGGCCCTCTCTCGATGGCTCTCTCTTGCCGGCGCTCTCTTTCTTGTTGTCTCTCTCTCTAGCTCACAAATCCACAAGACGGAGAGGGAGGTTCTGGATCTGAGAATCAAGAGATGTTTGGATGCGGTGAAGATCTCGACCTTCACTTTCTTCAAAGAAGATCTCACTCTCAAGCACTCAACTCGCTCATCAAACTCAGCGACTCGAATCCAGAAAGACTTATGGAAATCGGTCTTTATTATATATATATATATATATATATATGTTTGTTCATGTATTGTGCTAATTTTGTGGGATTTAAGTGAGTTTCTCATTTGGGTTTTTTATAAATATGCACAGCCGTCCCACAAGGCCTTCGTAATCAAGAAGAAGCTGACGAAGAAGATGAGGCAAAACATACCCATCCCTCACTAGATCCGTTTGAGGACCGAACAACATCATCAGGTCCAAAATACTTTTTGTTTTTGTTGTTTGCTTTAATTATTTTGGAATTTCATTGTTAATTTTCTGAATCTCTGATTTTTCGTTTGTTAATTTTTAAGCTTAAAATGGTTGTGGCTATGGCTTCTTGCAGTCTTGGGGTTAACTTGAATAGTAACTGTAGTTTTGAAAAAACCCCTTGCAATTCCATTACAAACTGGGGCTGTAGTAGAAGGGTCCTTGGGTTTGGTTCTAAAAGCTTCTGCATTGTTCAGAAGAAGGGAAGGTATGTTATATATGCTCACTATTTTATTGGAATTTATTGATTTGTTATTTTCTTTAGTGGGCATGTCTTACTTTCTTATCCAGTTTTCAGAATTTGTATGTTTTTCATAGAAAATGATGAAATGCTTTAAGATTTTAACATTATGGGTTCACTGCCTTTCCTATTCGGGTTATAGAATTCTATGGTTTTTGTTTCTTGGTTTGTTTTTGTTTGGTATTTATCTCATTTGAAGTCTCTAGTACTCTGAAATCATCACTGTTATATGCTGTACTTGGAGAGATGCCAAAAATTTCAGGAACTGTAAGTTTAACAACAGATGAAAATATTTTATATACTATCATGCACCAAGTTTTTTCCAAAAATTTCAGTTGCTTACTTTTTTATTGCTTGCAAGCAGGTTGATGCATTTGGAACTATAGCCTATGTTTCTCAGATTTCTTGGATACAAAGTGGGACGGTTCGTGATAACATACTTTATGGGAAGCCAATGCACAAGAACAAATATGAGAAGACCATAAATGCTTGTGCTCTGGATAAGGACATTAATAGTTTTGACTGTGGTGATCTTACTGAATTAGGCCAGAGGGGGATTAACTTGAGTGGAGGACAGAAGCAGCGGATTCAGCTGGCGCGAGCTATCTATAGTGATGCTGATATCTATCTCCTTGATGACCCCTTTAGTGCAGTGGATGCACATACTGCTGCAATTCTATTTCATGTATGAAAAACAAATTCAAGGGTTTTATGAAGTACAATAAGCAAATTTAGTCACGTTGTGATTGTAGGAACCGTTTACTCAATTTGAATGACTTTTGCAGGACTGTGTCATGGGTGCTCTAGCAAAGAAAACCGTAATTCTGGTGACTCATCAAGTTGAATTTCTCCCAGAAGTTGATAATATTTTGGTATGTTATTATTAGTACACATTCCAATTTTATTTGTGGTTTTTTTTTAATCAAAGAATTGTGGTTAAATTTTAAATGTGTTATTTACTAAGAAGCATGGATACGCCAATTAGTGGCGTATCCCGTATCAGATACTCGTTTGGATATGATACGCTTCAATACGGTCCGATACGCATTGGATACGTATCGCAGTCAACGGATAAGTTAGTTGACTAACGGATACGCGTATCTGACATTCCAAACACGAGTATTTGACTTTTCGGATACGTTCCTCCGGGCGAAGTTTGCCGTTGAGGGGCTGGGCGCTGCGTGTGAAGAGGGGGAGAGAGAGAGATCGGTGCGCATGATAATTTCTATTGTCTCAAGCGACGACATCGTTTGCTAATACAGGATTTGTAATATATATATTTTTCATAGATCTGTTTATGGGTTTGGGTCTTAAGCAATAGGATTAAAATGGACTTTGGGTGGGTGAAAAAAGCTATACATGCCTAAAAGTATAAAGAATCGGTAAAGAAAGCCCAAAATGCTACACTATATTTATAATTTATAATTTTTTATTTATTTAAAATTTTATTTTAAGTTATATATATTTATTAATATATATTTTTAATAACCGTATCCATAACGTATCGTATCCTAGTTTTTGGAAATTTACCGTATCCCCGTGTCGTGTCGTATTCGTATCGCCGTATCCGTAAATCCGTATCCGTGCTTCTTAGGTTATTTATGATCCCCCAATGAGTATTTTGTAGCATAAGTAAGAAGCACATGTCTTTGCACATATCATTTCATTTCCAGGTAATGCAAGGTGGACAAATTACTCAATCTGGAAGCTATGACAAATTACTCAAGTGGTGGCAGCACTTGGAATTGTGCCACCACAAGAACAGGTTATGGTGAAGGTACTTTGCCAATTATGCCAATTGTGTTCTGCTGTCATTCTAGAGCTGCGTAGATCTTTTTGCTAAGGTTAGGTTGCTGCTAAACAAGTTTATGTTTAAGAGTATTGGAGTCTCTTTCGTGCAGGTCTCTTCCGACACCAACAACTTGAAAAATGTGCAAGAAGGCAGAGCTCACTACAAGAAAAGTCATCTTTTATGGCGCGCATTTTACGGCGTGCATTAAATACGTGCCGTAAATAAGTCTTATTAATAAGCTTTTACGCGTGCATTAAATGCGTGTCGTAAATGAATAATATAAATAAGCTTTTACGGCGTGCATAGAATGTACGCCTTAAATGAACAATATTTACGACGTGCTCTTCCTGCACGCCTAAAAAAAAAGAGGTATTCATGGCGTGCTTTTATTGCACGCCTTAAAAAGAAAGTATTCATGGCGTGCAAATATGCAAGCCATAGTAAGTCAGAAAATTTAAAAATTTCCCACCACATCCCTAACCAAAATAAAACTTCCCACCCCTTTTAAATTCCTTTGCTTTTTTATTTTGTCAGATTCCAAAACAGCATCTTCCTCTCCAGCAAAAGAAACGACTCTCTCTCTCTCTCTCTCTCCATCTCATTTCCCTCTCCATCCGCCTCTGCCTCTGCCTCTCCTTCTCCCTCACCTTCTATCTGGTTGTCGCTTTTCTATTTCAGTAAAATATTTAGGGTTCTGCTATTTCAAATCTGTATATGCAGATTAAGGCTTTTTCTTTGTCAGATTTGAGTTCTGACATATATGAGAGCGAAGTGCTTGACCACAAGAAGAAGAGGTCGTTGAAGAACGTTAGTGAGGATCAAATCGCTGAGTAAGGCGCAACAGAAGATTGTAATTTCTTATGTTAGAGTTTTTATTTTTTATTTTTTATAAATTTGTAATTGTTATTAAGTGTATGGTGCGCTCCTTTTGATTGAATAGGCCACTCGAAGATCGTTTCAGGCTATTCAAATTATTCGAATCCCTTTGGTGATTCCAATCTCAGTGAAATGTAAGTTTTTGTCTTTGTTTTTTGGGATTTATGTGAGGAAGTTTGCTGATAGAGTTTTTAGCTTTCCAATTTCAAATGTCGAATTCAAGCTTCTGAGGTTTCAGTTAGAGATTTACCTGCTCCCTCCTTCTCCCTCTTCCTATCTCTGGTTTTTTCATTGCTATTTCATTTAAGAGATTTGGGGTTTTTCTATTTCAAATCCCTAGATGCAAATTAAGTTTTTATTTGTCATATTAGACTGGGGCATCTGGGTTTTGATATTTAATTACAATTTCCTTTTCATATTTCTTATGTGGGATTTACAGACTTTAAACTTTTGCAGGCGTGCAAAATTGTTGAGGGACAATAATATATAACAAGGTTGAATGAGAAGCAAATTACTTGCATATCTGATTGCTACATTTGATTCTTGTTAGCTGATGTCTTCTGTCACTGTTACCTGTGGTTTGATGTGTTAGAGATTGATTTTTGTTGTTATATTCCTGAGTGAATGGGTTGGAGATTGTGAACTAGTTAATTTATACCTTGAGTTTATATGCTAAATTTATACGTTTCTACTCTCTGCTTTCTTTACTTTAGGTTTGGTTTTAAGTTTTGGTCTGTGGGAAGAGGGGAAGGATTGCGGGTTCAAGAAAGCTGTGAAAACTAGTTTCAGGTGATAGAAATGATTATGAATTGTGGTTTAATTTTGAGGAGTTTAAATCTGGTTTTTGTGCTGCTTATGGTCATACAAGATCTTCTTTGAAAATACTGATTTTTTAGAAGTTGATATGGCCCTAGAGAACTTTTGGAGGGTCATGAAGTTATAATTGTAGACTGATTGGATTGTGCTCTGCGACTTAGTTGTATAGGCCAACATTGTGACAATGTCACTGGAAGTTATCTACTACAAATAATTGTAGGAGTTTTCGAAGATCCAGTACAGCTTTATTACTTTAGTTGCCAATGGTCTCTATATAAATGCTTTCTTAGAACTGTAGCCCTCAAAACATATGCTTTTGTTACATGTACATGGTATGATTGTTTGCTCTTTTGTTTGCCTTGATTTTGTCAGGAGGAATGCCTGCTGAGACTACAGAGTCGGATAGATGTTCCCTATGACAGTTTAGTCCCTGAGCATCAGGTATATATATTAATTGATTAATTTGCTCCTTTTGGTATAGGCATTGAATTGACCAATTTGCGTTTGAAATAGAAGGGAAGCTATCCAATTGGGATGGTATTGGAGTGGAAGAGCCTCTAAACTATACATGGTTTTAAACTATACATACTGTCAATTGATGAATGTCAAGGTAAACTTAATTTACACACACAACTACCTACTTGATCATAATACCAGAAAAATTGGAGTTTATGGTTCTGTTGCTGACAGGATATTTGGAAGCAACAACAAAAACATGACTGGATAATTGGACAACCAGCTGATGGTAGCCCTGCTGCACAGTTTGAGCATAGGTTAGATGTGGTTTGATATGTTAGAGATTGACTTTTGTTATTATATTCATGAGTGTATTGGTTGGAGAGATTGTGAACAAGTTAATTGTAGGTTTGGCAACACTTTTATGTGTTCTTTTATACTCCAAAGAGTTTGTATTTGGAATTGATTATGATTGCTATAAGTTTTCTTTTTAAGTTTGGTTGCAATACTATTTTTTTTTCCATGTAAATAAAAGATATAAGTATTTTGTTACTATGAAACAAGAGTAGGGAGGAAATTAATTTTTTTTTATTAAAAAAAAAGTCAAACACGGCGTGCAAAACACGCCTTAAATGGGAATAAAAACCCTCTTTTATGGCGTGCATTGAATGCCGTAATAACTCTTTTATGGCGTGTAGGACACGCCGTAAATAGTTGTCCAAACTTTTATAAAAGCTCAATTATGGCGTGCATTATTAACACTTGCGGCAAGCGATGCACGCCATAAAAGAAAAATACTTTTTACGGCACGGCCTTTTATGGCATGCAGTAGCACGCCGTAAATTGTCATTTACAGCGTGCATCGCACGCCGTAAATACCCAGTTTTCTTGTAGTGGCTAAGTCAACCCAAGAACAAATTGATGAAGTTAACATCAAATTAGTAGAATTTGTGAGCTCCGTTATTTCTAATTATAGGTAGAAAGTATGTATGTAATAGAATAAAGATTGGTTGACTATGTAATAACTATTGACTCTTCAAAAAACAAAAATGTAACAGCTTGTGAACTTATTAGACGCAGATTTAAAGATAATAAAATGATGGTTTTATTGGAAAAATCGTCATCTGTATATATTATCAATGACCTCTTTTAACACCATAACGTCTTTTTTATATCAACGACGCTTTTTAACAAACACCGACGTCTTTGGATGTAATAAAACATAGTTCTTTAAAAAAAACCGTCGCCTTTACATCAAATAAACGACAGTTTTTTCACAAAAACCGTCGTCTTTACATCAAATAGACGACGGTTTGAGTAAAAGCGTCGTCTTTACAAATAATATATGACGGGGATTTGCCGTCGTGGTTTTATGCATCAAAAGATGTCGGTCGATTTCACGACGGTTGAAAAACCAAATACACGACGGTGGATTCCTGTCGTCTATTTCAATTTTTGTAGTAGTGGTGTGACCCCATGGCTGGCTGGTGTGTGACCCCATGGCGCACACCAAGTGCTCGATGAAATGCCTAGCAGAGGAAGAAGAAGCTTGCGTAGGCAGCACCTGCCTTGCGTGCGCATGAGCTTCTGTTTTATTTTAAAACCGCCTAGCCAAAACGACGCCGTTTTGGTCCAGACGTGTTAATTTTTTTTTTAACCTGGCTTCAAAACGACGTCGTTTTGAGCTAGGTTTTCTTTCAAAAAAACAAAGAACCCCAGCCCATCTACCCGATTCTTCTTCCTCCCAGCAGCATCAGTTCTTCCCAAAACCTTTTTTTTTTCTTCAAAATTCCCTCTCCTCTAAAAACCTAACTAATCCCCAACCTCCACCCCACCGTCGCCAACCACGTCAAGAAAAAATTAATGTTGTTGATTCAATATATTAATTAATTAATTCAATATAGATTAGTCTTTATGATTTCCCTCTCTAATATATTTAATTAATTGATTCAATATATTAATGTTGTTGTGTGGGTTTATAATTGATGGATTTAATTAATTTATGTGTAGAAAAAATTATCATGGAACAATTTTTTAAGAGAAAAGTGCTTATGGATAGTGAGTCTAATCCGGGTAGTTCTAGTGCAAGTGCCTATGGTAGTTCTAGTTCTAGTGGACAATTGTAACTTGTATTTTTTAGTATTATTTTCTTCTTGACAAAATTTCGAGACTTTACACTATGACCCATGGCGACACAATCCTGCGTCCGCCATTGATTCTTAGTATTACTTTATTTTTAGTTTTAGTTTTTTGTGGTCAACTAACAGCCAGGCCAGCCAAGTTAGAGGAAATTATTCCAGCATGATCAATGGTTAAATACTCGATTAGATATCAGAAAATTTTGATAGTTGACCTTATCTAGAATTAGAATAGTTCCGTGTCGTAAACTTCCCTATATACAATTTCATATGAACACGAACCAGAGAAGTTTTGTTCACAATAAAAACGAACAAGACAATTCCATATGAGCCTATGCTAATTGGGTATTGCCAAAAATCAACCACAGGACATACTTGTGTTCTTTGTTTGTTGCATCTTAATGATTTACCTGGCATGCCTAAACCGTCTTCTTCCCCATCACCGAAGGCTTGCAGTACAGAATTGTGGAAGCTCTCAACACTGCAGATTTCACTCTGATATGGTGCATGATGGGAGGCAGATTGTATCATGTTCACTCATCCTTGTCAGCGTCCTCATCGTAGTATAACTGAAAGGAAGAGGGACAGACTTGAAAGCGCGGTACTCGCCTACATTGTTTAGGTGCTCGTTCTCTAATCTGATTGAATTGTACACGTTAATTGGTCAAGGCTTTCGCAAAATATACATTTCAAAACTGTAAGTCTCAATGTTGAATTTCATGAGGAAAAAAATACCTGAAGAAGCTCCAGATGCCATGACGAATGACCTCTAGGAAAGTGATGATGGTTGATATTGTCATTTTATGAACGGTACTCAGTTTAAATTCCAACACCAACTGCATCCAAGCAAGTCGCAATACTACATTCAAGACCTGAAATGGATTCCCATAAGCATATTGAATTAATAGCAGAAACTGTAACATAAAACCACATCACTCTAGAATTCATCAGTCGCATTACCATGGCTGCAAAGTATATGATCTTGTGTGAAACTAGAAGTCTATCTCTCAAATACTTGTTCTTTGATTTTGTTCGCAGAAGGCCCCAGTCTACTACAATGTCCCAATACATATTCATTGTTGTTGCAACAGCCGAGCATATCAAAGCCAACACCATCTAGGATGTCTTTCCCTTTTTTAGTTCATAAGCAGTTCTTATTGTTGGAAAAAATGGCTCACCTAAAAGATACAAAGTTGTTTTGGCGCTTGAAGGAGATTTTGAATCTACCTAAAAGCGACCGGTCGCTGGGAATTTGCGACCGGTCATTTTTGCACAGATTCAAAGTCAGAAGCAAAGTTGACGAGACCGGTCACCAACTCTTTGCGACCGGTCGCCCTTGCACAGATTCGAAGTCTGAAGCCTCTATGCAAAAGCGACCGGTCGCTCCAGTCGTGCTGTGACGTTTTTCCTACGTGTTTTCAACTACTTTTTCGAGGGCTATCGCTTTCCACGAGATTGCAGAGGCTTAATGGGTCACTTCTGAGTTAAAAGAAGGTTGACTACGTGCCGGATAGTTGGGAGAGCACTAATTGCCAATTGGTTGTCTTGCTTCAAAGAATTCCCTCTCCATTTTCTGGTTTAGTGGGAGAGGTGACTGAGTGGGATGTTATTTACCTACTTGATCTGACATTTAGTCTAAGTGGGTGACTAAAGGAGGAACGTGGAGGACAAAGATGGTGTCTTATCTTATGTCCATTGGTCTGTGTAGGTAATGAGGTTTGAAGCAATATATCATTAGAGGAGAAAACAAGTTGAATATAGGTGTATCAAGGTGTTGAGCAAGGGTGTGAGAGAAACAGATTGTGAGGGTAGTGTTCTAAGGGGGGTTTTCTTTGTAAACCAAAGTTGTAACCTATCTTCATTAATGAAATTTCTCAAGGTGATCACCAAAGAGGATGTAGGCAAGTTGCTCAACCTCTATAAACACTTGTGTCATTTGTGCTTGGTTAATTTCTGTGTGTATGTGTAAGACTCATCCATCATTGAGTTCTTTGTCCAAAGTCCATCAACAACAAGATCTTTAAGGGCAGTGAGTTAGTCATTAATTCACAACACTTATAATAACAGCAACAATTGTTGAAAAGTATTTTAAACCATTGCACATGTGCTTCACATCCTTTTCTTCACCAAATCGACGTATGCACTGCAAGACAACATATGCTATCTGTCAGTTCATCTTTTCGCCGCACAGAAGAGGTGATTTTTCAATGATTAGTATGAAAACTGTAAGCTAAAACATAGGTGATACTATCTATCTCCGTATACTTTTCCATCATGGACAAAAGTAGCACACGCCTCAGAACATACTAGAAAGTAAAAATGTAATGAGACCTGTAGGAAGCGCATCCAAAATGGTATGACAGCAATAATGAAATATAAAGTATTGTAGACACCATGACTTTGGCACTTGGTTTGCCTCCTTGAGTATTCTCCCAAACCGTAGTAGCAAATGTATAACACAAAACTCCTTAAGGCTTGCACCTGAGACCAAACAGAATTAAAGATCTCAGTAAAAACTGCGTCATAAGTTATTACTAATTGAAGCCAATAAAGGTACAAGGAAGCTTTAAAACCTGGCTAGTAAGCTGGTCTGCCAAGAAAAAGTCTGGAAATGTCTCCTGCAAAATAAAGGGTAAGACTCATAGCTCCATTGTCTACTTATTTCTATTGGATTGTTTCCCCATGCATTACCGGGTAAAGAGGGGCACATATGCAGCGGAATAAGCACCAAATGAAGAAGAAACGACTTGAACGGTATATGATGTTGAAAGGGCAGAAGGTGATGGCAAGGACCAACTGCACAGAGAAAGGTAACACTGTAATTTGCACAAACTAAGGAAGTTTTAAAACAAAGGCACCAGGCTTTACTTCAGTTAAAAAAAAGATTACGCAGCAGAAATAAATTTTGAAAGTCAAGCTTAAAGGATTCCACAAAGAAAACTTCAGCTACTTTTAAAAAATCTTACAATAAGTAAGCCCAAAGGAACCAATTCAGTGAGTGTCTTGTATTTTTCAGCACTTGAGTCCATGTCCAAGTGTAAGTTTGCCAGGAGACCACCCAATGCAAATACTGCAAGACCAGAACTAAGGAGGAAAACTTCCCGGTAACCCAACTCAGTTCCTTTCTTGAAACCAAATATAAAGGCATAGTTGACTCGACAACGCCTCCAAAAGTATATATCTGCTGCATACATGAGCAGGTGTAGAGTGATGTATCCAAATAAACTGCAAGGAAACCCACTTACGTGTTAGAGAAAATACAGGATTAGGTCTGGTTACGTCGTACTAACCCTAGGTGAGCTACGCTAGTATCCAAGTCTAATCGAGTCATAAGTGCCCTAGAGTAGGCTTATGGTTGGGGTTTGAGGCTTGAGAATGGTTTTGGAACAAGTTTGGAAGCTAGGGTTTTTGGTTTGAGACTTGGATTTAGGGTTTAGAGGCTAAAATTCATTTTTTGGATACTAAAATAATTTTCTAGGATTTTTTTTTGAATAGATAACTATTTAAAAAATGATTTCGGAAATTAAAAATAATTTTAAAGTCCACAAAATCATTTAAGATAATTAAATATAATTACAAACTATTTATTAAGTAATTTATGAAATAAAATAAAATATTTAAATACTAATTATTCAATATTTAAAACATAATCACTAATTAATGTAAATAAATAATGCTAAGATATTACTTAATTAAAAATATTAAACTAAACAAACTAATTTTGTATTTAAAAAATCCACAAAATAATTTAAAAATAATTAATTACTATTTATCAACTAATTTATGATATTAATTAAAAAGTTTAAATACTAAGTATTCACTAAAGAAATAATAATTAAAATATGACTTATAATTAAAGTGATTAAATAAGACTAAGAAATTACTTAATTACTATTTATCAGTCTGTTTTTGTTGTTTAATTTGATAGCAAAGAAATCTGATTGTTGAAGGTCTCTTGCTTCTTAATTACTTTGGAAGAATCGAAGCCTAATAGTTACTTTGGTTCCTCATTGTTTGGAATCCCTCTATACCCTTTACAGTTAGATGTTGATGACATTTTGTTTGTACAATGGCAGTGATTCGTCTATATCGAGGTCCTTGGACGGTGGATTGCAGTTAATCGTCTGTTTTGTTTAGAGTATGTTATCCCTTTGGCATGATTATCTAAGGCATATTGAGCTTATGAATATGTGGGGCTTCTATCATATTGATGCTGTCAATGAACTATGTTTCCCCTTCTCTCTCTCTATGGTCCAATATCCGGCAAATGTCTGCCGGCATAGGTCTCTACCGACGAAATTTCGTTGGCATAGGTCTCTCTCTATGGTATTGTTGCTTAGTAATGTCATTTTCCCTCTTCTGATTTTTAAGCAAGCTTTTCAGCTATGCAAGTGTGATTATGGTCTTGTCATTCTCGAGATCATCAATACAATCGAGGGAGATCCGTCGGGTTATGTTTTAGCTATTTGTTCCATGTAAGATGTCATACTGCTTTGAAATCATAACTTAAATGTTTAACTTGTGTGAGCCGGAATTTGAGACAGTTTTTTTCAAGCTAGGCTAGGTTTTAGAAGGTTTCTATAGGAGTTTGATAGCTCCTTGTATTTCCTAATGGCAGTATTTCTGAGCATGTGCTGCAACTTTATTTTAAAATGCCTTTCACTTTATCACTAGGCTATTTTGCCTTAACAACAACTTAAAAGAACACATTATCATTGAAGGCTTTAGAATCCGATCTTCGTGGATGTGGTTGACAATAAACATGATATGATGCTAGTAATTTTCTGTTTCTGTATTAGCTTGATAAAACTGAGAAGTTAGAAGAAACTGAACTTTATGTAGAAAGTCTTCAACCAAAATGAAAGTTATAGGCTCCAAGATTTTGTTATTGAGCATGTTTTCCAATTTGAAGAAACATTGGTTGGTTGTTAAATTTGAGATAAGTATTAAATAATTTGTTATTTATTAAGTAATTTATGAAATTAAAAATAATTTTAAAGTCCAAAAAATTATTTAAGGTAAGTAAATAAATTTAATTAGTATTTAATAAGTAATTTATGAAATTAATTAAAATACTTAAATACTAATTATTATTATTCATAAAATAAAGAATAATAATAAAGAATATAATTAAATAAGGCTAAGATATTACTTAATTGTAAATATTAAAATAAACAAACTAATTTTGTATATATAAAAAATAAGTCCACAAAATAATTTTAATTAATTAATTAATTAATTTATGAAGTTAATAAAATATTTAAATACCAATAATTCACTATAAAAATAATTTTAAAAAATTATAAATTAAAAAAGGTTAAGATATTACTTAAGTATAAAAAAGAAAATCATTTTGTGCGGTATAGCCGGGTGGCTATACTTTTTCTGACGCGTGGCACCTAGGCGCTGTGCGGCTACTCTATTTTTTTAAGGGTATACTAGTGATTTGCCCTCTGAACTTGTACCTTAGTTTCAATTAGCCCCCTATCCTTTTTTTATTTATAGAAAATTAAGGATATGAACTATTTTTTTTTCGCCAATTTCCCCCCTACCGTCTAAATCTGCAACATTTCATTCAATTTTCAGTTAAATTATTTTAAAATTTTATTTTTTTGGAAAAATATTGAAGAAAAACACGAAAATAGACCCAAAAAAAAAAGAAGAAGAAAAAGACACTAAAGAAAAAAAATTCCAGTGCAGTGAGATGCCCCCAATTCTCCCATGACCACCCCTCCCCCACAAACCCACAAACCCTAGCCGGCCCACAAACCCACAAACCTAGAAAAATAGGAAAATTGACAACAAAAACAACAACCAAAAAAAAAAAAAAAAAAAAAAAAGAATGAACCAAACCTTCGCCACTCCCCTTCCCCAGCAACCCCATTGCCAACCCCCTTCCCCCACAAACCCTAGCCAGCAACCACAAACCCACAAACCTAGAAAAATAGGAAAATTGACAACAACAACAACAACCAAAAAAAAGAAAATAAAAAAAAAGAATGAACCAAACCTGCGCCACTGCCCTTCCCCAGCAACCCCATTGCCAACCCCCTTCCCCCATCTATATCTCATTCAGCAACCCTAACCTGAGCCAAAATCCATCCTCACGCGAGATCTATTCCAAGCCCCAGCAGAAACCCATCCCTAACCCTTGCCCTCAAGTCCCACGATTTTGGGTTTAGCCAAAGGAGAAGAAGCAAGGGAGAGATAAAGGCTCAATGACGGCGGCTGCAAGATCTAGGCTTGACGACGGTGACGACTTCATGACAAACAGACACAGAGAAGAATCAGAGACGGAGGGAAGAGAAAAGAAGAGGAAGAAGAAGGAAGAAAGAGAGGGAGAGAGGGAGAGAGTTTTCAGTTTTTATTTTAAGACTATTATTTCAATTTTCCATTATTTATTTTCTTTTTCTTTTTTGATTTATTTTTAACATACAAAATGACTATTTTACCCTCATATTTAACGGCAAATTGGATGAAATGTTGCGAATTTAGACGGCATGGGGGAAATTGGCGAAAATAAATAGTTCATATCCTTAATTTTCTAAAAAAAAAAAGGATAGTGGGCTAATTGAAAGTGAGGTTCAAGTTCAGGGGGTAAATTACCAGTATACCCTTTTTTAAATAAAGCGTATAGCCATGCGACTATACTCGATTTTTTTAATTTTAAAAAATAGTATAGCCGAGCGGCTGTCCTGGGTTTTTGTTTCGTTTTAATTGCCTTTAATAAATAATATAACCAAGCGGCTATACTCGTTATATATAAAGCAAAAGGCAGAGAATAGTGAAACATTCAAAATACCAGAGAATGCCTTTGGTTAATTCAAACAATAAAAAAAGAAATTATTAATTAAATGAGGATAATATGGTAAATTCACATTTTTTCATATTAAAAAAAAAGATAATAGGCCCTACTTTTATGGAATGTAACTACCCATGTTATCTTTTCTTAATTCTAAAAATAAAATAAAAAATAAAACCAATTGGGCCATTACCCGACTCTCTATTGTTCCATTTCAATATTTTACTTTTCCAAGATTATTACCCATATAAAGAATTTTGCACTTTCACGTTTAATACTATATTATACACGTACATACATATTTTTCAATAATACATCCATGTTCTATACACATGTTAAAGGCTCGGTAAAATTCACATTTTTTTAAAAAAAAAGCAAACGTCAAATACTCGTATTGTACATGTACATACATATTTCTCATGTTTAATACATGTATTTTTTACAAAATTTTCAATAAGACACAAAAAATTCACGCATTATACAAAAAATTCTCACATATTATTGACTAAAAATAATATATATTAAAAAATATTTCAATATTAGGAGGGTGTTTATAAAATATAAACTAATGCAATTAGGAGGGTGTTTTTTATTTTTTATTTATTTATTAGATAGTATCTCCGGACGGCTATACTACGATTTGTAAAAATAAAAAAAACGTATAGCCGCACGACTATACTTGACACGTGGCACTTAAACGCTAAGGAGTCCTTTTTTTTAATTTATAAAAAATAGTACCGTCCTTTTTTTAAAATAGTATAGCCTTTCGGCTATACGTATTTTGACACGTGGTGTCTACTCGCTAGACCGATTTTTTATATATATTATAATAAATAGTATAGCAGCCCGACGATACTTTGTTTGACATATAGTCTATGTTCGTCTACTCAGTTTTTTTTATAAAGAGTATAGCCGGGCGGCTTTATGTGATTTTTTATTTTTATTTTTAAAAAATAGTAGAGCCGGTCGGCTTTACAAGGTTTTTTTTGTTTTAATTGCGTTTAATAAATAGTATAGCCCAACGACTGTTAAAAAAAAAATTCAAATATATTTAAAGAGTATAGTCAAACGGCTGTTAAAATATATATATATATTCAAATATATTTAAAGAGTATAGTCACGCTGATGTTAAAATATTGGAATATATTGAAAGATTATAGCCACACTGCTGTACTCTTTAAATATTTATTTTAAATGTATAGCCGCGTGGCTGTCCTGCTAAAATATTCAAATATATTGCGGCTATACTTGTTAAATATTAATATATTTAAAGATAATAAATAATTATTTTAATTAAATAAGACTAAGATATTACTGAATTTAAAATGTTAAGTAATTAGCTATTTCAAATTTTTTTTAATCCCGACGAAAATTAAAGTATGAAAGAAACATTAATTAAAACATAATTACTAATCAAAGTTCTTAAAATAAGGCGAAGATATTATTTAATTACAAAAAATAAAATAAAAAACCTAAAGAAACAAATTATATATATATATAAATACATGTGCCAACAAAACTTCGCTGGCATAGATGTCTCCAAACGAAAATTTGCTGGCATAAAAACGTCGGAGTTTTTCTGTGCCGGCAAATTTTCATTGGGAAAGGTCCAATTAAGCAAACGTTTGGCAACATAGGTCTCTACCGACGAAATTTCATCGGCATAGGTCTCTCTCTCTATGGTACAGTTGCTTATTAATGTCATTCTCTCTCTATGGTACTCCTGCTCTTGTCAAGATCATCAATACAATCGAGGGAGGTCCGCGGTTATGTTTCGGTTGTTCATTCCATGTAAGATGTCATACTGCTTTGAAATAAGAAATTAAATGTTTAACTTGTGTGAGCCAGACTTTGAGACAGTTTTTTTCAATCTAGGCTAGGTTTTAGAAGGTTTCTATAGGAGTTTGATAGCTCCTTGTATTTCCTAATGGTAGTATTTCTAAGCATGTGCTGCAACTTCGTTTAAAAAAAAATTTGGTGCACTTTATCACTAGGCTATTTTGCCTTAACAACAACTTAAAAGAACACATTATCATTGAAGGTTTTAGATCTTTGGAAGTGCAACGATGTATGCAATGATTTCTATTTTGTTTTCTGTTTTTGTGAGGATATGTTTCTTTATTCATTGAGGTTATCAGGAGGACACACTCAGCAAAAGCGAAGGCTGAAAAATGGATATGATTTTTCTTTTTCTTTTTCAAAGTTTTGTTTTTTGCTTTCAGTTTTACACATTTGGTTCTTGTCCATTCAATGGCGACTTTCTGATATAGAACAGGATAGATATAGTTATCTGCAATGAGAAGAAAATTGCTAAAACTGATGTTTGTTGCCAGTTCTAGCATCTACTGTTGATTTGGGCTTAAAATTCCTCCATTTCTGACAGTTTTATGAGTAACCTTGTTCTCCGTTAAAAATCAGCAGCTTCAGATGGGTTCCAAGAGCAAACCAGTTCACCTTTCAAAGGAGAAGATGTAAGGAAGTTGACATGTGCAAGAACAGGAAAAGCAATAGTGACTGCAAGGAGACCAGACTCTGGTGGTGTAGAAGTGAAAATACTTGTAGGATGTCTATATATGCCTAGAGGGGGTTAATAGGCCAATTTAAGATTATAATCAAATAAATAAAAATAAACTTCGGTAGCAAGATTGATATGGCTTATCAATCCTGAAACATGCTGAACATAAAACAAAGGAATACGCAGAGAATTATTTTACGTGGTAAAACCTCACCTTTGAGGAAAATCCACGGGACTCCTCAGTCCAACACAAATCCACTATAGAACGATGATTACAAGAAGTACTCACACACTTATCCTAGACACATTCTACATAATGTTTACCGACTTCTTCGTAACTCAACTTCTGTCACGGGATGATCTTCGACACTCTTTATGTTGAACACAATACTGGTCATGATTGCTTCAAGCTCGCGGAGGAAAACCGCCACCACAGTCTTGATGCCCTCAACCGTATGAGTCACCGTCATGCACATGAATGCAATATGAATAATGAAAGTGTTTGATAAATCACCAAGTAAATATGGAACACCTTATGATTTATCTCCAATATATACACAACAGCTTTTCTTGGAATTTTAAATGCTCAACCAAAATATATGAAAGTTGTCCACGAAGAAAAGAATGGCACATAGTCTTTTATACAAGACTTGTTCTCTCTAGTTAGAGAGAAGCACAGTATGCCACGAATGTTATTGTTCCAATGGTACCACAACACATGGAACACTTGTTCTATCCTATCATGAATATTAGACTTGATTAACTTTGGATTGAAAGAGATGACGCCAACTAGCCACTCTTTTAGGGAGAACAATATCTCCTAAAACCAATTAACTAGGAGATGAGCAATGTGCAAGTCACAATAGGAAAAGCCTAATATTTTAACTTAAATCAAAATAGAGTCCAACTAGGAAAGCAATCTCAAGAGATAAAATCTAATCCTATTAAAATAGGACTAACATAAAAGTGCTTGAGTGAAAATAACTTTAACTAGGAATCCTATAATGAATGCATGATTATGTCATGATTTACCTAAAATCAGTTTCCTCATATCCATCAAGTCACACTTCAAAAATCCGAGATTGAATGTGTTGCGCCAAATCTTCCAGTAAACATAATTCACACAGTACTTCCCAACCTATGCTAGAGTCTAGGAAATGACAATTCAATTTTCATGCTAACAAGAAGGAACTGTTATCCCTCTCTTAGCTAACCATTTTCTTGTCCAATTTGATTCATCAGAACGAATTTTCCATTACAATGTTGACATCTCTCCTAATCCCTCCAAGGAAGTTGCTCGAATGATCAAACAAAAACTGGTAGAGGATAACTCAGCTTTGCTCTCTGGTGCTATTCCAGCTTATGATGGCCGCAAGAATCTTTACAGCCCGGTTGAATTCAAAAGTGATAGACTTGAATTTTATATAAGCCTCCCATCCCCACAAGCAAGCCAAGCTTGCCAATTGGAGTATTCAGTGGTTTCCAGGAAAAGCATCAACAACTTAAACTATTTCGTATAAATATCAAACTGGTGTCAAAGATTGATGGGAGGGAACTGAGTAGTTACCTGAGCAAGGAAGGGGATGACTGGAAGCCTCTTCCTCAGGATTATCTCCATGCCTTGGATGTCGTTTTGAGGGAGGCCCCATTGGAGAAGTGTATACCTGTGGGAAGATTACTTTATTCAAGTTCAATGGGAGGAACTAAAGATATTGGAGGAGGAGCCGTGGGATTGAGAGGGTTCTTTCAAAGCCTTCGACCAACCCAACAAGGACTAGCTCTCAATGTAGATTTCTCTGTGACTGCTTTCCATGAAAGCGTTGAAGTGATCTCATACTTGCAGAAGCATCTTGAGTTTCTTCGAGACCTTTCTCAAAGGAAGACAAGGGGTTTAACTGAAAAAGAAAGGAAAGAAGTGGAGAGGGCTTTAAAGAACATCAGGGTCTTTGTTTGCCACAGAGAAACTGTTCAGAGATATCGGGTTTTTGGCTTAACCGAGGAAGCCACTGAAAATCTTTGGTTTGCAGATAGGGATGGGAAGAATTTGAGGGTGGTGACTTACTTCAAGGATCACTATAACTATGATATACAATTCAGGAATTTGCCATGTTTGCAGATTAGTAGGAGTAAACCATGTTATCTTCCAATGGAGCTATGTATGATCTGTGAAGGCCAGAAGTTTCTTGGGAAGCTGTCAGATGATCAGACTGCAAGGATGCTTAAAATGGGCTGCCAACGACCAAAAGAACGAAAAGCGATTATAGATGGAGTCATGAGAGGTCCTGTTGGACCAACAAGGTAATTTTTCCACTTCTAAAAAAGTTCTGATGGAAATTTGTTGTGAATTGCCTTGAAGGTTGAGTAATACTATCTTAGTTTCTGTTCTTGAAAGTATCCCAATTTGCTCTGTAATTAACTTTAGATGTTCATTTGTTTCTGTTTCTGTACAGTGGCATTCAGGAAGGAGAATTCAAACTCCATGTTTCAAGAGAAATGACGCGATTGAAAGGAAGAGTTCTTCAACCTCCAAAGCTAAAGCTTGGAGATGGTGGACATGTAAGAGACCTAATTCCGTCTCGTCATGATCGCCAGTGGAATCTTCTGGGCAGCCATGTGTTTGAAGGTACTCGAATCAAGAGGTGGGCATTGATTAGTTTTGGTGGAACCCCTGATCAGAAGAATAGCATTCCAAAATTCGTACACCAGCTATCTCAAAGATGTGAACAGTTGGGCATCTTTCTCAATAAAAACACAATTATTAGTCCCCAATTTGAACCATCCCAAGTCCTTAACAATGTGTCTCTTTTCAGAATCTAAGCTTAAACGAATCCAAAGAGCTGCATCAAACAATCTCCAGCTGCTTATATGTGTAATGGAAAGAAAGCACAAAGGCTATGCAGACGTCAAGCGAATTGCGGATACAAGTGTTGGGGTTTTAAGCCAATGCTGCTTGTACTCAAACCTTGACAAGTTGGGTTCACAGTTTTTGGCAAATCTGGCTCTCAAGATCAATGCAAAAGTTGGAGGATGCACAGTTTCTTTGTACAATTCCTTGCCATAAAAAAGTATTTGACGAAGCCACCGGTACTAATCCTGCCGAAGCGAGGCCGACCTCTGAAGTTATATATTTCGGCTGCAGAGAATTCCATCAAAAGTCTTTTAGCTCAAGACAACGATGAGATAAAGGAGCAAGCAGTGTACTACCTAAGCCGAATTCTAATGACCACTGAGAGGAAGTATTTAACGGTGGAGAAACTTTGTTTGGCCTTATACTTAAGGCACTATATGTTGCCTTCCGTAGTGCATATAATCGCCAAGACTGATTTGATAAAGTACATGCTCACTCGGCCAATCACTAGAGAGCGGATTGGAAAATGGACGATGTCATTGGCAGAATTCACCTTTCGATATGTACCTCATCAGGCCGTCAAGGGGCAAGCCTTGGCTGATTTCTTGGCTGCTCACCCTTGTGTTGAAATAGAATATATGGACTTCTTCAAAGTCGACATGTTAAGTTTATTCCCATGGCGTCTCTATTTCGACGAAATCTCGAACATCAAATATGGGGGGAGCATGTGTCATCATTGAATCCCTCAGGGTTTCCAAACTCGATATATCGTTTCAATTAGATTTTGATTGTTCCAACAATCAAGCCGAATATGAGGCCTTGATCATTGGGTTGGAGATTTTGAGAGAACTCGAAATAAATAATGTGTCAATCATGGGGGATTCGATGTTGGTTCTGAAACAACTATCCGGCGATTATAAGGTAACCAACCAAGCATTGCTCGGCTATCATGCCTTGGCCAGCCAACTAATAGGAGGTTTTGATGAAGTGAGACTCTCTCACCTACCAAGGGAGCACAACTCACAGGCCAATGCAATGGCCCAATTGGCCTCTGGAGTTCAGATCTCTGAAGGGCTTTCCTGAGGAGTTATTCAAAGTTGAAAAATAATCGTTGCCCTCAGTTTTTGAAAGAGGAATACCAATGGAGGTTATGGCATTGACTGTAACTCCAGATGACTGGAGACACGACATCGTGGAGTATCTGAAATGTCCAAATGGTTCGTATTGCCTGCAGGTTCGGCAAAGGGCCATAAGCTATGTGCTGAGGGATGAAGATCTTTTTCGTATTGGCTCTGACGACTTACTCATGAAATGTCTGGGAAAGATTGATCAGATGGTGGTTATGACTGAGGTTCATGAAGGAATATGTGAGCTTATCAAGCAGGCATCAAGATGAGATGGTTGCTAAGGAGGCATGGGTATTATTGGCCAACCATCCTAAAGGATTGCATTGATTACGCCAAAGGATGCCAAGATTGTCAAAGGCATGGCCCGGTTCAGCATGTTCCAAATCGGGCCCATGAATCCTAGATCCACGGTTGGGCGATGGATGTGATTGGCTAGATCCACCCAAAATCATCCAAGGGTCACATGTTCATTTTAGTGGCCATCGACTTATTTACAAAATGGGTAAAGGTCGTACCACTCAAGCAAGTTACCCAAGCTGAGGTGATAGAGTTTATTGAGAAATCTATCATCCATCGATTTGGATTACCAGAGTCTATCATGACTGACCGATGAATGGCTTTCGTGGGAGATGTTGTCAAAGCAGCCGCAAAAAATTGGGGAGTTAGGATGGTTCATTCCACCCCATACAATCCTCAATCAAATGGTCAAGCTAACGCCAACAACAAAGTAATAAAAGGTATTTTGGAAAAAAAATGATTGAGGAAAATCCTAAAGAATGGCATTATCTCATCTCCAATACCCTTTGAGCGTACATGACCTCTAAAAGGTCTGGCACGGGAACGACCCCACATACGGCCATGACGCCGTCTTACCTCTCGAGATTTCGGTAAAATCCTTAAGGGTGGCTCGCCACGCTGAATGGAGTAAGGATGAGTACAACCAAGCGATAACTCAAGAGCTAGATGATCTCGATGAAGTCCGACTTGAGGCTTTGAATAAATTAAAGGCCCAAAAAGAAAAGGTGACCGGGGCGTATGATAAGAAGACTAAGGCTAAGAGTTTCGGAGTTTGAAATTTAGTATGGAAAACTATTCTCCTATTAGGAACGAAATATCGTAGTTTTGGTAAATGGTCTCCAACTTGGGAAAGACATTTCCTCATCAACCAAGTTTTAGGAAAATGAGCATATAAGTTGAGTTATGAGAATGGCCGTCTCCATGATTCATCCATTAATAGCCGCTTTTTGAAAAAATATTACCCAACGGCTTGGAAAATGGCGGAGAGATAGTCCGCGTAAAGAAACATCTCATAATAAAATAATAATTTTTATTGGAAGAATGGGCCTCATAAAAAGGTCTATTTCAAAAGATATCATGCATATAGTTGGGCAAAAGTTTACTACAAAATAGGGCCAAGCAATGGCCTAAGCATCCACCAAAGGTTCAATAACTAATCTAATTCTACCATATGTGGTGACCAAATAAAAAGGAACTAGCTAAATACAAAATGGGCCAACCAATGGCCAAGTATGAACCTAAGCATCGGGGAAAATGGTGCAAATGGCAGTCCTAAAGGTCTCCACTGCGGTATCTCCGATAGACAAGGTAAACTGGAGGTTCAACTTCCTATCCCGGTACGCTCCCATTGTTGCCGCATCTCGTTGAAGTTGAGCCTCGAGAGGCCTATTGCTCCGAATAATCTCGGAGACTTTGGCAACAATGGCGGCCTTCTTTTCTTGAAGCTGCCTCACCTGCTCATCAATATATTCGGCCTCCTGTAGCATCTGCGGGCAATCTCAATCTCCTTCTTCATAGTTGCACTACATGATATAATCCGCTGCTCCAGGTATTTGCCCATACTTTTCTCTTCTAGAAGAGAACGGCGGCGGGGAGCAAACTTCTCCACTTGGCTAAAGAGAGAGGGGATCATGGCCGCTAAGCATGGATCTAGGAAGAAATCGGAGCTCGCCAAAGTCTTAATGGCGGCCTTGAGCTTGGTTCTCTCATCGTTGTCTTCCAAGGACATAAGGTTTCCATCTCTATACGACCGAAGTAGGGCCTCAGCCCTAGAATCTGGTAGGGCCCGACCGTGGTGGAAGAAGTGGCGAGGCGAGTAGAAGCCTCCGCCGAAGATATAGATGCATCCAACTGATTGAGGAAGTAAAAAATGTCACCAGAGGGCTACAAGGAAAAAAAAAAATTGGCATTATATTTTTTCCTTTCAAGTAAGGAGAATAAATTGTATATGTACATATGTATATATTTCTTGTTCCATACCTGATCAGGGGATAGTAGAGGGGCCTCTTCATGAGGGACCATGGCCAAGCTTCTTCCATCCTCCACCGGTGGATTCATGGTAATCTTGGCGGGAACAAAGGATGAAGACTATCGAACCTAGCAAAAGGGTATAAGAGTTATAATAATGACTTGTACATTTGAAATAAGTACGAAAATGTCAGGTTGAATTTCCTATATTTTTGGGCGTAAAAGTGAGTTTGGGCCCTTAGAATTAATAAATGAAAGTATGTAGAGATATAAGCTTACCGGAGCAAAGGGAGAGGTAGTGGCCGATTGCACGGCCCCAATCGAATGAGAAGGAGAAGGATGCTCCGCTGGCCTTGGGGAACCTGCAACAAGTTTCATTAGTTTAAAATAAATAAATAAATAAATAAAATTAAAAAAAAATTAAAAAAATTAAAAAAATAAAAAAATAAAAGGTGCACAACCAAACCTTGAGGCAAGTGGGTGCGCAGGGCTTTTCGAGGCCGAAGAAATGATTGTGGGGGCACAATATTTCCAAGAGAGGTATCTGCTAAAAATTGGGAGGTTAAATTTTTTTTTTTTTTTTTTAGAGATGCCCATTAAAAAAATTCAGAAAGATGGAAATGCAAATCTTCAAAAAAGACAAAAATAATCATAGAGAGCAGTTTACCTTGAACGGGGATGTTGGGCCTTTTCTCGCCCCGCCCAGGATTAGCATCGGCGGGATTGGCGGAGCCCTCTCTCTCAACAAGGAAAAGCTTGTCATCTATCCTTCCCACTTCCTTGATCAAGCCTAATAGGAGACTTAGTCCTTCTGAATACTCCTTGCTTTCCATCAAAAGAAATACAAGTTTGGCCTCCACTCGCTGTCGAAGGAAAGTATGCTTCTCAGCACGGGTCCGTTGCACCATTTCTTTGCAAAGGGAAATCTTAAGATCAGATGTGCCTGGTACTTTAGCTACTGCATCAATAATACTACAAACAATTTCTGCAGTTTTCGCCTCGGGAATCAAGTTAAAGAAAGGCCTCAACTGGGTGAGAAGGTTACAAAGATCCTCTGCCCGATTTTCTTGTCTAAGAAGATCCGTCAGATTTGTGATAGCCTCTTCCTTTATCCGTAGAGCTTCAGAAGAAGAAGATGGGTTTTCAAGAATGTGACGAAGATTAGTAATGGCTTCAGATGTGGCTTTGGCCGCTAAAGCCTGAGCAATTGAATCAGTAGTTTCTGGGAGATACGATGAAGACATTGTCAATGCTTTGAACTATCCAAGTCCTGCAGAAAGAGAATAGACCAAACTATTAAAATCAAATAATAAAATTGCCTCAGCATCTAAATACGAAGATAAAAGAGGCACCAGTTTGGATCCCAAGCAGTTGCAAGCCTCCTAAAAACTGAGATTTGACCTGTGAATATTCTTATAATATAACACTGCAAAGGAAGATGTTACTTAAACCTTTGACGGCACTAACTTCTAAAATGATTCCCAAGTCTCTAATATAGACAAAAATTGACAAATAACAAATTTTACTCCCTCCCAAAAGCATTTATCAACATTACGAGCCATCTCCAATGAAGTAACGATTTGGTACTTTAAGAGAACATTTAACCAGCTTCACTCCCAAATTCATCTAGCTGACCCAAGTTAGGAGAACCCATGAAATTCTGTTCATGCAAGTGAGATCTACATAGCTAGTCTATAACTAAATTCTTCTTCATCTGTTTATTCTTCTCTGTCACTATTTCACACCAAAACTAATGAAAATACAGAGTTAACAGTACAAATTTAAATGAGAAAGCATATTTAAACCATGTATTTATGATATATCTTTATCAACATCAAAAACTGAATTTTGCTTTATACTCTACAATATAATTTAATTGGCTAACCAGAAATGGCACTCTGCAGATTTTAAGGTTCAACTTTGTTTAATGTACCTCAGATAATAAAAACAAAATTCAAACCAATATAAGAAACTTAGATTTGGAACACCCATGAATAAACAGTAACAAGAAATTCAAACTAAATCAAGGAGATGAATGTTTGAAAATACTAAAAATACAGCAATACATCAACATTTGAGCAAAATCGGATGAAAATACAGTAAACACATACTACCCACAGATATAGATGCACAATAAAGAAAGTCTGTTAAGGGGTTACGGAAGTTACAATAGTTAAGGGTCTTCAATGACAATATATTAGTGTTTTAGCTGTTATGTTGTTATTAGCCTTTATTAGGATATAATGGGTTTTCCGTTTCATTGTAACCACTAGGAAGATATCTTATAGATTGTGTATAAATATTGGTTGTAATATCTCAAATATAATAATCGAATATACAGTTTCTACATGGTATCAGAGCCTAATGGCTAATGCCGATTAGCGATCCTCTAGTTGACAACATTGAGAGTCGTTGGCACTCCTCACCCATAAGGGTGTTTGTTTCTGTATAGTCCTTTTTCCTCTCCTCTTCTCAAAGATGAATATTGTTTTTTTCCCCCTCTCCTCCACAGCTCAGTGCCTCTTCCAATCGTCAAATACCTAGTTTCACTCCTCATCCATGCTCGTCTCTTAACATGATGGCCAGATCTCTGTTTTCCCTCAGAAACCACACACCTCTCTTGAAATCTCTCTCCACTTCTTTGTCTCTATCATGCCATCTCTTCCCTCTACGAGCCTCTTCAACGCTCACCAAGCCATATCCTAGTCTCCGATCGTTGTTTCTCTCTCCTATGTTTTTCTTATGGTTTCTCTATCGTGGTTTCCATATTTTTCCTCTTGTTTGATGATGCCCGTCATCGTTCACCTAGCCGTCTCTCTTTCCTCCGCGAGCCTTGTCAACGCTTGCCGAGCCTTCTCTGTCGTGCTACACTGCAGTTGTTCCCTTTGCACAGACCCTGTTTCTTCCTCTGTGTTGCTGACTTGGTATCGGCCTCTCACGCTCTATCTATGCTCAACTTGTGTTCTCCTCCCTTCTTAAGCCCAATCTCTTTCTTTGATTTTATTGTTGGTCTCTGTCTTCTTCAATGCTCTCTTGCGATGCCTTTCTTCATCTCTCTTCCTGAGGTCTTGTCTTCATCTTTTTATATAATTCTTTTATGTTATCAGGGTATGCTCTTCTCTTCTTTTCAATTGTGTTTTCTCTCTCCCGGGTTGTCTCGGGCATCTTGAGTTTCCTTTCCTTTTCATGTGTTGTCTCTTGCATCTTGTTCTCTCTCCCTCTCTTGACTACTTTCTCCTTTTGATGGGTGTTATCTGTTCTCCTTTATTTTGAAAGGATTTTATCTCTATGTGTTTTGCCCACACTCTCTTTTCCTTTCTCTGTCTCACTTGGTTTCCTCCTTTATTTCTTATTATTGTTTTTTGGGTCAATCATCCCTCTTTATTTTAATCTCTACAAGCCTCTATCCTCTTGTGATGATCTTTTCTTTATTACTTCTCTGTTCCTTGTGGTTTTCTTCCCCATCCTTTATTGTTTCTATGGTGCTTTGAAATTCAAACTTGCTCATGCTCTCATTTTCTTTTCTCTATGTCTAAGTTGGTTTCACCTCATATTCTCTGCTGTTGTGCTGCACCCTCTCTTAAGCCCTTTATTCGCTTCAAATATTCCTTCTGTTCTCTTTGCACACATCCCTTTCTGCTTTCCATGTGATGAATTTTCTTTTGTTTCTATTCCTCACCTTTATTATATTTATAAATTTTACCCAAAAAAAAAATGCACTTGTTTGAATTATTTTTCTTTCTCATTCCTCTTTACAAATTGTCGATTTCTCTTTATCCTACCTAGAGGGTGATTCCTAGGTAGAGTTATGTTTCTCATGTGCCTACAGTTGTTTCCTAGGTACATTTGACTTGAATGTCAGTTCGTCATTTTATTCCTTCCTTCCGTGAGCCCATGCTCTTCTTCACTTGCTGCCTTTTAATGGGCATTATGTTTACTTTGTTTCTCTCATGCTGCTGTTGCAACTTTGGATATTGGAGTTCTTCTTCTTGGTTCCCCTTATTGGACTACTACAGCTGACTACCTGCGACAATTTCCATCATATATTTTCTTCATTCAAATCTTGCTATGCTATGCACGCTCGATTTGCGGGGGAGTGTTAAGGGGTTACGGAAGTTACAATAGTTAAGGGTCTTCAATGACAATATATTAGTGTTTTAGCTGTTATGTTGTTATTAGCCTTTATTAGGATATAATGGGTTTTCCGTTTCATTGTAACCACTAGGAAGATATCTTATAGATTGTGTATAAATATTGGTTGTAATATCTCAAATATAATAATCGAATATACAGTTTCTACAAAGTCGAAGGCAAGAAAGCCCTGAAATTCAAGCAGAAAGCAACCCATAAACTGAAATAATTTCAAATTGAGGAAAAGAAAACCCTACACTGAAGCATATCCCTAGTTTGAAAAAACAAAAAATTAAACCTAAATTTAAAGAATTGAAGTAAATGAGATCGCAGGAAGGAGAGGGATGGATAGATACCCGGTTGACCTAGGAAATTGGACGAGCTCGAAGAAAGAGTGAAGAAGATTCACAGAGGACGAGAGGAGGAGGGTCGGTGGTGAGCACAGCGAGAGGCCGATTTGTGAAGTCCCAAGTCTTAAAGGGCACTTCCAGCATTGAAATGGCAAAGGGGCTAGGGCTGACACTATTCACATGAATAGTATCTGCCTTTGCAAAAAGTAAGTTACACTTCCAGCAGTTTCCATGGCAAAGGGCAAGTATCAACTTCTCTGTACTCTAATGTTCATTTCCCAACTTCTCTGTACTTAGATGTTCATTTTCGAGGGCGATATAGAATGTAACAACATTTGTTCAATAAAGTCATGCATGATATTTGCAATTATGATGAATACTTTGTTCAAAAGAGAAATTGTGCTGGTGTTGTGGGACTGCTTCCGAACAAAAGTTCACAGCTGCTATACGAATGTTGGCGTATGGTGCATCTGCTGATCAAGTGGATGAGATTGCCCAGATGGGGAAGTCCACTGCTTTGGAGTGTTTGGTTAGATTTTGTGATGCAGTCGAAACTCTGTACACTTGGGGACTACCCCTAAGACCTACGCCCAGGGACCTGCAACAACTTCTACAGAAAGCCGAAGCTAAAGGATTTCCAGGAATGATTGGTAGCATCGACTGCATGCATTGGCAATGGAAGAATTTCTCAACTGCTTGGCAAGGCGATTATGGGAATCGGAAAGGCCAAGAAATCATCATCCTTAAAGCCGTTGCAACATTGGATATGGTTGAAAGTTTTTTTCCCTTGTCCAGTAGCACCATACCACATTCGAGCTTGCACAATCTATATAAAAAAAAAATTGAATATGCAAGGAACATAAAAAATATATATTGGTAATGCAAAAAAGATAAACATATTAATGAAAATCCAAGAAATATTAACAAAATATAGAGAATGCAACAAACATTTAAATAAATATTAGAAATACAAGAAATATTAACAAAATATAAACATTGCAAGAAACATTTAAATAAATATGGAAATACAAGAAATATTAACAAAATATACAAATTGCAAGAAACATTTAAATTAAAATTAATAAAATGAAAATTACAAATAATTTACCTCATCGCTGAGATTTTCCCCGTTTCTTTGGTTATCCATCGCTTTTGTGAGGGCATCTCTCCATTTCCCCAACTCTTTGTTGAGAATTTTCCACCGACTAGACAATGTCATTTCCGTACGGGTGGAACTCGATCTTTCAACAAATTCTTGATGAATTTTTTTCCACATTTGACTGAATTTCATCTCATTACCCGATATGGGATCATGACTAATTTGGACCCAACACTCACACAACAAGACATCTTCCATGATGCTCCATGCCCCTCCAATTTCTTGAAAAAAAGCCATAATATGATAGAGAAAAATTAAATTTGAAAGTGAAAAAAATATGGAGTAGAAAGTGAATAATAGTTGGAGGAGGAGAAGATGTATGAGGATTTGTTGTTAAAAATGAAGAGTATTGATTGGTATTTATAGGAAAAAATTCAGTTTTTTTTTGGGTATTTTTTTAAAATTTTTTGCTCAAAAAATTCCCTGCCTTTGGATTGAATGACAAAAAAGGACGGACAACTCAGGAGCCGCCACATGGCTTATAGCCATTGGCGGAAGCTGCAGGCGCGCGGCGCAAATTTTTTTTAACGTTGGCGCGTGCAACGCATGCGCCAACAATAAAAAAAATTTGAATTCCCGTGCTGACGCCAGCGCTTGCGTCATCCAGCATGCGGGCTCTCGTTCGAGCTCCCTCTCCCTTCGGGCCAGCCCAAGCTCGTGGCCCCCCAGCTTGCTCAGGCCAGCATGTCCTCCTGCGGAATCGATTTTTGGGCTCAAGGCCCCCCTGGCCCTGGCAGGATGTAGGGGCCACAGGCTTGGGAGGTCGAAGGCATGGGGGAGCCCGTGTGCTGGCTTGAAGGCGGGAGCCCGTGTGCTGGCCCGAGGGTTGGTGCCACGTGGCGGCTTCTGGGCTGTTGGATTTCTTTTTTGTCTTTCAATCCAAAGACATGACATTTTTTCTGCAAAAAATTTTAAAAAAAATACCCAAAAATATTTGTTTTATTTTTATTTTTAAATTTTATAAATACCAATCCCTACTCTTCACTTTTAACAAAAAATCATCACACATCTTCTCCTCCTCCAATTATTATTCACTTTCTACTCAATATTTTTTTCACTTTCAAGTTTAATTTTTCTCTATCATATTATGGTTTTTTCTTAAGAAACCGGAGGAGCATGGAGCATCATGGAAGATGTTTAGAAATTTGAAACCGAAAATCTTATCCGAAAATTTTATCAGAAAATCTCATCGAAAATATTGTCCAAATTAATTGTTTAGGTAAACAAATTTGGGAAAAACACAAAAAATTGAATAGTACTTGCCCTTTGCCATGGCAACTGCTAAAAGTGCAACTTACTTTTTGCAAGGACAGACACTATTTATATGAATAGTGTCAACCACAGCCCCCCCCTTGCCATGGCAAGGGTTTCACTGTTGGAAGTGCCCTAAGTAAAGGCTCAGCTCAAATTCGTGGTGTAAATTCCTTGATGGACTATCGCTGCACGGGAACAAAACCCCCTCTCCACCAAAAATAATTGCTATTTTTAAAAATATCAACAATTTTTCTTCTTTTCTTGTTTCTAAAGAAAAGCCGGTCCTTGGGCTGGGCTTGCGAAAATGAGCTTTGATCTTGAGTTGGGCTTTGTTTTCTTCTCTTTGGAAGATTGTGTGTGCTTATTTTTTTCTTTTGATTTTGGATTCCGACTATGAGATTTTTTTTTTAATTTTAAAAATAAATATTATTATTATTATACAAAAATATAAGACGAAACAACTAATTCTTTTATTGTTGGGTTGGGTCCACAATTAATCCTATGGATCCTTGGGATTGGCATATTCTTATAATATTTTTTTTAGGAACAAAATAGTTTCATTATTACTAAAAGTAATTATTACAAAAAGAATCAAACAAATATTAATCATTTCCCAAAATAATGCAAGGTCCACAACATATTTTTTCAAAAGTAGCACGATCTAATTCAAAATTTTCACCCAATTGAGCATGTTTAGCATATTTTTTCGTTGTATTTGCTAGAGAATTGGGGGTTCCTATCGTAATGCATGATTACTTAACATGGGGATTAACTACAAATAGTAGCTTGGCTCATTATTGCCGAGACGAAAAAATGGCAAAAAAGAAAGTATTATTTTCCCTTCTATATCTTGCATCTATAGTATTTTTGCCTTGGTGGATCTCTCTCTCATTTAGTAAAAGTTCGGAATCTTGGGTTACTAATTGGTGGAATACTAGGCAATCCTACGTTTCAATTGGTTGGTATTTTTGCTTATCCTCGTATCTTTCAAAAATTGAAACTTAGGGAAGTGATGTATAACGCCTATACAAAGGATTACATATAGAAAATATTGAAACTGTCCTTTCCAGCAATATTGTTGCTATCTTTTTTTAGCTTTCACATAATCTTACGATTGAAAAGAAAAAAGTATCGCATGATTAGATCAATCGAAACTAGATTTTACATTTTGTCTTTCCATATTAGAAAGCCCCACCCTTGTAATAATGTAGTAAGAAAGTTTTATTAGGCATGCTTTATTTAATAGATGGGCTTTAATTTATCTTCTCCTTGTTTATGAAAAGATATATGCACACAAGAAGATCTTTTTTTTTATTTTTTTATTTTATAACATTGAAACATCATAGAATCAACTAAACAAGCAAAATCCAAAGCATAGGAAGGTCTGTAATTACTAATAAGCAGAAGAAAATTTGATTGCTATAGAAGCTAAACTGAATACAAGCGATAATCTACTTTAAATTAATCTAAACTTAGTAAAATCATGAATCGACCCAACATGCTAATTACGATCATGTTCTTGCCTTCCTTGGTCCCACACGCGGACCTCCAGAGGCGCAAGGAGGTGCAGCTGCACCTCCCCTTGCCGGAAAATAGTATATCCGGGCGGGTATACTTATTTTGACACATGACGCCTACTCGATAGACAAATCTTTTTTGTTTTTTATAGTAAATAGTGTTGTCGTGCAGCTACACTTTTTTGACATGTGGCACCTAGCGCTGTGCAGCTACTCTGTTTTTATTATACTTTTTTTATATAATAAAATAGTATAGCTGCAAGGCAATATGTATCTTGACACATGGCACCTAAACACTAGGGGTATTTTTTATTTATAAAAACATAGTACAGCCGCGCTGCTATACTTGGTGTTTTTAATTTTGTTTAAAGATCATGTCTTTTAAAAAAAAGCAAACGTCAAATGCTCGTATCGTACAAGTACATATGTATTTCTCATGTTTAATACACATATTTTTTACAAATTTTTTAATAAAACACAACAAAATTCACGTATTATCTATATATATAAAACAAAAGGCAGAGAATGGTGAAACATTCAAAATACCAGAAAATGTCATTGGTTAATGCAAACATTAAGAATTGAAATTATTAATTAAATGAGGATAATATGGTAAATTCACACTTTTTTATATTTAAAAAAATTAAAATTAAAAGAAAAATAATGCCCTTGGTTAGTACCGCCGCTCGGCTATACTCGGTGTTTTTAATTTCTTTAAAATAGTATAGCCTTTCGGCTATACGTATTTTGACACGTGGCGCGTCTACTCGCTAGACTGATCTTATTTATTATTATAATAAATAGTATAGCCGACCGGCTATACTTTGTTTGACATGTACTCTTTGTGCGTCTACTACTCTTTTTTTTTTTATAAAGAGTATAGTCGTTCGGCTGTATGTGATTTTTTATTTTTATTTTAAAAAAATAGTATAGCCGGTCGGCGTTACAGGGTTTTTGTTTGTTTTAATTGCGTTTCATAAATAGTATAGCCAAACGGCTATACTCGTTATATATATTGTTAGAAATGTGCCCTAAGAGCCAATACATTTGATGTAATCTCCTTAGAATACATTTCGTATATGATACATAAAGGGCAAACTAATTTGTTATCTTTTACATCGTGTAAAGAAACAAATGTCCAGGGTATGCTAAATAAGAGATAAAGTAATCTAAAGAAGATTAGATTCATGAGACCTTTAATCTCTAACTGTAGTATCCCAAAATGTTCCTAATCATAGGTTATCAAATGGGCATTGATAAACCGTCAAGATTAGCACATATTATGTATGCTCAATTGGGAGGATGGTTAGTCTCAAACCATTTGTGTAGTTGACACTAATACAAGTATGTGGGTGCTCATTAGTGAATGAGTACACTGAACGCGATCAACCGTAGTTCTCGTATGGAGTATTTATCTATATGTCAAACGAGAACTCATAGTTGCAATAATGCAAATTAGTCCTTAGACCTGAGGCATCATGGTTGTCCTGTGATGCGTTATTGATCTTTGATAGCTCTTAAAGGCAAGCCGTAAAAGATTTGTCTTAAGTGTTGTTGGGATCTCTTAATTCATCATAGGGGCATGTGAATGTACAATAAGGAATCTCTACTTTCGATAAAGAAGGAGAATGTTTCAAGATGTGATTCAGGTAAATCTTTTGCCAAAGTATTTTGAGCTTGATTTAGAAAGTTGTTCTTAATCATGTTCTTTTGAATCACATAAGGTTATAAATCATATTAGGGGTTTGACATAAACAATCCGTACCCTAATAATATGATTTGAAACATTGTATAAGAGAAGGACCGTATTGCATTGCAATTCCAACTTAATAGGTTCTTTATCTATTCTGGTTAGCTTGGGTAGCCTTGATATATTGCTAGATGTCACTCTTGGCTTGTGGAAGTCCTAGGATTGATTGTGATCGATCCAAATAAAGGAAGAATTAAAAAGGGGTTTTAATTCCAGTTGGTTAGAAAGAGTTCTTATATTTTCCCACTGCCTTGCTAATTAGAACCTAATGGATCGCACACCTTAAATGGTTAACTTTGAGTAATACAAATGAGAATGAAGAAATCAATTTGATTGATTTGATGTGGATGATTTACTACGTGTAAAAATGTATTTGGGCCTCGGTAATAGTTAACGGAAAGCCCAAATGGTTGGGTATCAAGCCCAAGGGCTTAAGACACCTAAATATTATGGTTTAAGTGTCATAAGGCCCAATTTTGGAAGCCAAATGGGTTTTGGCCGAAAATACTTAAGTAAGAATGTATGGGAATTGTTTCCATAAGCTCATTAACACACAAACACAATCCAACATCAACCAAATGGGTTTGGGAGATCAAAGATAGATAAAAGAGAGTTTTCAAGAGTGAAACACTTTCATCTTTCAAAGTGGTTTAGATTGAAACCAATCTTGAGAATCTTGCACTAGCATCCAAGTATTCTCAAGATACTTCTTCTCATCTCAAGGTTCCATTGGTGTGGAGACTTAGAGGCCATATACTTTTGTGGCTCACATGGAGGAGAAAGATCAAGGAACAAAAATCAAAGATCAAAGAGGAGATCAACAAAGAGGAAATCATCAAGAGAAGACCAAACACAAATTGGTTCATATAATTGCTTCAAGGGTAATTAGATCTTATCATTTCTCTTGAATTTTCATTTATGAAAAACATATCAATGTTCATGGCTTAAGATACTTGGAAGAAAGTTTTGTTTTTGAATTTAAACAACCACCTTAGACTTCCGCTGCGATTAATTTGATTAAATGCATGTTTAATATTCAAATGAACTTTGGAAAAATGTTTTGAAATTCCTTCATATATATATTTGAATATATATATAAAGAGTATAGTCGCGTTGCTATTAAAATATTGGAATATATTGAAAGATTATAGTCACGCTGCTGTACTCTTTAAATATTTATTTTAAATGTATAGCCGTGTGGCTGTCCTGCTAAAATATTCAAATATATTGCGGCTATACTTGTTAAATATTAATATATTTAAAGATAATTAGTAATTATTTTAATTAAACAAGACTAAGATATTACTGAATTAAAAATGTTAAGTAATTAGCTCTTTCGATTTTTTTTTAATCCCAACATAATTACTAATCAAAGTTCTTAAAATAATGCTAAGATATTATTTAATTACAAAAAATAAAATAAAAAACCTAAAGATACTAATTATATATATATATGTGTGTGCCGACGAAACTTTGCTGGTATAGATGTCTCCAGACGAAAATTTGCTAGCATAAAAACGTCGGAGTTTTCTGTGCCGGCAAATTTTTGTTTGGAAAGGTTCAATTCAGCAAATGTTTGCCGATATAGGTCTCTACCAACGAAATTTCGTCAGCATAGGTCTCTCTCTCTATGGTACAGTTGCTTATTAATGTCATTTTCCCCCTTCTAACTTTTAGGCAAGCTCTTCAGCTATACAAGTGTGATCCTGCTCTTGTCAAGATCATCAATACAATCGAGGGAGGTCCGCCGGGTTATGTTTCAGTTGTTCGTTCCATGTAAGATGTCATACTGCTTTGAAATAAGAAATTAAATGTTTAACTTGTGTGAGCCAGAGTTTTAGACAATTTTTTTCAATCTAGGCTAGGTTTTAGAAGGTTTCTTTAGGAGTTTGACAGCTCCTTGTATTTCCTAATGGTAGTATTTCTAAGCATGTGCTGCGACTTCGTTTAAAAAAAAAATCGGTGCACTTTATCACTAGGCTATTTTGCCTTAACAACAACTTAAAAGAACACATTATCATTGAAGGTTTTAGATCTTCGTGGATGTGAAGGTTGACAAAAAGCATGATATGATTTTAGTAATTTCCTGTTTCTGTATTAGCTTGATAAAACTGAGAAATTGGAAGAAACTGAACTCTATGCAGAAAGTCTTAAACCAAACTGAAAGTAATAGGCTCCAAGATTCTATTATATATTGAACATGTTTTCCAATTTGAAGAAACATTGGTTGGTTGTTAAATTTGAGATAAGTAAATATAAATAATTGGTATTTATTAAGTAATTTATGAAATTGAAAATAATTTTAAAGTCCAAAAAATTATTTAAGATAAGTAAATATAATTAATTAGTATTTATTAAGTAATTTATGAAATTATTAAAATACTTAAATACTAATTATTCATAAAATAAATAATAATTAAAATATAAATAATTATTTATATTTACAAGAAGTAAGTTCCTTCTTAGCTTAAGCTAGAGTTTCAAGACTGGTACATTGTACAGTTTCTACATGACAAGCATCTGAATGTCTTTTTTCAGTAACATACATCAACAGTATGACCTAAGGAATCTCATCATTAGCTACTTACATTACTTGCTCATTTTTTGCCTGAGTCTCTTTTAAGTAATGGTTGAACCTACTTGATTGGATAGTTGCCTGTATTGAATTTTGCTTAACATTGGTTACTATTATGTTCATGATTAGAGCATTCAATCCAACATTTTGATTAGGGTTGTAATACCTACTTAAACTATGCGAGTGCAACTACAAATGGTATCAGTTCAGCTATAGGCTGCATTTGTTAATAAGCTGATATTATAGAGTGAAACAAGTTTGAGGCTTGCCAACGGTTTTGGAACAAGTTCAAATAAGTTCAGAAGCTAGGTTTTTTTGGTTCAAGACTTAGATTTAGGGTTTGTAATCCATTTTTGGAATACTAAAATAATTTTTTAGGATTTTTAAATAATTTAAGGGCCCGTTTGATAACTATTTCAATTTTAGTTTTTAGTTTTCATTTTTTGCGTTAGAGTATAGAGGAAAATGAAAGTGAGATTGAGAGAAAGGATGAGAAGGGAGGATGAGAGGGAAGAGTAACAAAAGTGAAAACAAAAACTTGAAAGTGAAAAGAATTTCAAATATATTTCAATTTTTAATTTTTGTTTTCACTTTTGTTACTCCTCCCTCTATTTTTGAATCTTCCCATCACATCTTCCCTCTCAATCTCATATCCACTTTTATTCTCACTTCCATTTCCTCTCTTTTTCTTCTATACTCTAGCATAAAAAATTAAAACAAAAAACAAAAATTGAAATGGTTATATCAAACGGGCCATAAATTATTTTAAAAATAATTTCAAAAATTAAAACTAATTTTAAAGTCCACAAAATAATTTACAATAATTAAATATAATTAATTACGATTTATTAAGTAATTTATGAAATTAATTAAAATATAATTAATAATTAAAATATTACTTAATTACAAATATTAAACTAAATAAACTACTTTTGTGTAAAAAAAATTAAACTAAATTAATGCACAAGTCACCGTTTTAGTTTTAGAGACGTCAGGTAGTGAAGCTGGCAGCTCCACACCGTCCGATATAAAAGCCCGACCAAGTTAAACACACCGACGCGCAGAAGAAGCCCAAAAGCCACACGCCTCACATTTCACAAACACAAAGAAAGAGACCTTCCATATCTCCATGAGAGTCAGAGCTTCTCTCAACGCCTTCTTCTTCTTCCTCCAATCCCACGCAGAAACTTCGCGAAACGCCTCTGGATCATCGTCCCCAATGTGGGTTCCAGCTTTGAAGGTACTGCACCGTCTCAATTTCGTTACTGCCCAGATCTGATTCTCGCTTTTGTACATCACCTATACTGCTGTTAAAGCTTTTCCATGTAAATCTGCCTTCTCAGCTATCACTCTAGAGTTAAATCTAGCTCTGTTAGATCTTTCATTCTCATCACATACATACATATACTATATATAAATGTCATAATTTGTTGAATTGGTATGAGAGATTGATTCAAGAAACAAAGAGAAATGGAAGCTTATACTGAAAATTCCCCAAGAATGAGATTGGATCATTCAAAGAAAGAGGGATCCGAAGAAACCCATTTGTTGAGATTTGAGTTAGAACCTCCTGGTAACGATCATAGGTTCCATTCAATGAATGCTCTGGAGATTTTGAGGGAAACGGTGAGAATTCTCCGGTACAATTCGTGGGGCTTTTTGGCCATTGCCGCCTTGCTAATTTGCCCTTTGTCTGCCTTGCTTTTGTCGAATTTGCTAGTTGATCAGTCACTTGTAAAGAGACTAACGATTAGGATGTTGTTAATTGCCAAGTCCAGTGGCCTCCCTTTGAGGGATTTTATCAGTCATTCTTGCCAGAGGTTTGCTGAGATGGCTATCTCATCCACTATGTGCTTTCCTCTGTACATCACATTGTCATTGTTGTCGAAAGCCGCCGTGGTTTACTCTGTGTATTGTAGTTACTCCCTGAAGAAGTTTGATGTATCCCAGTTTTACTTAATTATGTGCAAAATATGGAGGCGGCTTCTTTCGACGTATGTGTGGATGTGTATGGTGGTGGTGGGTTGCCTCATCTTGTTTTTTATTCTTCTTCTTGCTGTGTGCAATACATGTTCCATATTTGGGTTGTCACCTCCTCATATTGTATATGCTGCAATGGCGGTTGGCCTCATCTTCTCGGTTATTTTTGCCAATGCTATTATTATTTGCAACATTGCTGTTGTGATCTCTGTGTTGGAGGATGTCTCAGGACCAGAGGCATTGGTTCAGTCTGGGGTTTTAATCAAGGGCCAGACTCAGGTGGGTCTTCTGATATTTCTTGGATCAACGATCGGAATGGCATTTGTTGAGGGGCTGTTTGAGCACAGAGTGAAGACGTTGAGCTACGGAGATGGGTCTTCTCGCATATGGGAAGGGCCTCTTTTGGTGATCATGTATTCGTTCGTGGTGCTCATCGACTCCATGATGAGTGCTGTTTTCTACTTCAGCTGCAGATCTTTTAAGATGGAAACATGTTTAGACAGCGAGTCTCATTCAATTTTGGAAACTATAAACTTTTCTGCTGAATCAGTTGGTATTCAATGACACCATATGTACCACCAGCACAACCTTTTTTATTCAATAATTTTGAAGATGGGAGCTGCTATACGAAAAATTAGGATTTCATTGCCGGTTCGTGGTACCCACCTGATCAAACAGTGCAAACTTGTGCCTTGGTAGAACTTTCAAGGCAAGGTTTCATGGCAGGAGGTAACCTCAAGTGCATTTCAGCTAGTTGACATATGCTTCATCTGAGTGAAAACTTTGACTTCTTGAGGGAGATAGAAGGGAGGATGAAGAATGAGAGAGGTATCTGAAGGTCTGGTAATTGCAAAGAATTGATGTAAAAGTGTCAATTTGCTTCAAAAATGAATTTACAAATCCATAGTTCAATTAATAGCCTATATTTTTTTTTTCTCCCACACTATGCCCAACTAGTGTCATTAATACATGTAGTCACGCCATTTATCAAAATTTATTTATTGACTTTTTTTTAATTTCCTTTAAATTTCCCCTCTTCCTCTCTCTCTCTCTCTCTCTCTCTCTCTCTCTCTCTCTCTCTGATTTGAGCCCCAGAAGACATAATTGGGCCTATACTCCGGTAAGCCAGTAAGCCCATTAAAATTGGTCCGAACAAAAAAAAAAAATTGAAACTTGGGTCCACGAGAGTTGTTACACGCTTCTAGCGTTTTCTAAAGGCATCTCAACAGATATGTCAAAAGTGCCACATAGACATTTAACAGCTAGAAATAATATCTCACACTCCAACCAATGTGTCAAAGTTGATGTGGAATGAAGATTGAAGATTGAGATGTTATTTTTGACATCTCAAAAGCAAGATGTCAAATGAATATTTTATTATTTTTTCTTTTCTATTCTTTTTAATTAAAAATAAATCAATACTAAAATATAATAAAATAATAATTTAATTTGACATATTGGGTGGAGTGTAAAGTTATGTAAGATGTCAAATTGCCACATCAAGCCATCAAATTTAAATTTGATGTTTGGTATTTGACATCTCTAAGGGAGATGCTCTAAGAGTAATGCTACGTCGTTGGAAAAGCTAATAAAGTTAAGAGATTTTCTATTTAAACCCCGAATTTCTCTTTGTTCACCCCAATACTTAAATCATTAAGCTGTAAGTTTTATTATTGTGTAAAAAGATAAAAAAAGTCATCCAACTTAAAAAATACAAACTATATACACAATACACAAACTTTATTTATTTGACCGAGTGTTTACCAAATACGTACGTACACACCACAGTGAAGAATATTATTTATAAATTTCATTTCATATTAATATGAATGCAGTCATATTTCTCCAAGAAGGTGGTCCATATACAAAATTAAATTATTGATCAATTATATTTAATTATTTTACAGAAGAAATGTCATATTCTTTCAGTTTCAACGGAAACAAATAAATAAAATAAAAAAGAAATGTGGCACTCCCAGTAGTTGCTTGATATTTTACTACTTGTTGTTGGAAATAATAAGATGACGACTTAGATGTGGGCATACATTACAAGTCTTCATTCGTTCTATTTCTATAAAAGGGCCAGGCTTGCTACCAGTTTCTTTACTTGCAACGTAAACAATACTTCTTGTAGTATACGTAGCTACCATAACCATTCATTCCTCTCTCTTTCAATTACTCGTAGGAACTGAGGGCACTAGGCCATGGCCTTACAAGGGAAGGGTAGGCTTATTATGCAATCCTCTTTGGTGATGGTGGTAGTATTGGTTGCATTTAAATATCCCAATGCTTTCCAGAAGCTCATGGAGATTAATAGTGTATTTCATCTAATATAAAAGCATTGATTAACTGAAATTCACTGCTTAATTGTGGGGTTTAAATAGAAAATCTTTTTTAATTTCTTATTTTTTCAACTTGGGGTGTATTTAAGGGTAGTTTGGGAAGATAGTGGGGTTTACTTAGAAATTGTGAAATTTTAAATTAAAAATTGGGGTAAACTTAGAACATCGGTGAACTAAGAAAAATGTGGGGTTTAAATAAAAAATCTCTAAAGTTAATCATCCGTTGCGTGGATGCCATTGCCGCCACCGACGGCTGAGATTAAGACAAAAAAGGAAATATAAAATTAATAAGACGAAAAAGAAAAACACAATCGCGGAAATATTCGTGAATTTTTGACTTGGGACTCATGGAGAGCCACCTCCAACACAAAATACAGAAATACGAGGAATTCGTGGATGGACGCCTCAAACCAGACCTTGTTCGCGCCATCGCTCAACGGTATCGTTTTAATACACCTCCGACCTCTGCTTTCCTGGAAGCCGTTTTCCTAGGGTTTGTTATGTGAGCATTACCCAGCTCGAGCAGAGCAGTAAATGCATAAGCTTGAGTTTGCTCTCATGCTCCGTTAGGGTTTCTTAGTTGCTTTTCAAATTGCTTGAAGAACTGGTACCCTGAAGTTGTAGCTTATTTTGATAGCTTTTTTCTGTTTCTTGTTTTGCAGGGACAAGGTGTTCGAGCAACAAAAAGTTTTGTATCCTTTTCGCTTTTCCTTATATTCCCCTTTTTAATTTTGATTAATTTGACCTAATGGATCAATCGGAATATCGAATGCGGTGAATTTTGCAACCCCGTTTGATGATCTTTGCTTGTTAAAGTTGTTGTCTTGACTTTTGTTAGCTCGGATTTGCGGAACAACATTGAGAATTTGGAGAAAAATAGTGTAACCAGTCTTAGGACTTTGGTTAACCTTGGCTCTGAAGTCTATATGCAAGCTGATGTGTAAGTCTTCAGATTTTTTTCCCTTTTGTGTGCTCTCACTCTTCATTGAACTTCTTTTATGGTACTCATTGTTCATTTTGTTGCTCTTAGTCACTGGTACATGGGGCTAATTACAGAATCATGCAATGGACTTTTGTATTAGAATTGTTACATGTTACAATTTTATGTTTACAGTTGTGTTCGAATTGCTATTAATCCTGGTTTTGTTTCATCTTTGATATCAATGGTGTCTTACCTGTTCTTTCTTCTGCATGTCTGCAGGCCGGATACACGACGCATATTTGTAGACATTGGACTAGGATTTCATGTGGAGTTCACCTGGTCTGAAGCTTTAAATTACATATCTCAAAGAGAAGAAAAGATAGCCAGGTACAAGCTTTTGTTTATAATTTTTCGAAGTTGGTTTTCTTGGAAGATTTTATTATAGT
This sequence comes from Prunus fruticosa, assembly GCA_018703695.1. Lineage (NCBI taxonomy): Eukaryota > Viridiplantae > Streptophyta > Magnoliopsida > Rosales > Rosaceae > Prunus > Prunus fruticosa. The sequence continues at coordinate 41,713,458 of CM031917.1, read as the reverse complement.
AGGATGCCTTGTAGAGGATAGAAACGTAATCAAACTCGTTGAAATCTACTAGATTTTTGGGAGTTATCCTACAAGTTTCGTTCAAATTCTTCCTCTGCCCTGTTTTGGTACCTTCAATCTTCTTTTTTCAAGTATTGCTCAAACTTATGTATCAAATTCCTCTGTGTAGGCAAATTGAAGAGTATACTAACCTTATTGCATCAATCAAAGCCCAGATAAAGCTGGTATGTTCACTTCCATTGATGCTTTCTATTTGATTATTGCATTTTTTTAAATGTTGACAAGGGTTGCAGAAGTGGAAATTGTTTAACACTCTTCAAATTATCTTATTTTGGAAGGATATTTTCTCTGCCTTCATACTACTATAGGTGTTCCTAATAACTCAAATATTATTTGCTTCCAAGATAGAAACTAGAAGGCGCAGACATTAGATAACGCAAGGATTGAGCCTTTTTTTCTCCCTCTTTCTGAGCTTTTGAGTATACAAATTCTTTGTAGATTACGCAACTATGCTACAGAAAGTGCTGTACCTTGATGTAGTTGAACAAGTATATTACGCTTTTACTTTTCTGGGTTATGAAAACAAAAATCTTACACATTGCTTTCAGGTATGCGAAGGGATTCGAGAATTACTCCAGCTTCCAGCAGAGAAACGTGCCCCGGAGCGAATTTTTTGACATCAACAACTTATACTTCTCTGTCTTATGACTTGCAAGTAAATCAAAGACTGCTTGACCATCAACTAATGTAAAAAAGATGATGCGTATGCTACCTTATTAAACCATGGCATGTTTCAATGAGGAGAGCATTTTCCTTGGGTTGTTTCTTGGGCATCAATTCACAAGTCATTTATTACTCCATTACACACGGTATCTAGCAATTTGCAAAGTTGGCCCAACCCATATCAACAGCACAAAAACTCAAACTTTGCAATCCAAAGGGTTTCTGTACCTTCAAATGACCTCTCATGTGGGATGTGGATATCTACAGTGGGCCGAGCTTGAATTCAAGATTATGCCATAATGAATAGAAAATTAGAAACACACACAAACCAATATCACATTCAGAAGTTTTTTGTTTTTGGGGGTACAGTTTTCACAATCTTTAAGCAATCACATCAATGGGGAAAAAAGTATTGTTCCAGTTAAAACGGTCAGAGACTTGAGCTGGCTCTGGATGCCGCCTGAAAAATTCGTCTGGTTTGTGCCCAAAAAAATAAACGGAGATGCCTTTTCTTGTCACCTCACCAGTCAATAGCCTGCAACTTTGGGTAAAAGGAGAGAATCAAAATAAAAAAAGGTTACATCACCGACATCAATAATCCTATTCATCATCCTACGCTCTATTACCCAAAGGCTATATCTTTTTCGCCTGCAGACATATCCCATCACGAAGATAACAACTTTAAGCAACACTGTTTTCGTATTTGTTTGTGATTTATTTTCCAGGATTTAATCTCACATGTTTTCTCTAAACACTTAAAAAAAGAATGGAATTATTTTATTTATTTTATGGGTAAGAAAAGTATGGATTTTCTACAGCACTACACTACAATGACTCAAAGATGCTTATTTTGTGCAGCCTTGCAGTTTCACCATGCCAACAGAGAACTTGGTTAAGTTGAAAAAGTGGGGACAAGTGATACATATGACATCTCCATCTATCTATAGACTCTAGAGAGGTAGAGAGAGTAGAGGGTACATTGGCCCCTACCACACCCTGCCAAAACCCACGTTGTGTCTCTGTCTTTCTGTATCTTCTCGTGGCCGTGCAGTACTTTAAAGTATTTCTCTGAAGAAGTTTGATGCAAGAGAGAGACACGAAGGGAGGGGAAAAAAGCAATGGAGAAATTAATGGTGGGAAAAAGGCCTTGCAAAGCTGAAGAGACAAAAGGGGAAGTCCAAAGTCAGACTTGGACTGCCTTTACTTTAAATCCCATCCTTTCTAGGCTTTTGTTTTCTCCCTCCCTCCTCTACATCTCTCTCCTCTCTCTCTGTGTGTCTGAGCTAGGCTCTGTCTGTCTCTGTATTATTCGCTCAATTGGGCTAGCATTGCTTCAGATTTTCAGTGAGTGGTTAGGTGAGCGTGTACCATCTATTGGGGGCCACATAAAAAATGCATCTTTTCTTTTGTTCAAGTATTTTGCTTTTCCCTTTCTATTCTTCTTGCCCTTGCATACTTGCATGCATGGTAAATAGCTATGTCTACATGTAATTACACTGAAAAAGTCAATGTCACAGGTGAAGAGTGCCAGTAGATCCTCCCTTTCATCTTTTCTGTCTCCCCAGCAATAAACTAATTAATCAAAAAATTAATGATACAAAATGTAATAATTGTTGTAGTTAAGTTATATTGTTTCAACATAATGTGTTGTTGGGTGCATGAGTTATGTTTCATCAAACTTTGACAGTGTCAAAGGAGGGCCTGCAAATTAATCATAGATGGGAAATAGCATAGGCAATTGATCAGCTTGTGTTCTGTTACATTGGACTAACATAATCTATGTGGCCTTCCTATATAAACCAATGAATTAACTGCCATGCAAGGAGGTTAAAGGAATTAAAATTCAGCAGTAAAACATGAGTTTCCTTACATTCTCACTAAGTTTTGGTAGTTCCATTTCCTTTAGAGGGCCGGCTCGGGAGAGTGTGCAACCACTTCTGGTGTAAGCTGTGGACTCTGATCTCTCAAGGTAAAGCCTACCTCTATATGCAGCCAAGTGAGCATAGTAAGCCGGAGGCACCAGAGAAACTGGCTTGGTGCACCTTACATATGTGTAGCACAGAATGTTAACCAGTTTCTGTAGTTCGTCTGAAGTGAACTGGTTTTCATCCCACAATATGTGGTAATGGGTTGGCCTGCTTGTTCCCTTAACACCCCAATGGCTACAAAGATAGAAGTCAAACTCTTTTGGATGAGTGATCACAGTATCCACAACAGTTCCCGGGGGAATGTTTTCGTCCAGTAACTGGTTCTGCCTGGAAGATGGATCAATTTTGAAAGGAAACAACCTTGTGTGATGCCTCTTCTGAACCACTGCAAATGTTATGGGAGGTGCATAACCGGGAAATTTTGAGCATGCACCTTTAATGGCTTGCAACTCCTCTTGAAGCACTCTATAAAATTGCGTTTCACTTACCCCGTCTCTAAAGAAAACTATTCTCTTTGGGAGCTTGCCGACTTCCTGGTAAAACTCATCCAACAATTCTTCTGTCATTGTACCAAGATCTTGGATGATTTCTTGTCTATGTGTCTGAGACCTCATTCTTGAAACATACTTGTTTGCTGCTGGCCAATTCATGCTACCAACCACAGCAGCAACAGAAGGACTAAAATCATCGAGTGGGTGTGGATGAGTCACATCTGCACCCATAAAGATCACTGGCTCATCAGTTTGAAGTAGCCGGGGGATTTGAGATGGCAAGGAATTGTATAAAGAAACTGTGCATCCTCCAACTTTTGCATTGATCTTGAGAGCTAGATTTGCCAAAAACTGTGAACCCAACTTGTCAAGGTTAGAGTACAAGCAGCATTGGCTTAAAATCCCAACACTTGTATCCGCAATTCGCTTGAGGTCTGCATAGCCTTTGTGCTTTCTTTCCATTACACATATAAGCAGCTGGAGATTGTTTGATGCAGCTCTTTGGATTCGTTTAAGCTTAGATTCTAAAAGAGACACATTGTTAAGGACTTGGGATGGTTCAAATTGGGGACTAATAATTGTGTTTTTATTGAGAAAGATGCCCAATTGTTCACATCTTTGAGATAGCTGGTGCACGAATTTTGGAATGCTGTTCTTCTGATCAGGGGTTCCACCAAAACTAATCAATGCCCACCTCTCAATTCGAGTACCTTCAAACACATGGCTGCCCAGAAGATTCCACTGGCGATCATGACGAGACGGAATTAGGTCTCTTACATGTCCACCATCTCCAAGCTTTAGCTTTGGAGGTTGAAGAACTCTTCCTTTCAATCGCGTCATTTCTCTTGAAACATGGAGTTTGAATTCTCTTTCCTGAATGCCACTGTACAGAAACAGAAACAAATGAACATCTAAAGTTAATTACAGAGCAAATTGGGATACTTTCAAGAACAGAAACTAAGATAGTATTACTCAACCTTCAAGGCAATTCACAATAAATTTCCATCAGAACTTTTTTAGAAGTGGAAAAATTACCTTGTTGGTCCAACAGGACCTCTCATGACTCCATCTATAATGGCTTTTCGTTCTTTTGGTCGTTGGCAGCCCATTTTAAGTATCCTTGCAGTCTGATCATCTGACAGCTTCCCAAGAAACTTCTGGCCTTCACAGATCATACATAGCTCCATTGGAAGATAACATGGTTTACTCCTACTAATCTGCAAACATGGCAAATTCCTGAACTGTATATCATAGTTATAGTGATCCTTGAAGTAAGTCACCAGCCTCAAATTCTTCCCATCCCTATCTGCAAACCAAAGATTTTCAGTGGCTTCCTCGGTTAAGCCAAAAACCCGATATCTCTGAACAGTTTCTCTGTGGCAAACAAAGACCCTGATGTTCTTTAAAGACCTCTCCACTTCTTTCCTTTCTTTTTCAGTTAAACCCCTTGTCTTCCTTTGAGAAAGGTCTCGAAGAAACTCAAGACGCTTCTGCAAGTATGAGATCACTCCAACGCTTTCATGGAAAGCAGTCACAGAGAAATCTACATTGAGAGCTAGTCCTTGTTGGGTTGGTCGAAGGCTTTGAAAGAACCCTCTCAATCCCACGGCTCCTCCTCCAATATCTTTAGTTCCTCCCATTGAACTTGAATAAAGTGATCTTCCCACAGGTATACACTTCTCCAATGGGGCCTCCCTCAAAACGACATCCAAGGCATGGAGATAATCCTGAGGAAGAGGCTTCCAGTCATCCCCTTCCTTGCTCAGGTAACTACTCAATTCCCTCCCATCAATCTTTGACACCAGTTTGATATTTATACGAAATAGTTTAAGTTGTTGATGCTTCTCCTGGAAACCACTGAATACTCCAATTGGCAAGCTTGGCTTGCTTGTGGGGATGGGGAGGCTTATATAAAATTCAAGTCTATCACTTTTGAATTCAACCGGGCTGTAAAGATTCTTGCGGCCATCATAAGCTGGAATAGCACCAGAGAGCAAAGCTGAGTTATCCTCTACCAGTTTTTGTTTGATCATTCGAGCAACTTCCTTGGAGGGATTAGGAGAGATGTCAACATTGTAATGGAAAATTCGTTCTGATGAATCAAATTGGACAAGAAAATGGTTAGCTAAGAGAGAGATAACAGTTCCTTCTACACCACCAGAGTCTGGTCTCCTTGCAGTCACTATTGCTTTTCCTGTTCTTGCACATGTCAACTTCCTTACATCTTCTCCTTTGAAAGGTGAACTGGTTTGCTCTTGGAACCCATCTGAAGCTGCTGATTTTTAACGGAGAACAAGGTTACTCATAAAACTGTCAGAAGTGGAGGAATTTTAAGCCCAAATCAACAGTAGATGGTAGAACTGGCAACAAACATCAGTTTTAGCAATTTTCTTCTCATTGCAGATAACTATATCTATCCAGTTCTATATCAGAAAGTCGCCATTGAATGGACAAGAACCAAATGTGTAAAACTGAAAGCAAAAAACAAAACTTTGAAAAAGAAAAAGAAAAATCATATCCATTTTTCAGCCTACGCTTTTGCTGAGTGTGTCCTCCTGATAACCTTAATGAATAAAGAAACATATCCTCACAAAAACAGAAAACGAAATAGAAATCATTGCATACATAGTTGCACTTCCAAAGAACAAACATGCAAAGCAAGGGGAAATAGCGAAAAGCAGAGGGCTTTGATACTTACATGGTGAAATTGTGGCTGTGGACACTTGGGTTTCTGAAGAGGCGGCAAAAGGAGCATTATTGAGCCTGCATGAAGGTTTCTGCAAATGGGTTTTTGATCTGAAGTTGTAGTTTTGCGGCAGAGGTGGAGTTAAAGCTAGTTGCAGAGGTATTGGAGGTGGGAGTGGAAGAAGGGCTGGGTAGTAATATCTCTGGTACTGATTCTGGTTGCAGAAACCAAACTGGTTTGAGTACTGTATTAGTTGATGCTGATGGTGATGCTTCTGAGGGTTGGCTCCGCCCCTTAGGCTTCTGGTTTTGGTGTGGCATTTCTTGTTACCATTGGATTCTTCGGTCTCTTCCATAACTTGATTGAGTGACAAAACAAGACTGAGAAAGCAAGAGAGGTTTTGAGCATGTGAGAGAGAGACAGAGAGAGACAGATGTGTTCTGCTTGTGATATCAGTGGGAAGAAGCCTCAGCAGAAGCTGTAGTTATTGCAGAGAGAGAGAGAGAGAGTTTGGGTTTTAGTTCCAAAATCCCAAGGTTCTTTATGTCGAGCTCTGAAGAAGGTTTGATTCTGGTGAGCATAGTTTGAAGGGAAAAGTGGACTGATGCCTTAAAGAAAGGTAAAACGCCCAATCAATGTATTTGGGTAAGAGTAAAACTAGAGAAACCAATTTATTCAAAACAAAACCCCCTTTCTGGTCAATTGACCATCTGTCAAAACAAATAGGTTCTTTCTTGGACTTGTTCCTTGAAAATGCTTGCAAGTCAAAATGAGGAGGGAAAGGCTTGGTCTTTTAAATAAAATTTAATTGCTTCTGATAGTGATTAGGCACTCTCATCTTTTAAACTTTTATTAATTCATATCTTGTACTTGTTCATTCCACACTACAAACTTACAATTCATAATATTTGACTGCCTTTTTATCCCCCTTTTATTTTAATGCATCATTGTCTTTGAATACGGACATTTTGGATCTTTTGGAACCATTTTATGGGACCTGAAAATATTAATTAAGGTTGAAAAAGTAATGGAGAACAAACCAGTGAATAAAATACATAATTTTGGTGGGATAAGTCAGCATTTGAAACCGGCGGCACTTGAGAGCAACCCTTCGTCAAGGTTGTTCATCACAAAGGGTTTAATTTCTTTATTAAATTTGTTTTTTTTTATTGATACGATAAAAATTCGAATTTAGAATTCCTTTCAATATTATAAATCTCTTTTTTCTAAGTCTTTTGATATTTTTCTTTTTGTTTTTCACTTCAGCTACTACTTCCGGCCCTTCTTTTGCCCCATCTTTTGTGAACATGATTAGTGGCAAATTGATGAGAAGGGGCCATTCATGCACTTGGGAGGGTGGGGTTGTTTGAATGTTAAGGATAAACATTGTTGGAATGTGGTGATGGAACAATATGATTAGTGTGGAGCCTCTACATATTTAACTTGTATTCAAGATTTGGACCACATCATTTCCATCCATTATGTCCACTGTTTCTCTTTCCTTTCTTTTGTTCTTTTTTCTGGAACATATAATGTCCATTGCTTTAGTTTGCGTTATATGGATATTGACAAATAATCTTTTGAGTGTACTGTGTACAATTACCTACCTTACCTAGACGAAAAAAGAAAGTTGAGCCCAACATTTTAAAACTGGGCAGTTCTTGATAATTTGGTGCAAAATCCCAAGACTTTGTTTTTTTCGGTTACATTGAAGTCGAAGGGGTTCGAACTGGGGTGCCATAGGAGAGAGAGAAGTCACCACCACTATGGTGGGATCCCATTGGCAAAATCCCAAGACTTTCAGTCACCAGCAAACCCTAGAAAAAGCTGTTGCGGCTTTCTCTCATCTTTAGCTTCTTTTATTTCTTTTTTCCGTCCTTTACTCTCTTCATTATTGCCAAATGAAAAGACCCCATCTTTTCCAATTCATTTCCTTTTTATTTTGGGCTGGAATTCCATCTATCATATCCTTGAAAGTTATGTTTTTAGCCAAGAATGGATTAACCCAAAACAAAACTGTTAAAAACTGGTTTTGGAAACATGTGCATATTTCTACAAATTCCCTCATAAGCTGCCCATGTCTCAAGGGAGTCCCTGTGGCCGGAGCATATTCTGGATGTGCATGATGATAAAATGGAAACAAAAGGAAGAAAACGAAACCAAGAAGAGGAGAATGCAAATCCAAATTGGATACAACCAAGAAACAAGGTAAAACAGAATGGGGACAAAAGATCAAATCCTTCCACTGCAACAATGGAAGGAAATTAAAGCAACAAGAATATATAGTTGAATCAATCTGATTGAACCTGTCGTTTGTGCTTTTTTACTGTTAAATATGGTTCTTATGCCCATTTTTTTTATTAAAAAAAACATGATTAACAGAAACTACTAATGCCCTTGAAGTTTGAATTTCCATTGGTTACTTGGTAGGACTTGTCGTGACGCTATCATAGACGTTGATCTGTGTTTACAATCATCAACAATTGTGCTAGCATCATGCCGCCGCTATCATAGATGTTGATATGTGTTTAATTTGTCATGGAGTTCACAATCATCAACAATTATGCCGCTGCTTTGCTAAGGGTCCTCTCTCATCCATTGTTTTCGTGCCTGCTATATTTATAATTTGCATCTCCAAGGGAGTATACCAAGGAAGTAAGCAAAATTATACCATAACAACCTAAGTGGCATGCAGTTCTATTTGCCTCGTAGAAAAAGTTTGCCCCCCTAAAGGATTAAGCAATGCAATTGTACACAAACCATTATCATATGATTAATTTTTGTATTTCATAAAAATAGATGAGAGATATAAGATGATATTTTATTGTAAAAAGTGAGCCTCAATGTACTCATTCATTTTGAAGTCTGCGACATTGCCTTGTTTGGGAGGATGTGGGAGGGGGGATGAATTTGCCTGACGTGGTAAGGTAGGACTTGTCTATCATATCATAGTCTTGGATATGTGTTTAATTTACCGTGGAGTTTAATTGTGTCATCAACAATTGCGCTACGCGCCGCTATGATAAGGGTCCTACTCATCCATTGTTTTCGTGCCTGCTATATTTATAATTTATGCCCTCATTATTGCGAAATCGAAGAGTTATACAAGATTCTCTTAGCTAGTGGTTGGAATTTTGGATTCTTATTAAACTTAAAAATATAATACTAGTTTTCATGAGATGGGTTTTTACCAGCACTCCAATACGGATGAATATTGTAAGTTCTCGAGATGAAATAGGAAGTCAAGACTTCACTTTCATCTCCATCCATTGCTTTGCTTTGATGTCTGTCTTTGACATCATAAAATATTATTCTGATAAATAAAAAAATCATCGGGAATGGTAAAGTTATTTACTTTTGGCTAATAAGAGTTCCAATTTGTTAAAGTGAGCATTCCATTCAAAAACAAATTAATTAAACAATGATTAACAAACATATTGCAGTCAAAGATAATCATGAAACACCAATTCAGTGGGCGGCATGAAGACCAATTCAGTGGTGTCAATTATGGAGTTTAGTAGTATATACATGCATGTGAGAAGAAATGAATATGCTATTGGAATCACAAGTCACCAGTATAATTAAGAGCAAATTAGAAAACTAATTATATTCTTTAATTAAATGTTTAATGTTTAATCTTGTATACGATGTTTACAAAGATTTGGGCCATAGCTGATCTATATTTGCAGAACAGGTTACAGAACCAGCTTCATTCAAATATAACTTGGAACAATGAAATTCATATGCATATTTTTCAAATCAATTTGAAAAGAATCCAATCCATCACTGTATAATAGTAAAACTCAAATTAGAATCATTCTGAAACATCTCTCTCTCTCTCTCTCTCTCTCTCTCTCTCTCATGCAATGTGGCAAATGAAAAGGAGAAGCTTTTGACAATCTGCTATATAAAGGGGAAGAATCAGATAGATTTATCTACCTTAAAGTTGACAGAGCAAATTTTTCTTTTTTCCTAAATTTTAGCTCATACTACTCATGAGAAGAAGACTGAGAAGATCCTTGACACGAAAATCTAGACCATTGACCTTCTTCCCTTGACTATCTTCGAAACTAAAGAGGCGGACACTGATGATGACTTAGACCAAAGAAAGACAGTAACTAATGATGATTTACCTAGTGAATTCTTTAAACACAAGGAACATACATTGGATATTGCAGCACTTCAAATCTTGAAAGATACCTTTAAGAAGTTGACAATCATTTAGTTAATTACTTTGCTCCTTCTTTAGTAAGGGTTGCATTTGTAACTAATTGCGATTACAGCGGGCTAAAAGAATTAGAGACTACATGGCATGCTGATAGTTCCAGATTGAAGGAAAATCAGTTGGGACAAGTTTATGAAAATTGATCTCAAGAACACAACTATTAATAGCTCATATGGTTGGTTGTACACGTCCATTCACAGATGGATATGCATGCATACAAAAGGAGAATAAGCACATCAATCGGGATGGAAGAGTGATCTTTTGAGGAAACTTCTATTGTACAGGGAAAAGAACAAGATATCACATAAAAATGTACCTCAAACCTGTGCTTGATGAACAGAAGATAAAAGAGGGCTGTTAAGTCTGTCACTGTTCCCAGAATAGTGGATAGGCATCAAGGCTGGGTCCTGATAGAAGCTGATCAATTCATCCAAAAATTCAGGCATTGTAGGATCGTTCTCATCTTGCCTGTCCTTTCTTATCAAACTCTGAAACAGAAAATAAACCGGGTGAACACCAGGGCAGAAGATTTATAGGTGGGAGTCTTAGTGTCAAAGAGTAACAATGATGTGGATTTTAAACATACCTCAGCAGGGTAAGCAACGAAATTGGGCAGGAAGCGTTTCCGGCAGTACTCATTAAACAGAAGTGTTAATACAGGAAGAGGAAAAACTAAGGTTGATGCTAGAGAGAGCTTCTTCAATGTAAAGATTCCAACTGCAATAGCATGCATAAGTACCAGAGAAAATATCATCGAATTGTGCACGATCGGCCAAAACTTCCCTGCAGTTTCATACTGAGGAGCATATACATTTATGAACTGCACAGTGAATTTTGCTGAGTATCAATATGCTACATTCAAATAAAATCCTCTAACTAGTTACAAGAAATCACAAACAATAACTTTAAAATGCAATCTTTAATAATTCTTCCAACAAATTCTGAGCTCACTCAACAAATGATACTTCCATTATCAACATGTTAAGTCAGCTGACCTGATTGCGATAGATGATGTATCCAAGACAGAGGTACACCAAGAGGAAAGGCAGAATTAGTGGAGCTAGGAAGAAGTAGTTGATCCCGAGAAGTACAAAGAAAAGAATTCTTGGGGTGTGACTATGATAAGGAATTCCTGGAACTTCAAGTTCAGTATCTCTACTGTCAGTAAAAGGTCTTTTTATTAGACTCCAGAGTAAAGGAAATATGCGAAAGAGCTCTGATGAAGTACTCGTCCATCCTGATGTGACTACATAAGCAATGAAAAAAGAAGACTGCATCGCACCCATAGTAAATGATGTTATTAACATGAAAATAGTGAACCTGATGATAATGATAAGGTAGTAAAAGTGTACACTCATCATTTTTATTGCATGCCTAAACTGAAGGGAAACTTAATTCAATTTCAAATTTATCTTGCTAAAACACATTTCCAGTCTGAGATGTGCCTGACACTAAATATGTCTGAGCATATTGATTGTAGCCGTGTGCCTGAAATGTGCAGCTGTGATCTATTACATGCAACAGTGTGCCAGATGGATGGATAAAATTCTAATATGATCCGAAGGCTCAGACATACTGAAAGAACTTAAAACTTGAATACCAAACATCATTTGGAGCTTATCATGATAACCCATATTCAAAGCCCTAACAAAAGCACCACATGTCGAAGATTTTAGCTCATCACTTCTCAGAAGGATTCAATTACAATTTCTGGGAAAAATGTTTTTACTTGCAGATATAGATAGGTAATATAAAAAAAAGTACCAAATTACCCTATGAAATCAATCAGAGTAGCAGGAATTTATATTACCATTTTGGCACTCAACAATGCATTGACATGTCAAAGATTTAAGGATTCAATTACAATTTCTGGGAAAAATATTTTTACTTGCAGATATAGATAGGTAATATAAAAAAAAAGTACCAAATTACCCTACGAAATCAATCAGAGTAGCAGGAAGTTATATTACTATTTTGGCACCCAACAATGCATTGACAAAAGCCTACAGGGTAGATAAGTTGAGAACACATAACAATGACATGTATGTAGTTTCCGATTCTCCAAAGTTTATTAATTCATTGGACAAGACTTTTGTGCAATCATATCATGGAGGACATACTTTCTCACCTGTGCTGGAACGGCAACAGCTAGCCTTGAAGGGATGTTCTTGGGGTCAAGAAAGAGAGAAACCTTATACAAAACTGAGCCAGAAAATACAGTAGCAAAAAATATGTTCCATATTGTGAACCACAGTACTTTTGAACACGCACTCTTTTGTATATCACTGTTAGAAATATATCCTTGAATGGATGAAAGGAACTCCATGACAGGGGGCACCATTTTCAGAAACAACAGAAGGATAAGACTGGGGAGGTAGCCTGTAATGACTTGACTAACAAATGTGCTGCAGGAAGACACACAAAGATAGAACTTTACATCATCAACCAATCCAAAAGATAAAAACTGTAAAAAAGTTACCACAGTTTAACTTTTTGAACTGCATAAAACCACAAGGTCATTTAAAAAGATAGATAAAATAAGGGTCCTCAGATTTTGTACAATATTTATGGTAGATATAGCTTTCTCATCATTTTGTCTAAGATCAAGTTTTTCACAAATGTTGCAGAAGTATTCATTTAATGGATTGAAATTTGGTGCATTTACATCTGGACATTCATCAGGAAAAAGAGAAAACCAAAGACACTTTACTTAACCAGAATGATTGAAGTGAAAACTGAAAGTGCAGTCACTAGCAAGTGGCTACGTAAATTCATAATGTGTGTTGAGAGAGAGAGAGAGAGAGAGAGAGAGAGAGAGAGAGAGGTGGGTTTATGATATTTACTCACATGGTTAGAACGCTAGTGAGAAAGGGAAACAAAACTTCCAACTGGCTCAGGTTAGTAAGACCTTGGACAACTACAACAGGAATGAGGAATAAGACTGTTAGGAGAATGGATGCTAATATAACCACCAGCTTGGATATCCATCTTCGGAGGAATGATGAAGAAAAGAAGGGCCAGTAAACATCATGAGGTTCAGGAGCTTGCTCTGTGACCCAGTGTGTAGGATTGGTTGATTGTTGCAAGTGGAGAGCAACTGCAGCACCATATCGAGACTTGAAGGATACAAAAGCAGATCGGACTTCCTTAAACATTAGAACAATGAATGCAAATTAATAACATGCCCTCAGAACCATCATAACTGACCAATTTACATGGAGTTCACCCCTATTGCCACTTATTCACACTTAAAATGTGACAGTGATGAAAGACTTATTAGATGGGAGGATGATTTGGACAAGATAGTGGAATGCTTTTATTTTTTAACATTTTATAACAGGTAAACAAGGGAGTCTTATTATCCTAAGTTGTACAGTAAGAGCATGACAGAACAATACAAGCAGGTAACAAATTGTAACCGCATGGAGCCTGGAGCCAGAACTTATCACAATTTCACAAGAATTTCTCACCCCACCCACAGTCCCCGAGTCAAGGGTGGATTAGGAGTGGGTCAACCACAGAAACAGAATATAGATTTCTAAATCCAGTCGCCCAATTTATCATAGTTGTATGCCTAAATATGCTTTAATGATATGCTTCACCTAGTCATATCCAAATGACTTTTTTTGTTTGACCACTGATGAATCTACTGTATTAGATACATTTGACAAGAACACAATACATAAATAAACCAAGACCTGCACGTAACACTTGACTTGAAATATAAGAATCACACCATAAAATTTAAACTATAATGGATGAAAATAACAATTTTTCTGGAATGAGGAAGAGAGGGGAGATGGGGTGGGAGGGAGAGAGAGAAAGATAGAGTTCACGACATACTTCTCCTGCTAATGAAACCTCTGATTGCTCCAATCTCACATTCTCCTCTATGTCTTCAAGCTTCTTTTCATAATGATCCACAAGATTAACCTTGCGTCCAAACAACCCAAAACAACTGGAACGTTTATACTTTTGCTGGTTGGGATCTGATTGCAAGTGAACGAGCCTGGTATATAGTTTTTTTGCATCATTCTAAAGAATAAGGAAAACATATAACTGTTAGAAATGTAAGTATATAAGAAAAACATGTTGAAGCATGAACTGCAATTTAATATAAGATCCAACCATGATCTTTCACAGTATCTTAACTCTATGGATCCTTGAGAGAAACAGAAAACTTAGTAACATCAATGCAGAAGATAGAAATCATACAAAATACTTACAATGAGACTTTGAAGCTTGTTTGTTCGACGAACAACAATATGCGACAGATATGTTGAAGGGTGATACTCCCTAAAGAAGCTGTCAACTTTTTCACTGACACCACTCCCAGCAGAAACAGGAATGCTACGAACTAAGATGGTGAACTGATGTGGCTGAGGTTTGGATGTAAGAAAATAGTCGGTCCTTCTCTGAGAAATATATCTATACTCCTGCAGAATGAAGTATTATTCAGTATCCATTTCAACCTTTGCCTCTTCCAAAGATCACCATAAACTGGGAATTTTGACGTCGTTGTCTGAATCTCCCAAGCATAGGTAGCAAAGTTTTTAACACACCAAGCTTTTACTTACATAATAAAGTAGACAGCAGACAAAGATGGTGACAAGGTACACAGCAACAAAGTGAATCCATAACCTGTAAAAAAAGTCAGCATAAATAAGTTAACTTTTGCACCTAACATGGCTATAATATACAAGGAAAACTAACTGATGAAGGATGCAAGAAAGAAAAACCTGTCTTTATTAGCACAAGTCCAAGATGAGGTAAATCTTTCTTATTAAAATTCAGACTTTAGGAACTTAATTATTGAATTATTAGAATCTAGGGATATTATAATTAGAAATTAAATTAACAACATGAGCTCCAAATTGCTAACTCTATCAACAGCTTGAAATAACCTCACAGTAATTGGAGCAAAAACTCACTTGCTTGAGCCATTGTTCACATTTGAAATGGTAAACACGTCCAGAGAGTTGTTCGACAGATCGGCAAAGTCAACGTACTGAAGCTGATTTCCGGAGCAGTTGATCGGAAGCAGAACGAAGACCCCAATCACTCCAGCAAACAAAAACACTCTGAGGCTGAAATTGATAAGCCTCATAAAAACGACGGCGTCCAATCCCGAGGACGACAACAAATCGTCCTCGGTGAGCTGCCAGGCCGTCTTGACCCAATCGGGAGACGGAATCAGCCGTTCGAGGTTGAAAATACTCGACGAGTTGGATTCTCCTTCGGCGAGCAATCTCGGTATGTAAACCTCATAGTTGCTGGGCTGTTTTCGCAGGATAGAGTAGAGCGTGAAGAACAGGACACAGAGGCCGGAGTTTATTAAGAGCGACGTCAACAGAGCCGAAACGAGCATTTCTTGAGCTGCTGATCGGTTTCAGTAAACCCTAGAAAGTTCTGAGCTTTGGATCACTGTTTGGATCCTACCGCTTAAACCGACAGGACTGGACTAACTGTCCGCTGCTTCGCACGGAAGAAAGGAAGCTTCCGTTCCGCGATGTTTGGGTAGATTGGGGGATTTTTTTTCTTCATGATAGTGGTGAAAACGATGGTGTTTTGTATTTTTGAATCCGGGGGTGATTTTGGGGATGTCGGTGAAGGGACCGGTAGCCATAAACGGGCCAACTACCAGTCAAAATTCCCGCCATCGTCCGTACTTTTGAGACTTCGGCTCCACGGTCAGTATATATAGCACGTGATCAATTTTCTAATTTCATGTTTTTTAAGTTTTGGAGTAGTAGGAATTTTTAGTTTTCCATATTTAAGTAGGATTTTTATTTTTTCAGATTATAGTAAGATTTGATTTATGTTTCCTAATTCTTTTGGATTCGGAATTCTTTCCTAGAATAAGTTTAAATTCCTTTTCACTCTAGGGTTAGAATATTATAAATACCTACTCTACGTAATTCATTAGAGGAGTAGTAGAGTTATTGAGTAAAGTTTATTTTTCGAGATTTCCGAAGAGGGAGAGGTTTCTTTAATATCAAACGCCATGGCATGTGACAATCAGAATGAGGTGAAGGAGGAGGAGTTGGTATCAAATATTGCTCCCTTTGATCCTACTAAAAAGAAGAAAAAGAATAAGGTTGTGATCCAAGATACCGTCGCCGTCGATTATCGTTGGGAGGGCAACACATATGAGGAGCTTCTTGATAGGGTGTTTAACATTCTTCGTGATCGCGAGAATAACTTGGAGCTGGCTGGAGACAGGCGTGGGATAGTTTTGAGGACTCCACAAGTAGTTCGTGAGGGCACAAACAAAACTGTTTTTGTGAATTTCATAGATGAGTGCAAGATGATGCGTAGGGAGCCGAATCATGTCATGACTTTTCTTGCTGACTGAACTGGGAACAAGTGGATCACTTGATGGGCAACAAAGGTTGGTTGTCAAGGGAAGATTTGCACCCAATAATTTCCAAGGAATCCTGCGCCGATATGTCGATGGATATGTCAATTGCGAAGGGTGTAAAAGTCCGGACACCATGCTTTCAAAGAAGAATCGTCTCCTCTCTTTTAATTGCGACAAGTGTGGTTCTGAGCGATCAGTTGCTCAAATTAAAGCTGGTTTTCTGGCTCGCGTGCGACCAAGGAAACATGATCTTAATTAGCATGTTGTGTCGACTCATGATTTTATTAAGTTTAGATTAATTTAAAGTAGATTATCGCTTGTATTCAGTTTAGCGTAAAATTTTCTTATGCTTATTAGTAATTACAGACCTTCTTATGCTTTGGATTTTGCTTGTTTAGTTGATTCTATGATGTTTCAAAGTTTAAAAAAAAAAAAGATCCTATTGTGTGCATGTATCTTTTCATTCTTTATGAGGAGAAGATAAATTAAAGCCCATCTACTAAATAAAGCACGCCTAATAAAACTTTCTTACTACATTATTACAAGGGTGAGGCTTTCTAAAATGGAAAGACAAAATGTAAAACCTAGTTTCGATTGATCTTATCATGCGATACTTTCTTCTTTTCAATCACAAGATTATGTGAAAGCTAAAAAAAGACAGCAGCAATACTACTGGAAAGGACAGTTTCAATATTTTCCATACATAATCCTTTATATAGACGTTATAAAGCACTTCCTTAAGTTTCAATTTTTGAAATATACGAGGATAAGCAAAAATACCAACCAATTGAAACGTAGGATTGCCTAGTATTCCACCAATTAGTAACCCAAGATTCCAAACTTTTACTCAACGAGAGAGAGATCCACCAAGGCAAAAATAATAATATTTATTTTTTAAAATTTTAAAAAAAATCTCCTAGTTGGAATCCAAAATCAAAAAAAAAAAAAAAAGCACACACAATCTTCCAAAGAGAAGAAAACAAAGCCCAGCCCAAGATCAAAGCTCATTTTCGCAAGCCCAGCCCAAGGACTGGCTTTTCTTTAGAAACAAGAAAAGAAGAAATACTGTTGATATTTTTAAAAATAGCAATTATTTTTGGTGGAGAGGGGGTTTTGTTCCCGTGCAGCGATAGTCCATCAAGGAATTTACACCACGAATCGGACACCGCAGAAAAATAAAAAAAGAGAGAAAATAAAGGGACCGTCCCAGCTAAGCTGAGCCTTTACTTAAGACTTGGGACTTCACAAATCGGCCTCTCGCTGTGCATCACCACCGACCCTCCTCCTCTCGTCCTCTGTGAATCTTCTTCACTCTTTCTTCAAGCTTGTCCAATTTCCTAGGTCAACCGGGTATCTATCCATCCCTCTCCTTCCTGCGATCTCATTTACTTCAATTCTTTAAATTTAGGTTTAATTTTTTGTTTTTTCAAACTAGGGATATGCTTCAGTTTAGGGTTTTTTTTTTCCTCAATTTGAAATTATTTCAGTTTATGGGTTGCTTTCTGCTTGAATTTCAGGGCTTTCTTGCCTTCGACTTTCTATATTGTGCATCTATATCTGTGGGTAGTATGTGTTTACTGTATTTTCATCCGATTTTGCTCAAATGTTGATGTATTGCTGTATTTTTAGTATTTTCAAACATTCATCTCCTTGATTTAGTTTGAATTTCTTGTTACTGTTTATTCATGGGTGTTCGAGTCTAAGTTTCTTATATTGGTTTGAATTTTGTTTTTATTATCTGAGGTACTTTAAACAAAGTTGAACCTTAAAATCTGCAGAGTGCCATTTCTGGTTAGCCAATTGAATTATATTGTAGAGTATAAAGCAAAATTCAGTTTTTGATGTTGATAAAGATATATCATAAATACATGGTTTAAATATGCTTTCTCATTTATATTTGTACTGTTAACTCTGTATTTTCATCAGTTTTGGTGTGAAATAGTGACAGAGAAAAATAAACAGATGAAGAAGAATTTAGTTATAGACTAGCTATGTAGATCTCACTTGCATGAACAGAATTTCATGGGTTCTCCTAACTGGGGTCAGCTAGATGAATTTGGGAGTGAAGCTGGTTAAATGCTCTCATAAAGTACCAAATCGGTTACTTCGTTGGAGATGGCTCGTAATGTTGATAAATGCTCTTGGGAGGGAGTAAAATTTGTAATTTGTCAATTTTTGTCTATATTAGAGACTTGGGAATCATTTTAGAAGTTAGTGCCGTTAAAGGTTTAAGTAACATCTTCCTTTGCAGTGTTATATTATAAGAATATTCACAGGTCAAATCTCAGTTTTTAGGAGGCTTGCAACTGCTTGGGATCCAAACTGATGCCACTTTTATCTTCGTATTTAGATGCTGAGGCAATTTAATTATTTGATTTTAATAGTTTGGTCTGTTCTCTTTCTGCAGGACTTGGATAGTTCAAATCATTGACAATGTCTTCATCATATCTCCCAGCAACTACTGATTCGATTGCTCAGGCTTTAGAGGCCAAAGCCCCATCT
Organism: Prunus fruticosa; assembly: GCA_018703695.1. Classification (NCBI taxonomy): domain Eukaryota; kingdom Viridiplantae; phylum Streptophyta; class Magnoliopsida; order Rosales; family Rosaceae; genus Prunus; species Prunus fruticosa. The sequence continues at coordinate 41,694,542 of CM031917.1, read as the reverse complement.
GAAGCCATTTCTATTCTTTATCGCATTCTTGAAAACCCATCCTCTTCTTTTGAAGCTCTACGGATAAAGGAACAGGCTATCACAAATCTGACGGATCTTCTTAGACAAGAAAATCGGGCAGAGGATCTTCGTAACCTTCTCACCCAGTTGAGGCCTTTCTTTAACTTGATTCCCAAGGCGAAAACTGCAAAAATTGTTCGTAGTATTATTGATGCAGTAGCTAAAGTACCAGACACATCTGATCTTCAGATTTCCCTTTGCAAAGAAATGGTGCAGTGGACCCGTGCTGAGAAGCGAACTTTCCTTCGACAGCGAGTGGAGGCCAGACTTGCATCTCTTTTGATGGAAAGCAAGGAGTATTCAGAAGCACTAAGTCTCCTATCAGGCTTGATCAAGGAAGTGAGAAGGCTAGATGATAAGCTTCTCCTTGTGGACATAGATTTGTTGGAGAGTAAGCTCCATTTCTCTTTGAGAAATCTCCCTAAAGCCAAGGCGTCACTCACAGCTGCAAGAACAGCAGCCAATTCCATATATGTGCCTCCAGCTCAGCAGGGAACTATTGATTTGCAGAGTGGGATTCTTCATGCCGAAGAAAAGGACTACAAGACTGCTTATAGTTATTTCTTTGAAGCATTTGAAGCCTTCAATGCTCTTGAAGATCCTCGGGCTGTATTTAGCCTCAAGTATATGTTGCTGTGCAAAATCATGGTGAGCCAGGCTGATGATGTGGCAGGTATAATTTCATCAAAAGCAGGACTACAGTATGTTGGGCCCGAGCTGGATGCTATGAAAGCAGTTGCTGATGCTCACTCGAAGCGCTCTTTAAAGCTCTTTGAAACTGCTCTTCGGGATTTTAAGGCTCAGCTGGAGGAAGATCCCATTGTCCACAGGCACCTTTCTTCCCTGTATGACACTCTGTTGGAACAGAATCTCTGCAGGTTGATTGAGCCTTTCTCAAGGGTGGAGATTGCTCATATCGCAGAACTCATTGAACTGCCAATCGATCATGTGGAAAAGAAACTGTCTCAGATGATTCTGGACAAGAAGTTTGCAGGGACTTTAGATCAGGGTGCTGGATGCCTCATCATTTTCGACGATCCCAAGACGGATGCAATCTACCTTGCAACGTTGGAAACCATATCTAACATCGGCAAGGTTGTGGACAGCCTCTACGTGAGGTCTGCGAAGATAATGGCATGAGGTTGTAGGTTCAAGGAAGCAGTTTACTGCCTTCACTTAATTTCTTTTGGTTCTATTCTGAGTCGACACTGTAATGCCAGCAGTAATCCTTTCATTTTATGGTTTTAGACTAAATTGTACTGTGAGTTTGGTAGGTTCTACCATTTGGAGAATTTTCATTTTACACAAAGGAACTTGTATTGAGCCTATTCAGGTTGCTTGGATTTTACTTTAGAGGTTAACCTTGTTTAGGAAATGTGCACTTTTACTGTGGTTTATTGATTAATCCCCTTAATCCCTCCTCCCGTTCTCCTCCCCCCAACCCCCCCCCTTTCAGCTACTTTTCCAGAGTTTTAATTCTTCAGCTGTTTTCTTTGTGCACAATAATCTTTGATTTGTCACAAATTTACTGGGTACTGACCCAGGAGCCTAGATGGTATTGTTTTATCAGAAAAAGAAAAAGGAAAGTGAAAATTTCTTTTTCTGTTTCTGTTATTGAACAAGGAATATGATAATAATCATACAAAATTTAACTTTATAAAGGGTCGGTTCTATGAGAAGGGGTTTACCTCAGTGGTGAGGTCCCTCCCCCCCCCCCCTGGTCACCCTTCGAATCCCAGGAAAAGCCTGGAAAAGTGCCCCCTCCCCAAATCGCTAATTATAAAAAAAAAAAGGGTCGGTTCTATGAGAAGGGGAAAAGAAACAAGAAGATCGAAACGCAGTGTCGTACAAGGAAAATACAAAATTATATGGCATGGTAACTTTATCTACCGGGACGTTTTTTCGACGACTGTTCATTTCCCTTTTTTTAATTGAGCCTCCGAAATACAGAAATTACGGACGAGCTCTCAAAGTCGAATCTCGATTTTCGTCAACTGTGAGCTACAAGAAGACCAACAAAATCTGAAAAATTGAGGGTGGAGAACCAACAAAACAACCCAAAATCCCCTCACAGACTCTTCAGATCGTTGTCTTCTCGATTCGCAAATCTCAATTGAACGTGGGGATAGTGTGCCACGTAGCAATCGAGATGAGTGAGGTGTTTGAAGGCTACGAGCGTCAGTACTGCGAGCTCTCAGCAAATCTCTCGCGAAAATCTAACTCCGCCGCCCTTCTTCCTGACCATGGTATTATTCTATTGTTTCATTTTCTGCTAATTTAATAACTATCCGTACAGCCATGTCTCCGATTGTGGGTTTTTTGCGATATTATTCTTAATTTATGAGATTTCATCAATTAGTAACAGTGATCAACTTGGAAGATTATGGCTGATAGGGAATTCTTTTGGGGGGCTTTATGGGTTTTCTGTTTTTTGCTTGTTGTTCGAGTGTTTGTTAGAAAGTCAAGACCTTTAATGCATCCGTGTATTCGTACGATTTGGTTTAGTTGTGATCTTTTTATGAAATGGGCTGTTGTTGTTGTGGGTCAATGTGATTTGCAGAGAAGAAGCAGAGGTTTTCTGAGATTAAAGTTGGATTGGACGATGCTGATGCTTTGGTAATATGCAGAACAAAAGTTTTCACTTCGTTTTCCTTTGCTGGAGAGCTTCTGGTCTCTTATACTTTCATTGTTTGTACGAATGAGTGGTGTGATTTGTTTTTTCAGATTCGGAAAATGGACCTTGAAGCCAGAAGCTTGCAGCCGAGTGTAAAGGCGGTGCTTCTTGCTAAGCTAAGGGAATATAAATCTGATCTCAATAAGTTGAAAAGGGAAATCAAAAGAATTACATCACCTGATGCCAATCAGGCTGCTCGCGAAGAGCTGTTGGAGTCCGGAATGGCTGACGTGCATGCGGTAAGTCTGGACTCTGTATGGATTGTTAAACTTCAATTCTAGCTTTCCTTAATTGATAACATTTGTGCCAAAGTACGAAATTTGATTTGAGGAATTGTATGCATTAATGACTTGCTGTAATGCAAATATCTGAATCCCCAACTATATGGGGTGCTCTCTTATTTTCGCCTATAATTTTCCTCTTGATATATGACAAGGGCAACTACTAGGCCATGTCATTTGTCCTCAATGGATCATTTACAAGTTAGATGTAATGTTTGTCTTTAGTTTTCTTTCTCTTGGTAGAATAGAATAACATTTTTTGGTGATATATGTGGACACCAAAACAGGTTTCTTCTGATCAAAGAGAGAGAATGACAATGTCTGTTGAGAGATTGAATCAATCAAGTGATAGAATCACGGAGAGTAGGAGAACCATACTGGAGACTGAAGAGCTTGGTGTCTCCATTCTCCAAGATTTGCATCAACAGCGGGAAACTCTCCTGCATTCCCATCAAAAAGTAAGTTTAACTTTTTAATCATGTTTCTGCTTAACTTAAGGTTCATTGTTGTCACTTAGACTTCTTTTCGCTTCCCTGAAGTTGAATTCAGTGAGTTTCCCTTACATGCCATTCACATATTCCAATGCTGGAGTCATTCCTACACTTTCTTGTTCAGGAACCAAAACCTTACAAATAAAGGTTGGCTCATAACTCCAGTGGCAGTGCACCAAAAACCTCAGATATAATGCTGGGTTCTCGACCTAATATCATGCCAGGCCATAGGCCTCCTTTGAAAGAAAAAGAAAGAAGTTCCGACATATGATTTGAACAAGGCATCTGCATTACTGAATTTGTTAATCTGAGTGTCCTTTTGTCATTTGCAGCTTCATGGGGTAGATGACGCCATTGACAAGAGTAAAAGAGTTTTAACTGCCATGTCACGGAGGATGACCAAGCATAAATGGATCATCGGCTCAGTCATCGGAGCTCTTATCGTTGCAATCCTGTTTATTCTATATTTTAAGTTTTCTCATCATTAATGGATATCGGATACGAATACCATCTGTGGTATAAGAGATTCTCTCTAGTGATTGTTGTATCTATACATAAGCTCTATTGCCCAGAGAGTAATGAATCATATTTCCCCTATTTTATCAATACTTGTCCTCGTTTTGTAAATTTTTAGTGGAATGTTCAGGTCTTAAAACACTCAATGGCGGCGGGAGGGAGGCCTCAACTCAATTAATCTTGTGCAGCAGATATCTTTTAACAAATTGAAGAAAAATCATTATTCTGCTAACTTGCTAATTCATTCAATTTTCAAAACATGCAATCTTTAAACCCTTTTTTTTAGAAGACTGTAAAATGACTTTTTTGGGTGTCAATAACGGCTACTTTATTTTAAAAACCGTATAGTTTATGAAATAAACGACAGTATTGAATGAGTGTTTAAATCAAAGTTGCTCGCAGCAATGGATTAGTAACTAGTGAATGTTTTAATTATAATATGTTACATTAAGCAAATTAGTTAATGAGCATAGCAAGCATGACTTGTATATTAATAAACGAAGCATGCATCACCAACTGCAATGCATCCATCCATCCATCCATCCTCAAGATCGACCGATCCATCGTGACTCGGTTCCCATACCATAAATTTCTTAATATTCCAAGAATATCCGGACGAGGAGAAAGATGGAGAGTGGTAATAATATTAAGGGTTTTTTTATGTTTGATGATTTTCTCATCAGCAATAGCAGTCTTGATATTCCCAGTCTCTGTAGCAGCCTCATGGGGATGCCTTGGAGCCACTGAATACAAATTCGTCATAGAAAACCACTTCGGAGAAGCCTTTATGCAGCAGCACTCAGGAGATGATATAGAGTTTTATTGTCGTTCAGCTTCGTCGAGCCCTTGGACGCTTAGCCACCCATCCAAGGACTTCAGAAGAAAACGCATGTCGCTTTTCAAATTGGTTGAGTTCGGTATCTGCGGGGGGTGGTTGGAAGATGCTCCGTCGTACAATTGTTCTGCATCCACCCAAGACGGCAGGTGGAGTACTATTGACTTCCCGGTGCTTCGTCCAGAGTATGATTGTGTCAAGACCAAGCAGTTTTGCGAGTGGCACTCGCATGACGATCATGCACTTCTCTACTCGCCCACCCAAAACTCCTGGACTCGTTTCAATTACATTTAGTTAATGAGATCGATTTAGAATTCATGTTTATTTAGCGATTAATCTCAGATTTAGTCAGATACTTAAACAAATAATTGCGACCTACCGTGTGTGGGCGTGATGGACTAAAAATAAATGTGAATTTAGAGAATAGACACACTACGAGTTGATTCAAATTATAAATTATGTACTAGATTTAAGGTTGATCGTCATTTTACCAGATGCATAAACAATTGTTATGTGGAGGAATTCAAAGCACTTTAAAACAAGCATTTCATGTATTTTTGTTATAAGTGTATTGGTACTTTCACCAAAGATCCAAATGATTTTTGAGAAGTACTTGAAAATGTTCATCGAAGAGTACTAAAGTCTAAACAAATTCTTTCATAACTCACAGAGTTAGGTTTTCTCCCAAACTAGCCTCTTTGCACGGACTTATGTGCATGCGAGGGGTTTTTTTTTTATTTTAAAAAAATTTATTTATTTTAGAATTAAAAAAAATAATGGGTAGTTGTTTTTCATAAAAATAGAATCCATTATATGATTTTTCTTTTAATTTTTTTAAAAATATTAAAAAGTGTGAATTTACCATATTATCCTCATTTAATTAATAATTTCAATTCTTAATGTTTTCATTAACCAATGACATTTTTTGGTATTTTGAATGTTTCATAATTCTCTGCCTTTTGCTTTATATATATAGATGTTGCTAGAGTGGTATTTTTGTCATATTATACTCGCTTATGTTAAAATTGCATTTATTATAAATACGTTGAAATTTTTATTAAAAATTTAAGTGCATTTAAAATGTTTGAGAGTGATTTTTCATAAAACATGTAAATTGCACTTGAATGCAACATGCATTTTTTGGAGTGGCAATTGAGATTAAATTCTGTAACAACTATGTTGTTTAAAGGAATAGAAACTCATCCCTCTTGTAATTTAGACTATCGTTTATATTTTAAAAATTAGTAATAAAAATAATTCCCTCTAAAAAAATAATAGAAGGGCATAAAAAATGATGGGTCGGAGTTAGAAGACCCGTCCATTTCACAGGCCCAATTCTCCCGGCCCCACCACCACAGACAGAGCTTCCAAGACCCACCCAATTCTGGGAAAAAAATATCCGCAGATTCATTCAGAGATTAGCAAGCAACACACGGATTGGAGAGACCCAAACGTAATTGCAATTTGCACCCTATTTATTTTTAAATTTTATTAATTTTACCCCAAGGTCAAGCCCGCCATGGATTCTCTCTCATCGGTAAAAGTCTTGCCCTCCGCAGTCACCAACCCTCTCCGTCCACGGCGCCGCCGGCTCCCTCTCTCTTCTTCTTCTTCACTCGGCAGCTTACACAATCGTAATCTCTGCATCTCCTCCTCCGTCTTTGGAGTGCCGTGCTCTCCCGAGACTTCGTCTTATTCTAGAAGGAGGCTCGTGAGAGAAGTTTCTTGCCGGTCGAGCGGTGGCGGTGGCGCTGCCCCAGAGAACGACGACGACGACGACGACGCCGACGCCGACGCCGATGACGACGGAAGTGAGCAGGTGGAGAGAGCGCTTCATCTGGATGGTAATATTCCCTCCACTTCCGATGAGTTCGTGAAACGCGTGTCGTCTCGTGCTTACGACATGCGGCGCCACCTCCAGCAGACCTTCGATTCCAGCAGCTACGATGGTACGGAATTTTCAATTTCCTTTGAAAGCTTTGGTTGAGTTTGAGATTTTGAGCTATCCTCCTTGCCTTGCATTCTCCCTGCTCTGATGAGTGATCAATAAATTAATTGACATAGTTATTTTTATTTGTTTGTTCCTGGTTTTTGCCTTTATTCATGTCCTCTGAAATTCATGATTCAATTTTGTTGGATGAATGTTATATGATATCTCTCTATTAAAAGTGTTATAGAAACTTAACTGGATTCAAACATGACCTATGCTCTGTTTGTTTGTGTTGTACCAATTATCATTTCCAAAATTTATATATGCAAATGAAGAGTTACAAAAACAGAGTAATGGGTACAAGTTTTGATTGAGTTTGAGACTTGTGGTTATACAGTTGAGTGTTGGTTTCTGATCTATTTGATCACGGTTTTGCCCTTTCTCTATTCTTGTTCAGTGTTGGAGGCCAACCCTTGGAGAGAAACTTCCAAGCCCGTGTACGTACTAACACAAAGGGAAAACCTGTTGTGCACCATGAAAACCCGAAGAAATCGCAGGTCTCCCTCCTCAGCTCTTCTCTGTTTGTGCGCCTTTTCTCTTCATTGGTCATAATTGTTGTTATTTGTGGACTGAATTAGTCCCTAGGTTTGGTGACATATTGGTGGGTTATATGTGACAGTGAAGTTGAAACGGAGCTTGGGAAATTGTTTTCCAAAGGATCAAAGTGGAACCAAACGAAGCTGCCAAGAAACGGTACAAAGTTCCAGATGCTTGTGGAGGATATTAGGGATGGAGTGCTTGTAAGCATCTTTGTTTCTTTTTCTATTGACTTCAATGCATGAATTGTTGGTTGCATAGAAAGTTTCGTTTCCTAGGACTTCTGAGCTCGGGCTTCACCTAAGGTTGCATATGATTCACACATTCCAATGGCATTTGCAGGTTTTTGAGGATGAGAATGAAGCTGTAAGGTATTGTGACTTGTTGCAAGGAGGCGGGCAAGGTTGTGAAGGTGTTGCAGAAATAGAGGCCTCATCAGTAAGAAACAGAGAGCCATCTTTAAATTTGGCAGTATAAATTTGTAAATTGGTGGATGATGGTTTTGCTTTGCAAAAGTGTAACAATGGTTTGGTTGTCTTTAAAATGTAGGTATTCGATCTGTGCCAGAAAATGAGAGCTCTTGCAGTTCTTTTCCGTCGCGGGAGAAGCCCCCCTCTGCCTCAAAGCCTGGAACTCAACCTCAGGGCTCGAAAGCGCTCCCTTGAAGACCAACAAGACCCATAAAGATTACTTGATATGAAAGTTCCTGCTTGGAATTGTATATTTATAACAAACCACTCTCCTTTACAACTCCAATACATGCCCCGGATCTGTAAACTGTAATTTATATATTGATTCTAATTTCTGGGGTTCTTCAGTTTTCATCTTTTCAACTCAATTGAGCAAAGTACCGTGCCCGAATTTTCATTTTAGGTCGAAAATTCAAATCGAGGTGGATTTGTAAGAAATTTCCAGATCCAAACAATCTCCCCAGCTCCCAACTATATTTCATATTTGGCGGCCGTATTAATTCGCTGACCCAAATACAATCAATCACCCTGGCTTAACTTGGAAAGCGTCCAGGGCATCTATAACACGCTATGATGCGACTGTAGCACATAGTTTCCCAACCTCTACATTGAAGTCTACGGCTGGGCTAGCTGCTCCTCCTCCTGCCGCTTATTCAGCTCCTCCGGCCGCCTACGGAAGTGGTAGAGCTACCTACCTCACCATTCATTGGTCCAATGGTTGATGTCCTGGTGCAACTATTCCAAGAGAAAGGTGCACTTCGGTCTAAATGGCATTCTTTTTTCTTTGAGTTTAGCTTCATCCCTTGCTTACTTTCCCATATCCCAGCGCCTGTTGAAAAAGTCTTAGCCCTTTCCCAGAATTGAATTAATCAGGTTGGTTAAGTACTCATATCTATATTCATACTCTGGGTGTAGAATCTACCACCGGAGGGGGTTTTGTCTAATTCTCTGATTCTGGCTCAAATTAGTTCACGTCACGTCTTGACTAGGCTAGTTGGTTGAGACAGTAAACTCCTTCTCTTATGTGAAAAAATTAAAAAAGTCAAAATAGGGAAATGGCAATAACATGATTCTCACGGGGCACAGTACACACAAAGCCAAAAGATAAAACAAGTGAGAAAAGAATGAGATTCCGTTGAAAAAGTAAGAGCAACTATCTTTATATATTTTATTTTTGGTTTATATTTTCCCACAAACTTGCCCCTTTTTAAGAAAATGCTAGACAAATTACATTTGTATTTTACATTTACGTACCACGTCTCTATTATAGGTGGATGTTATTGTATTGTTAGGCTTTATCTGTGCTAGAAAAAAGTGATACGCAACGGATATATAAATGTGATACGCAACGGATATATAAATGTGATAGTAATATAAGTAAACATAACCAACAAAACCAACCGACTGCAAAAGTCACCCCACCTTCCCTTCAGCACCAAAACAAGAAGCCAAAAAACAAATAGTTAAAAATAAAATAAAATAATAGCATTTGGCTGGCTACACTTCACTTGAATCCATTCACATTCCGATTTCCGATCCGCCCCGACTTCACTCATGAGCTCCGGCGCGTCCGATTCCTCTGGAGGCCCCTGCGCTTCGACGTCGCCCGCCGACAAGGACAAGCAGAAGGAGAAGGCCCGCGTCAGCCGTACCTCTCTCATACTCTGGCACGCCCACCACAACGACGTCGCCGCCGTCCGCAAGCTCCTCGAGGAGGATCGCTCTCTCGTCCATGCCCGCGACTACGACAACCGCACTCCGCTCCACGTGGCTTCCCTCCACGGCTGGATCGACGTCGCCAATTGCCTTATTGAGTACGGCGCCGATGTCAACGCCCAAGATCGCTGGAAAAACACCGTATTGATCTTCAACCTTCTATTATTCTTAATTAATTAATTAATTGCAATGCTTAATTATGTGTAATTGTAATTTTTTTTAAGTATTATCAGGTTTTAATTTTGTTAATGTTGATGGCAGCCTCTAGCTGATGCAGAAGGAGCTAAGAAGCCTACAATGATTGAGCTTCTAAAATCGTATGGTGGCTTGTCTTATGTAAGTCTGTTGTTCATAGAACGGAGTTTTTCGGTTTTATTTGGTTTTGTGTGCTCTAATTCTCTGTTTGAGTGTGCAGGGCCAAAATGGGAGCCATTTCGAACCGAAACCGGTGCCACCCCCTCTGCCCAACAAGTGTGATTGGGAAATCGAACCGTCTGAGCTCGACTTCTCCAGCTCAGTTACCATCGGGAAGGTCTGAATTTCTTTTCAATTGACGAGTTTTATACGATTTTCAAAGATATCGTACTGTTTAAATATTTGATTCTCTTTGTAACGCAGTGCTATATAAATCTTCATACTTGGTTTCTCACATGTATGGTTTTTATTTTAAGATGTTCTATTGTTATGATAAATTCACTATATCTTTAGTTATTCTCTGTTTCACATGCTAAATATAGTAGGTTCCTTTGAGCTCCCTAAAAGTCAGACCCCATTTCCTCCAATGTTGTTTCTTGCTCTTTTGTGCCAATGATTTCTTGGATTTTTCCTTTCTTTTCCAAGTTGAAGTTGTTGCGGTCAGCTCATAGTTTTATTACCGTACTAACTCTTGTGTTTCCATAATCTATCTGCATTCTGCCATATGCCAAGATACAACCTCAACTTGATCAGTGGTGCTTGTAGGGCTCTTTTGGTGAGATTTTAAAAGCACATTGGCGTGGAACACCAGTAGCTGTCAAACGCATTCTTCCATCCCTTTCGGGTGATAGATTGGTGATGTAAGTTCAACTTCATTTTTATGTAAAAAAAGGTTTTTACCACTTAGTTGCTGTGGAAGTTTTCTTTTGAGTTAATACTCCTTCGTTATGTTACTTTTAATTTATTTTATGAACTGTGATGGATTGACAAATGAACAATCAAACTCATAATTTAGTTTATAGGGCTCTTTAAACAATTTATGCATCATTCTTTCATAGAAATGACAACTTTATCATTCAAAAGATACTTTTCATATATCAAATTTTTTGGGAGGTGACCTCCTCCGTGAAACATGTAATGTTGAAATTACAATCAGCATATCTTTCTTTACCTCCACTTTTCCATCATATTAAAAAGTTGTGAATTTCTGACTTGTTCTTTGCTTTCCTGATACAGTCAGGACTTCCGTCATGAAGTTATTTTGCTAGTGAAGCTTCGTCACCCTAATATAGTCCAATTTCTTGGAGCTGTTACTGAGAAGAAGCCCCTTATGCTAATAACGGAATATTTAAGAGGGGTATACTTGTGCATCTTCAATTTGTGTTCCGAGTTTTTTATTCTCTAAGTCAAAGTTCTTTGTGGTGGTCTTTAAACTGTCTTGCTAAGACAGTGCTTCTTAAATAATGTATTGCCTGCTGTTGTAGGGTGATCTTCATCAATACCTCAAGGAAAAGGGTGCACTTAGTCCTTCAACAGCTATCAACTTTGCCTTAGACATTGCCCGGTACTTTAATGGAACTTCAATCAACCTATTGCCTTAGTTTAAGGAAATATTTTCCAGATACTATGAAATAGTTTTTTCATGCGAGATAGATGGCTGATATTGTCATCCGGTTGGAGTTCTAATTGCACAGGAAATTTAGTTCTTCAGTATAGTAATCGTTACATCTTTTGCTGTTTGGAAAGTGCAGAGATGGAGTCATACTAGCACATGCATCAAACTTATTTGCTTCTCCCAATTTTTCCCTTTAACTCGTCTGTGCTTCTCGGAAATGAAAAATGTTGTAGTTATGGACTTTGGGAGATTTCAAATATTTTAAATACACTGTTCATAGTTGTTGGTTGTGACCATAAAGACTGAATATGCGATCTTTTGGTGGTAAATTGTGTCTTCATGAGATAATTAAATCAAGAATACACTTGCATAAGTCTTCGTGTTTCATTCTAAAACAGAGAGCTCTTATAGCTTGCTTCAGAATAAATAAATAACCACCATTCCTAGTTAAGGTAATTATCTTAATTTTTGCAGGAAGTTCTTATTAGTAGTCTGGGCTGGTTTTTGCCTCTAGTTTTCTCATAATATGCTGTTTTTGTTAATATGGGAAAAACAAGAATGAGAGAAGTGAAAATGTGTTTTTAATTTATGAGAGGCCAAACTTTTAACTAATATGAAATTTAGTACTTTTGATAATTTTGCTAATTTGAGTTCCTAAATCTCAATGTGGCCAGAGGCATGGCTTATCTTCACAATGAACCAAATGTCATAATTCACCGAGACCTGAAACCAAGGTGAGTTGATATGTGTAGAATTTGGTGTGCATATGTTGTTTTTAATTAATACCTGTTCAAACAGAATGGCCTAGAGGAATTATCTTCATAGGATGAAAGAAATTCTGGATTTGTGCAAATTACGATTTCCTTTTCTATTTCTCCAGTCTTGTTTCCATCCCTGTAAACATGTGGCTTGCTTGCAGTATTTTATATTGTTACTTCTAAATTTTGTTTCTTTATCGCAGGAATGTTCTCTTAGTCAATTCCAGTGCAGACCATTTAAAAGTTGGAGATTTCGGACTAAGCAAGCTCATCAAGGTTCAGAATTCACATGATGTGTACAAGATGACTGGCGAAACTGGAAGTTGTGAGTGTCTTTGGAAATTTACGATTGAATTAAAGTTGCTGTTGAATAAAATAAATCATGAAAGTAAAATATATTTGTGTGTTTTGCATTGGAACCAATGAAAGACCGGTATATGGCTCCTGAAGTTTTTAAGCACCGGAGATATGATAAGAAGGTTGATGTGTTCTCTTTTGCAATGATATTATATGAGGTAATGTTGCTTTGTGCAAGATATGAAATTCATATTCACCCTTAAAACAGAAAGATGTAAAATGATTTATTCCAGTCCTGATCTATGACACTCTCAACTGGTGCAGATGCTTGAAGGGGACCCACCGCTATCAAACTATGAGCCTTATGAAGCAGCCAAATATGTGGCGGAAGGACACAGGCCATTGTTTCATGGAAAAGGGCACACCCCTGAACTGAAAGAGTAAGTTAATACTGTAATTTCAAGTCAACCAAAACGTTCCCTTCTTTCGTGCTATTCCACATACAATTAGCTTTCATCATTCAGAAAGAGTGGCATTTGCGTTGCTAATTTAAATTGAATACCCTCATGCTTTAATACAAGTACTGAAACTTGAATTGTGAGTCGTTTATTTCTTTCCATTGAATGTTTTACAGGTTAATAGAGCAATGTTGGGCTGCTGACATGAACCAAAGACCATCTTTCTTGGAAATTCTCAAAAGGCTTGAGAAGATAAAGGAAAAAACTCTACAGGCAGATCATCACTGGAACATATTTAATACGTAAACTTGGAAGTGATGGCACTGTCAGGTACATAAGTGATCCTCTGCCAGTCACTTGTAGTCCCAAAATGTGCAGATGGGATTGTGAATAGGCTTAAAGTGAGAAAGCTTGCGATTGTGACTATTGTTCGACAATATTCTGTTTCAGATTCTTATTGTGAACGGAGGAGGTATTTTCCTCTGTTTCTGCATAACATTATGCCTTTGTCTGAACAAACTTATCCAGAAAATCTCATACGGATTAACATATATATAGAGATTTCATGTTTTGACTGGATAATCTCCTTTTCGTATCTTTTAATTGTAATTTGTTGTAGCCATTTTAAGTGATGTTGAGAACAGATATAATGTTAGACAAGATTATATATTATCTTCTCTTGTCTTGTCTTGCCTTAACAATTGAATAAAAGTTCTCCACTTTGGACTGATACGATATCAATTTTTCCAACTAATAGACGAGAAGCTCGTCACTTATTTTGGGTTTTTCGGAGAGTCATTATCGAGTGAACTCACCAAGACATTGATTTCGAGCATTGTTTTGGGTAGAAAGCCCAACGTAACGCAAAATACATGGCCAAAGCTAGAGCAAGATTAACAAATAATGAGTAACAAAACTAGCAAACCGTAATCCAGATGGCCACATTTCTTTGAAGCCAACCCCCTTGGACTGAAACCTAAAGGTTGCTCATGTGATAAACCTTGGCAAAATCAAAGCTCTTGTTTGGATACTTTGAAGATAAGAGAACAAGAGAAATTGGTATGTACTCCGTAACCCGAAGATAATTTTCGAGAGGGGCAAAGCTGATGCAAAAACAGAGGCCTTCTGTGAGAGAGAATGATAGGAGAATTAACTTAAAACTTGGAATACAAGATGGCTATTATCAACTTCAAAACAACTCTTATGCTGTAGTCAAGATTTGGTTGTCCTACTTCATCTAACAATCTGATCTGATAATTATTATATTCCAACATACAATGTTCTGTAAAATATTTTACAAAAAGCATTAAAAGATGGAATTATAAAACTCCTCTCTGGAACTGGAAAACTCTTTTTTCTATTTTTCTTTTCTGGCAATGCCTCTCTCTGGAATAAAATTAGATGAGCTTCTTTTTCTCAAAAAAGGTCTTCAAGTGCCACCATTGCAAAGCTGCAACCGATGAGCAAACGAAAAGCGAGAGCAAACTAAACCAGGCCATTCTGGAGTTAGTTGTTCTGTTAAGCTCCTGCATTTCTTCTTCCCTGAAACAAACATTATGCCCAAAAAAATGACGAAATGACGAATATCTGTGTTCCATGAAATGTTCAAAGGAAAGAGAACGATTGCTTACCTTTGACGAAGATAGAACATTTCCTCATGAATGGAAGTTACAGTATCAAACAACTTTTTAAGCTCTAATTCCATAACCTGGCATTTTAAGAAGTAAAAAAAATAGGTATAAGATGGTCTCTACAACTCAACTCTCACAATTGCAAACAAAATCATTTGGGGAAGAAAATTTACTAAATTATTACAAAAATACATGCTTTCTTCCTTGTGTGAAACCACAAATTTCAAACAAAATCCATCTTAACAATGGTTTAGATTGATTCACAATAAAACATATATTGTTCAAGCAATACACACAGAAACTAAGAAAAGCAATCAGACAATAATACATAGATAAATCAGAGTTGATTCACAATTCCCATGTTGCCAAACATCCAAGGAAACCAACTTCATTATGAACATAAACTAAATTCAATCGTTGTAAAAATCATATAACTCAATCGCGGATTATGTCCAAAAAATAAAGTATATGAATAAGCAAGTAAATGTGAAGAAAAGTAGTAGGAAAAGGAAAAGGCTTACATCGACAGAGCCTTTCTTGGCCACATTGGACCAGTCTTTAGCGGCTACGCCGGTCTTCCAATCGAATTCAATGGTCAACGTAATTTGGGGCTTGTGATCAGGCGCCCAGAAGCAGGCCATGTAATCTCCCGCCTCCGCCGCCACAAATGCGAACTGCCCCAATTCCACCAGCTCCGAGTAATGATAGTTATTCCCATAGTGCGACGTCACCTTCACATCGAAAATTCAATCTTTGTTTGTTTTCTTAATAAATAAATGAATAAAAAGTAGCCAAATTTGAAGAAATTAATTGAAGCGTACCCTGACGGTGAGCTTGTGAGAATCGGGAATGGGGTGGCCTTCATTAGGGTTGACGACGCTGTACTTGCCGACCGTCATGGCATTGGCCTTTATGTCTTCCACGATGCATTTGGTGTGGCCCGATTGCAGCTCGAACCGCAGAGATTCCGATGTAGACGATAGAAACCCTAGGACTACAGCAGCAACGAGCAGACGCAACCCAGCCATGTTGTGAGTGACTCAGAGTGGACTCGGACTCGGACTCGGAGAGAATTTTGGGAGAAAGGGGGGTTTTCGATCTTCGTTCTCTTCGGAGAAAAGTCAGAATCTGGAATCCTAGTGTAGATTTCAAGCTTTGGGCCATTGGGCCTGTGAGGCTTTTATGTCAGGCTCGACACGTGTTTCTCTCTAATTCGCTGGGACACGTAATTCAAAAGGTTGGAGTGTTGTTCTCTTTTCGCTTCTTTTTTATCGGAAATAAATATTTTGGGCCAATGTGGGAGTTTGACAGAATTCAAATGTTCAGCCCAATTTCAAGCTAAAATTAACTTTGCAAATAGCAGCCCTTTTCAATGAAGGCTTTTCATTTAGGGGCCAGCCTACAATGTGATATAATGGTATAGGGACTATATGTTTTTTGTTTTGTTTTCGCAAAGTGATATCCTTACCATTTTAATGTACTAAATGGGGAATCGGCCTCGGATGCAAGGGGGGCAGAAACAGTGATTTGATCAACTGACTTAATCTAAGACAATAGATTTTAATAAATAAAAAGTTGAAAATATATTTTTGTAATGAACGAATTTCAAAATATATTTAAGAAAGAAACATGGATTTCCACCCAACAAAAAAAAAACATGAATTTTATGTTGAGATGCAATTTACAATATGAATTCAGCCTGCAAAATCCATTAGATCACTGAACCAAAAGGGTTCCCAAAAATTGCCATCTAGCTTGCCCCCTATGACAGTGTTAATGCATGCAAGGTCAGATGTGCTTTGTCTTCATATGTAAGTGTAACATCATTATCAGCATTTACTGCATATTTAATACAGCATATTAGAAAAATTAAAGCTTTGGCTGTGACTATTATTTTTCATCATCCTTGGATTAATTTGGAATTTGCTGTCAAGCTTTCAATTCTGGAATCTGGATTGACAGTTGCTATGTAGTAGTCTGTACCTTTCTTAAACTGAATAAGCTTTGGTGCTTTTCACTGTCATAATAAACTCATAGGTCATCCGTAAAATAAAAAATCATCTAGATTCGTATGAGATAAAACGGAAACGAATGTGTGGATAATGAAACGGTAAACACTTTTTAATTTAGCGGTTTTCTTGCATAGATAATTCTTGAAAGAGAACCTCATAATTGAACATTCCGATCATGGTTACTTTGAATTGGGAAAATATATGATGATGCATTGTCCTTGTTACTATGTCAGTGTCTCCCTAAATTATACAAGCATCATGATTCATGACATTTCTGCACTTCACCTACGTTCCACGCACACAAAGTACACAATACAAATTGTAATTGCTTCACAGACTCACAAGCCACTGCATTTTTGCCCACTTGCCTCACGTTTTCAAAAACTGAGAGTCAAAACCTTTCGTGAAAGGAAAGCTTTGCATTGAGAAAAAGGGAATTGATGAACTATCTGAAAACCGGAATTGACACAACAAGGTTTAACGTTTTTCATGCGCGTACACTATAATAACACCAGGCAGGCAGCGTTTCCTTAAAGTTATCAACTGTCTATTGACAGCTTTATGGCTGTTTGTTTTCTATGACGGCATGTACACTGACTTCAGTTCGTTTTCTCTTACGTTCTTGGTTTTGCCAAAATTTACCAACCTTTGCTAAAACACAAATTTATCTCAGATATGCAACTGCGTTACTTCAGTCTATGCTATGCTTGAAACAAAGCGTGTGGAAAGTAATGTTCGTGTTCATTAGAATGAGAGGATGAGAGTCGAATTTTAATCCAATACATACGATAGACTGATTATAAAGCTACAACAATGAAAAAATATAAAAAAAACTGAAAACCAAAACCAGAATTGCGCATAAAACTCCACAAAATCATCGGATGCTTCGTTGATCGGCAAGGGGATTGGCGCATGCTATATATAATATAAGTTATAACCAACCAACAAAAAGGGATCACTAATTTTATAATAATCTTGATTTCAGAAGACTCCTAAGCCTAACCCTCGTATTTTAATTTGGCTTAATTATTAAAATACCTTGAAATCATCAATCAATTTGCGAATCTTATCATTAAAATGGATAGATATGGAGGCTGATAGTAGACATTAATTTATGTATCGCAAAAGACATGGATGCAATATCAAACTGCATCATTCATTACGTTTGATTTGAACTTAAAAAAAGTAAAACAAAATAAAATAAATATACGGGCAGGTCGGTGGTTTGAATTTTATCCTATTGTTTTATTATGTTACATAGAAAAATTATAATTTATTCCTTAATTTAGAAGGAGGAGAATCTGAGAATAAAAAAGCAGATCGTGGCTTTCCTCTTTGCACTGTATACTTTAATAAGCGATCCAATTTTACAGGTAAAAAAACAAATTTGACAGCACTTACTTACTGCCCCCCCCAAAAAAAAAGAAAGACAGGATTTATCAGAAGAAGGCACAACTAAATTCCAGTAAAACTGTAAAATTTGCAGATTATATATATATATATATATATATATTGTGATAGGAACAAATCGGACTCGTGAGAGAACCGGAGGGTGGGATCTTTCTCTCGAAACCTGAATCCAACCAACAAATATTCTTTTTATTATTTTCATCTCGTATTTTTTATTTTATATTTTATAAAAAAAAAGTTCATATAGCAAGTAGCCGAGAAAAAGAAGATTTTCCCGGAAAAAGGAAAGGAAGGAAAAGAAAATCATAAAGTGTCTGGCGGTTGCATTGGGTTATCCATTTTACTCGTGATTTTCAACCTCCTACCTCTCTCTCCACCGATCCTTGGCAAAGTTCTGTTCTTTGTTCTGTTTCAAAATCAAGGCTTTGGCCGAGCTAGGGCTAAGGTTCCCAAGTGTGTTGATTTGACAATGTGTGCATGAGATTGGGGATTTCATGAGCTGAACTTCATCGGGCATTTGGGAATTTTGGGAACTTTGGGATTGATCGATGAAACGGCGATGTGGTGTGTGAAAGAGGAATGGAGGTTAGATCTGAGGGTGGTATACAGGTGCGTTGCGATAAGCTTCCGGCGCCGGTGATTGCGAGAACGCGTCTACAGGTGTGGTTCATCCGGGTGTGTTCAAGCTTGTTTCTTTGGACGTGTTTGGTTCAGTTAGTAGCGGTTGGTGAGCTATGGCATCCACATTTGCTCTCCAATATAACCAATCGGATTTCGGCAATTACGCAGGATCCACTTCCGGCGGTTCCGTCGCCGCCATCTCTTCTCCCTGCAAGTGAGTTTTTAGATTAAAAAAGATATATATATATTTTTATACTGAAATTTGTTCAAATAGTGCAGAGTATCTTTGTTACTGTTACTAGTTTTGAGCTTGAATGTGATTGCTGTAGTTCATAATTAGAGAGTAGTGCACCTGGATATGGCTCCCTCAGTTGAGGTCTGCACATTCTAGTGTTTTTATGTATGCATGAATTTGAATGTTTTAGTTCGTGAATTGAGAGTTCTGGCACATGAAATTTGCGTTTGTGATCCCATTTGACAATGCAGGATCGCTGTGTATAAATTTGGAGACTTTGAGGTCAAGGATAAGTGGATAGGATTGTTTTTAGTTATGGAATGGAGAATTCTTTTTTTTTAGGGTCAGGTGTGTTTATATAGATTGATGTCTAATATTTGTCGGCACCAGGCCTGCAGTCTTTAAGAGGTGTGTGTGGTGGTATCAATGAGTATGAAATGAATGCTTACAAAAACTATAGTTTTGGAACTCCGTTTATTGTTGAAAGTTAAAATTGGCTTTCATGAGAAGCTCATCCTTTCTAAGTAATTATGAAATTGTGGGAGAAGCAATCTCATGCATGCTCTTTGTGTGGTAAGGCTAATATGTGCAATATGAAGTTGAAAAATAGGCCTAATGACCTGATTTTTTGCAGGAAATTATACAAGTAATGGGTTTCTTAGAGTTTCCTGCAATGGGGGCTTGAATCAAATGCGTGCTGCGGTTTGTGCTGTGTTTTTCTTTTCTTTTCCTTCTTCCTTTATCCCATGTCTAGCTATTGATAGCAACTTTTGCATTTCAGATCTGCGACATGGTGACTGTTGCTCGGCTTTTAAATCTCACATTGGTTGTTCCGGAGCTTGATAAGACATCTTTCTGGGCTGATCCTAGGTATAATCATTGATCTAAATGGAACTGTGATTTAATGAACTCCTTTAATTGCTGCTTTAGGATTTCAACTGTTAGTGTTCTTTTTGCAGTAATTTTGAGGATATCTTTGATGTAAGACATTTCATTGATTCGCTGAGAGATGAAGTCCGAATTGTCAGAAGACTGCCGAAAATGTTTAGTAGGAAATATGGACATAAACCATTCGAGATGCCTCCTGTTAGTTGGTTCGAAACGAAAAATATTATCTGGAACAGGTTTGTATACTTGCTTGCCAGTTTTCTTTGGGTTAAGAACATATTGCTTATGAAGTTAACAACTTTCTTTAAATTATGTTAGCTCCTTATCATCCTATGCATTGCATGCATTCACTTGTGCCTAATTTAGATATGTAATTAGAACATATTCCAAATTGTAGTGTGATCAAATATATTTTTCTGTTTTTTGGGCCTAAGTGAGTTTATCTATTCTTTCTACACCCTGATTGAATGAATTTGATTCCATTATGCAGAAGTTTTAACTTTTAAGTGATGCGTCCTGATTCAGTGCCTTGATGCCATTTTATGCAGATTTTGCCACTTATTAGCAAGCATAAGGTGTTGCACTTTAACAGAACAGATGCACGTGTGGCAAACAATTGGATACCTCTTGATCTTCAGAAACTCAGGTGTCGTGTTAATTTCCAGGCACTGAAGTTCACTCCTCAGATTGAGACTTTGGGGTACAAATTGGTTCGTATACTCCAGGAGAAGGGACCTTTTGTGGCTTTGCATCTAAGGTATGAGATGGACATGTTGGCTTTCTCAGGTTGCACTCATGGATGCACTGAGGAAGAAGCTGTGGAGCTCAAACGATTGAGGTTTGTCATGTTTAAAATTTGACAATAGTTTTTTGAATGCTTATTTGAAATTCTGATGAACACTTGTCATGAGTAAAAATGTTATTCGGCTTGCTTGATTTTTAAACAGGCATATGCTTTAAACAATACTGTTCGAATCAAGAAAATATTACTGTTGCTAGTAGATGATATAACAGTTGACAAAGAAAATCCATGACTCATAGATTTGTGTTCTTTCCCACCTTGTGTTTCTTGTGCCTTAGGCTCTTGGTGGAGCAGGATTATTACCTTTAATCATCCTGGCTAAAGTTTTCTTTTGTCTACTTGACACAAGTTTCTTATGACCAAGTTTGTTTATATTGAGTTGTACTCACTTGCAATGTCTGTTGGCATACCTTTCATTCAGATATGCATATCCTTGGTGGAGAGAGAAAGAGATAGTGTCTGAAGAGAAGAGATCACACGGTTTGTGTCCTCTGACACCTGAGGAGAGCGCATTGCTTTTGCAAGCATTGGGTTTTCATAAGGACACACAAATCTATATAGCAGCTGGTGAGATTTATGGTAGTGAAAGGAGACTTGCCCCGTTAAGAGCTGCATTTCCACGAATTGTGAGTTTGTTTGCTTTATTCTGTAGCCTATTTACTTTTGCGGATTTGGGACTTCTGATATTAGTAACTTTGCTGAGTGGTAACGCGTGTGCTTTGCCACAATTCTGGTTATCCTTCTATCATAAGTAATACCTTGTCAAGACTTAGGTCATATAGACACCTTTCCTACTCATTTGGTGGTCAAGGTCCATCACTGGAGTTGAGGGTGCCCTTTGATGGGTTTACCTGAATACATGAAAAGCTAATTGTTGATCAAACTGTAGTTCTAACCAGTGGGGAAGCCATTGTCATTTACCTGTTTATTTGATAAAAGCAGAGGATCTGAGAGGTCCCATTGAAGGGTCCAACTTGACTCTAAAATATTTATGTCCATACTGGCTATGTACTTGTTGTGGTCTTCGTAAAATAATGTTTTCTTACTTATTTACTTCAGGTTAAAAAAGAAAGTCTTCTCTCCCCGGAGGAGTTGCAACAATTTCAGAATCATTCATCTCAAATGGCTGCTTTGGATTTTATAGTTTCAGTAGCTAGTAATACTTTTGTTCCTACATATGATGGGAACATGGCGAAACTTGTTGAAGGTCACCGAAGGTATGCGGACACTCTCACAAGGTGGGATGGGTTTTTGTTTTATAAAATACCAAAGAAATTCACTCCTCTAATTATATTTCGTGCAGGTACCTTGGGTTTAAGAAAAGCATCTTGCTAGATAGGAAAAGACTTGTGGAGTTGTTGGACATGCATCTGAATGGGACACTTTCATGGAATGAGTTTTCAGTTGCTGTACGATCCACTCATGAGAAGAGAATGGGACAGCCAACTCGACGTCGAGTTATTGCAGACAAGCCGAAGGAGGAAGATTATTTTTATGCAAATCCTCAAGAGTGCCTCTGCGAGGGAACAAATTGTGACGACTTGCTTAGCCCTAGCAACTCAAGTGATGGTGGGTGACTGCAAGCGATCAAATCTGGAACCTCCTTCCACAATTGTTTTAAGAGAGTGGTCAACAAATCCATGTGGCAGTGGCTTTCATATTAGTAAGCATGTACACACACACATGAGAGTTTTGTAGGAAACGGCAAAAAAAAGACTGAGTTCCCAATTTGGGCTGCTAAAGATGTATTCATTCGTTTTCAATCTTTAAATTTGTCCATAAATTTGTTTGTTTTCTTCATGTATTTGACAACTTGACATGAATTCACTGCTGTTCAGTTCTATAAATTATAATTAACACGAGTACAGTCGAAAAAGTTTGTCCCGTTCATGAGAAACAAAAATGAGTGATGCAATTAATTACCACATGAATTCCACGCTTCTGCACGGATTCATCTAGTTTGATCAATTAAGGTATAATTAAAATCCAAGAGCTAAAAATAGAATAAGTACACAAGGAGTAGCTCCAAGAAGCCAAAAAAAAAAAAAAAAAAAATCTCTGGGATATGCTTCTGGGATCCATCATTTTCTCATTCCAACCTTCACAGAATTCTGGTATTTTCAGCAAGGTAAACTGTAAACTAGAACCACTTATGACTTCTTAGTGACATGAATTTGCCCTACTTGGGCTCCCAGAAGATGATGTCTTCTAGCTCCCCGCAGAGGCCAAGATCCTTGAGCCTCCTTTCCTGGTAGTATTCCAATTGACGTAGTTCTGACTCCCTATCCTTGAAAATCCCATCAATATGCTGCAGCACCTTCTTCTCTCCATGTCTTATTCCTACTGCAATCTCAAGCCTTGGATTCAGTTTTGATTCTTTTAACTTCTCATCCTGCCATGAAACAATGTGCATCAGTTGTTACAAGCCTACACCACTGGCTTGAAGCCTTAGAGAAAAGTTCCGGTGCCGCAAGGAGAATGGGCACAAATAAAAGCATACCTCTTCAATGGTGGTGGGATAGGCAGAAAGAGCAGATTTGCAGGCTTCTCGGACCACTCGGCATATGAGCTCTTCGTTGGCAGGGCTCACAGGCAGCTCAAGGTGTCCCCAGATAGTGTTCCTGAATATAGATTCCAAGAGGAAAGCATCGGTACCTTCAAGAGCTACCAGCCGCAGAAATGGAATCAATCCCGGTGGAAGTGAACGGTCCAAAAATATGTCGAAGTATGCAGTTGCTCCCAAACCATTAGACTCAGCAATGTCCAGCTTGTCACCATAAAATGGGTCTGACTCGGATATTTCCAGTGTTAAGGTAAATGCATCGCGATTTGCATTGGAAGAATCTATGAATCCATAATCCAAAGCAAACTCAGCATTGCTCTTGTTTATATCATATTGGATGAAAACCTGTTGAGAAGCCTCATTACAAACCATAGTATTTAATCTAATTCAAGGATCATTCAGAAATGGTTAGCGTCCATGCCATATAGGGAAGAAAAAAAGACCGCAATTTCAGAAGCATGAGAGGCCTACAGAGTACAGACTATCACTGGACTACAATAAGAAGAAAAAACAGCAGCTAAAAAAACTTCACCTGCTCACCAGCCTTGAGAGCAACTGGGCTCCGTATAGAAAACAGATAATCCCAAGAGAAAAGACCTGCTGCTCCTTTGATCTCCCATGCATGCTCTTCTGTGGTTATGCTGGAACTATGGTTGATCTGATTAAAGATATCTTTTACTCAATATCAATGGAAACAAGCTGCTTGCATATTAACTGGAGCTAGCTCACAGATTGATTGTATTGGGAAGTCTGAAGCCTTACCAAGTCTGCAAGTGGGATCAAAACAAGGTTTTGACCGCGGAGGCGCGAGAATGCCCTGGATCTGAGTATACCGAATGCCCAAAAGAAGTCATCCAATGTGATAGGAGATGGGAAAAGCTGCTTGTTAGGGAGGATGATTTCTTCTTCCACTTTTAGAAACTCACTCTGCACATACTCTTTTACACCCATTGTTGTGCTCAAAAGTTGGGTTCCTGCCCAACCCAATTCAATCATACTCCAGCGAAAGATTGCAACAATCATGAACATTTTTTTATATAAGATGTACATTCATTTTACTAGCTTCCAGATTACACACAGAACTCAAATTCCAGGCATAAAGATTATATTGTAACAAGTTAAAAACCATCATGGCATGTTTGATTAAAGCTTAAACTTTGATTTTCTAAATCATGTACAATATTAAATGTCCTTGCAAGTACAGATAGGTTTGTAGTACAATGAAGTTAAACAGAGTTGTAAATACTACTAAAAAAACCTGCAATCTAAGTAATTGGCTAACCTTGAAGCTCATCAAGCTCCTCTTCTGACCTGCACTGAAACCATCAAAACAAACTCTTTATCAACCCCCAAAATCTCAAACCCATAAAAAGGAAAATACAAAATTCCCAATTGTAGAAATTAAGCAATTAATCAGCCAAACCCACCAGAACACAGTTGAATTGGTGGATTCAGGAAGAATATCAAGGTAAAGCCTCCACTTGGAGTCGTCTCTGTACTTCTCTCTGAGCAAAAACAGAGCAACGGACACCCAAGGCTTCAACCCACTACAAACATTTCCAATCTCGGAGGCTGAAACGGCATCTGGGTTTATCCAGAGCCTCTTGGGGACCTCCAAAACGACCTCGTTTTTACCAATGTTTCTGTGGGCAACGAGACCCATGCCTTCAGGCACCAAAGCAGGCTTTGCTGCAGGGGACTTGGCAGAGACCACGCCTTCATCTCGGAGCCATTGCCAGAAGGATTGAACAGCTGGAGGGAGTGATGGGTCGCATTGCAATGGGGAAGAAAGAGAGGTCACAGCAAGGACAGGTTTCTTGACATGGGTTGGTGTCTTTGGTAACGAGGAGAAGTGTGTGAGTGTTGTGGAAAGCTTTGTTCTTGGAGTAGGGAAGAGGAAAGTGGAGGATGAAGAAGATAAAGTGAAGAGAGTGACCATTGTTTGATTTATCTCTCTCTTAATTTCCAGACTTTGTGTTTCAGATATCTGTCTGGGGTTTGATTGATTTATAGCTTCTGCTTGTGGATAGGCTCTCTCTCTTGATGCGTTATCAACTGTTAATCAAATGCTAACGGCTTTTTGTCTGAAATGGCCCCAAATTTAGCTCCAAAAACATTAAAAACAGGCCCGAGATTTACCAAAAGGAAAGAAAACATTTTGGGAAATGGGTTTCAGTTTCGGGTTAGCAGGCCTTTGTATGATTGCAAACTTTATTAGGCTCTTAGAAATCAAATCATATGTTGTTGCTCCCTATGGGCTTTATACCCTTTCACCTTTCACCAACAAAAACAAAAACAAAAGCCTTTTACCTTTCTTCACATGGGCTTTTGCTGACAGTAGCCAAAACTAGAGAGCTTTAGTTTTAAACCATAATATAGTTTACTAATTTAGTAGAAAGAAATACAATTTAGTCTAATTAGCAAAAAGCCAAACACCAAAATGTAACAAAAATACCATTACAAATTATGAAAATTACAACATATGCCATTTTCAGGATTTAATTTTAAACCAAAGCTGGACAAACGACATCAAACCAGAGCTGAAAGCAGAAACGACATTTCGCGCGACCTTTCAACTTCACCTCCAAAAAACCTCTTCAACTGTTCCACAAATCCCCAAAATCTCAGCCAACGGCGACGACCATCTCAGATTCCTAGTCTTCACTCTCACTTTCGGCAAAAAAGTGTAAGGAATCAACTCAGATCTTGGTTTCGTTTTCGTTTTCGTTTGGTTTTGGTTTTGGTTTTGGTTTTGGTTTTCTGCATTTAGAATTCCGATTTTGGGGTTTCGTTTTGGTTTTGATTTTGGTTTTCTGCATCTCAGATTCCAGTTTGGGGTTATGTTTTCGTTTTTCCTTCTTTGGTTTTCTGCATCGCAGAAACACAAACTGCATCGCAGAAACACAAACTGCATTGCAGAAACTCATATTATATGTCTATTATGTTCGTTTTGGTTTTGATTTTGGTTTTCTGCATCTTAGATTCCAGTTTGGGGTTCCGTTTTCGTTTTCCTTTTGGTTTTCTGCATCGCAGAAACACAAACTGCATTGTAGAAACATAAACTGCATCGCAGAAACACAAACTGGCATTGCAGAAACTCATATTATATGTCTATTATGTTTGATGTTTGATGTTTTTTTTTTTCTGCTCAACCATTTATAATTCTTCCTTGTAGTTTATCTTTACTTGACCTAATAGTGTTCTCATCCCTTCTTGTTTTCAGATCACAAATGGCGCAAGAGAATGGCTCAAGGGACACAGATCCACAACCACAAAGCCAACCAAGAGTAGCAGATGCTAGATCTCTAGACTCAAGCAAGATAGCGATCGTAATCGCTCTTCATCTTGAGCTAGAAGACCTTGGAGTTACCGGTGAAGGCCGAAGGGATGAGCAGCTTGAGAATTCCATCGCAACCACAAATGAAGGCTATGGTCGTCGTTGCTAGAGAGAGAGAGAGAGAGAGAGAGAGAGAGAGAGAGAAAGAGAGAGAGAGAGTCGTTGCTTGAGAGAGAGAGAGAGAGAGAGAGATCTAATTTGATAAAAAAGGAGACCAACCCTAATATTTTAATAAAAAAGGTATAATTGTCTAATTTTAGCTGGCCCAACAAATCCTGGGCCTACTCTTTGGCCTAATCTAAAATACCTATTCTTTTTTGGGTATTAAAACCCAAACCAAAATACCTAATGTCTCATATCCAAATTACTAAAGTTAATTATGTCTAATACCTAATTTCTCCTCCAAAACTATAAGAGGAGATGGTTTCTCACATACACATCTAAGGTGTCATAGAGGTTTAAACATCACCGTTGATTTGCAAGCCAATGTTATTTTCAATTGAGTTAGATCCCTTTGGCCACACATGCTTTGCTTGAGGATTGATACATGGTCTTTGCGGAGACTTGTGTTTTTGATAAAATAGTACCTAGAACTAGTCATTGTGACCCCCTTTGTGAGGGGCCACCTTCTCCGATAGCTTCCTAATGCCTTGCTTCTAGTAGATTTTGGTCAAGCACACAACTTAAGAATTTCCAAATCTCACACCAAAAAAAAATTCCAAATCATTCAATTACACTCTCATTGACTTTTATTCTTTAAAACTTTAAAAAAAGATAAAGAAAACAAAAAGAGGCAAGGGTCAATCAATGCACACCCATTTTGGTTGCCAGATTATGAGATTGTAGAGACCATATAAGCTCCTACCTATTAGAAATTGAAAGAAAATTAAAATTATTCAAAAATAAATTTCTACATTAATATGATGTGCTCAGAGTCATTGCATGCCTTAAACAAAGAGAATGAAGCCAATTACTTTTTCTTATTTATGAAATTTGGAACACTGGGATAAATAATATATTTGGTGATGTCAAGTGGTAGGAAAACTTGTTAGATGCAGCATAATCAGAGTAAAATATTCACACCAGGGCTGTTATAAAGCACATTGATTTGTAAAATGCAAGTAAAAAAAATTGAAAGAGAGCCGCCAACAAATGCTCGTTTTTGTATAGATCTCTCAGATCGGTGGCCTTCGGTCCTTGGGGTGGTTGATTTGCATATTTAGGACTGGTTTTGATCTACTGTCGATCTCTATTTGGTGGAGGTGGAGTTGACTGCTTTGGGCGGATATGTCATTCCTTGGTGCTGTGGATCATGTTTGTTGCTGTAAGCATACTGAAACCTCTTATGGTAGGGTGGATGATGAACGTTAATGCCCTTTCATTTATTGGTGTTTCTTGCTCCTAGCTCTTGGAGTCTGTTTCTCCACCATGGTTACTGGCTTTGATTTGAGTCTTATGGATCCTCCTCATTTTCAAGTAGTTTAGAGTACAAATCGCAAGTGTACAAATCACACAAGTAGTTTAGAGTTAAGTGAAGTATTGTTCCTATAAAGAGTGATTAAATTACTAAGTTCCGATTGTGATTAACCCCAGATCTTATTTGATCGATTGAATGATGAGATTTGATTGATTAATTAACTAAAAATACTCAATAAAAGCAAGCATATAAAAATAAGGTGGTGAGTTTCAATTTATGAGAGCACTACTAGAGCTTCCGATTTCACCATAGCCGATTCTACCCAATTCCCTTAGTTTGTTAATCCTAATGAATCTTCATGTTGATAGTTGATTTTCCCTACTTTATTCGATACTCCATCCCTGGTCATACCAAAAGTATCCTTATTACCAACCCACTCTATCCCTAATAATGAAATTAAGATAATAAGAACCCATTAAGTTTCCTTGGAAAACCTACAAAACAACCACATAAGTCATCACAAACATCCATGTCTAATCATGTAACCCATATCTATTACAAGAAGCAAACTCTAAATTGGATATCCCTATCGTCAATTTAGCATCAAAACAATTAAATGTTGGCCAAACATTCAAAGCATTAAGCATAGTAATAGATACTCAACATGGAAAAAATACTTGGAATCAACATTGGCAAAAGAAATTGAGTATTTGTTGAGCAATTTCGCAAGTGTAAGGATCACACAAGTAGTTTAGAGTTAAGTAAAGTATCGTTCTCATGAAGAGTGATTAAATTTATTAATACCTATTGTGATTAACCTCGGACTTTATTTGAACAATTGGATGATGAGATTTGATTAATTAATTAACTAAAAATGATAAATAAAAGCAAGCATATAAAAATAAGGTGATGAGATTCAAGTTATGAGGGCACTAGAGCTTCTGATTTCACCACAGCCAATTCCACCCAATTTCCTTAGCACGTTAAATCCTAATTAATCTCCATGTTGACATTCGATTTTCCCTACTTTATTCGATACTCTATCTTTGGTTATACCAAAAGTATCATTATTACCAACCCACTCTATCCCCAGTAATGAAATTAAGATAATAAGAACCCATTAAATTCCTTGGAAAACTTGCAAAACAACCACATAAGGCATGACAAACATCATGTTGGGACCCACCTCTTGCCCGACCCAATTGAGATGGAAATGCTCTAAGACTGAGCTGTGAATTTGTGTTAGTAATATAATTTATTTAATTGTTTCTAATAATGCTATACTTATCAGTTAAGTACGGTTTAATATAATTGATTTAGTAAACATTTCACGAAACAATACTAATTAGGACAGACCTACCCTTTGACTAACCTGGGCTATAGCCCAGGTGATTTTGTCTTTTTAAGCCTAAACTAACATACTCAACCCACCCAATGGACAGCCATGCATCGCATTCTCATAATCTCCCCTTCACCCTAAACAACTCCTCTTTTCTTTTTTTTTTTTTTTTTTTTAGAAAATAATCACCTTTCAATTTACACATCTGAATAAAACAGAAAAGAGATGTGTACTAGATGTATTTTGAGGGGTCAAACTCATTAAGTCATCCTAATTATGTATTTTTTATTATAAATTAAATTCACTCATAATGTCGAATTTTAACCCACTCTAATTTGAAATCCTGAATCCGTTTTGATTAGGTGAACATAACTTGATAAACAAATATGAAAATTTAATCTAAAAGTGAAAGCATAATATCATTTTTATAAGTAAGTGAAAGCAGATGAGTTGAACATTTAAGATGTGATCAAGTTTAATAAACTAAACACGTGGACGTGATGAAAACCTACGTTCATTTTTCAACCATGCATTATATATATCATGGTAGCTCGCTCAAGTGGCATTTTCGAGTGACTCTGCATGTTATATTATATATATATATATATATATATATATATATTGGGTACTTTCTAGAGGTCTAGGGTTGAATTATCTCAACAGACAAAAAGAAAAAGAAGAGGTCTAGGGTTGAATAATATGACCTGTAAAACTTTCCATTGCTAAGCTTATTCAACAGAAAGAGATAGAAAGGTCAAAGATCCCCTCCGTACACAAATATTCCATGGGCCCCCCATGGACAAGGTCTTCGTCAACTGCGATTGCATGTATATATATATATATATGTACAGAAATTCTCTTATGCGGACGTTCGGACGTTATTATCGTGCGGACGCCATGTATTTTGTACTATTTCCCTCTGCTTTCCTATCTATTTACAATAGAATATGCACGATAATAACGTGCGGACATCCGGATAAGAGAATAACTATATATATATAATATACATAGAGCTTCCATTGAGGGATCCCTCAAATAAGCTTATTTGAGGGATACCCCTTGTAGGCCCCACTCCGGATTGTATTTCACTAATCCAAACCGTCTATTTTGTAGATACTCATTCAAAGATCATCTCTACAAAAAATCACTTGAATCCGATATCATTTGACCACTCAATTGTGTTATTGAAATTTGAGTACTTTCTTGATGTATCATTGTTCGTTGATTTTGTAGGACACAATTGGATATCGAAACGGTTTCCAATTTGTCTAATTTTGTGTAAGGATGATCTATGAATAAAGACCTAAAAAATAGATGGTTTGGATCATTGAGAAAAAAATTGTAGGGTACCCTCAAGGCGTCCCTCAAATAAAATTATTTGAGGGATCCCCTCAATAGAAGGGGACTGTATATATATATATATATATATATATATATATATATATATTATTTTGGGTACTTTCTAGAGGTCTAGGGTTGAATAATATGACCTGTAAAACTTTCCATGGCTAAGCTAATTCAACAGAAAGAGACAGAAAGTAGGGATGGCAATGGGTAGGGTAGGGGCCGGGTGTGACAATACCATCTCCGTCCCCGTCCTCAAACCCATCTTCGTTTAATAGGTTTCGGGGAATCCCCGTCCCCGTCCCCGTTGGGGGATTATCCCCATACTCGCCCCGAATCCCCGATTTTTTTTCCATAAAAAATATTTACCATACATTTTAACATTAAGTTTCATATTAAATTATCATTCAACACATCCAAATTAATTATAAAGTTCAACTCAACTATTCAAAATCACATCAATATGAAATTCCAAAGAAAATTAGGAAGAATTAGGAAAGGGAGGTTAACTTAGGGTTAAACATAAATATTATAATTATATATATATATATATTTATTTAAATATAAACATATATATTTTCGGAATCGGGTTCGGGGATGGGGACGCCAATACCATCCCCTTCCCATACCCCCGGGGATTTTTCAAGTTTGGAGATCCCTGTACTCGATACTCATTTGGCCCCGAAATCTCTCCTGTTCGGGTCGGGGACCCGCCCCTGCGGGGATTTTGGAAGAAAAGGTCAAAGCTCCCCTCCGTACAAAAATATTCCATGGGCCCCCATGCACAAGGTCTTCGTCAACTGCGACTGCTTCAGCGACCATAGCAACTTTATGGCTCACTCGCATTTAGAAACTTCTTGGCATAAATTTTCAACCCAAAACAAACCCACTTACCTATATATATATATGTTACCTCATTGGCTTATTGTCCAAGACATTTCTCACTCACTCTTTGCTGAAAACCAAGTCACTTAATTTCTAGAGCTAACAAATCACAGAGATTAAAAGAATGAAGTTTGGGAAGGAGTTTGTAACACAAAGGGTGCCAGAATGGCAACAAGCATACATGGATTATGATTATCTAAAATCCCTCCTAAAAGAAATCCAACGCTTCAAGCAAAGACACAAGCCTCCACCAGCAGCTACCACACCCCGCAGTCGAAGGCTTACATTGTACATAGCCTTCAGTGGTCTCATGTCGCAAAGCCCGCACAGCCAGCAACCCAACAGCTCATCCTCCACATCCCCTCCAGACATTGAAAGCCAAGCCATTCTTGTGAACTCTGTAAGACGTGATGGCTCCAAGAGCTACCAGACCACGTTTCTAATGGCTGCAGAGGAAGGGGGTGTGCAGGAGTTGGAGTATTTTAGGAAGGTTGATGATGAATTCAATAAAGTGGACAAGTTTTATAGGTCTAAGGTGGATGAGGTGATGAAGGAAGCTGCTGTGCTCAACAAGCAAATGGATGCTTTCATTGCTTTTCGCATCAAAGTGGAGAATCCGCAGAGGTTGTTCGATTGGTCAGTGGAGATAACTCGTCTTGCTTCCGATGTTGCTGCTTCAACAGCTGCATTGGCAGCTTCCACTCCCCACGGAATCAGCGCACGCAGTAAGTAATGTTGTGCTTATTGTGCTATGTGTATTTTCAGAGCTCATATTGTGCTTGTGTCTAAAACTAAGTCGCTTTAATATTATGTTTCGTGTGCAGGGAGCGCAGCCATGGCTATAGATGTGATCGAAGAGAGTGGATCAAATAGCCAGGAGGAACATTCTGGTGATGAAGAAAAAGATGGAAAAAATACTGAGAATGCTAAGACTCAAGAAAAGAAGGCAGAGAGCTTAAGAGGCGCTAGACCTTCGCCACTGGACATACTAAATCATGTGACAATGAATCACACAGTTGAGACTCCGGTTTCAACCATTAAAGGCTTCCTCAATGTGCCTCCACAGACAGAGCTCAAGTTCAGCAGAGAAAATCTGAAGAAAGTTGAAGAGCAACTTAAGGGCGCTTTTATTGAATTTTACCGGAAACTTCGGCTTCTAAAGAGCTATAGGTAAGTTGAAGAGCAGTTTGGTTGGTTTTTTTCTCTTATGTTTCTTTCTTTTATCAGTGTAGCTAATTATTTTTGTTTTTCCTTGAATGAAACAGCTTCTTGAATACGTTGGCCTTTTCAAAAATCATGAAAAAATATGATAAGGTATTTCTCAACACCAGAAATTCCTGAAAAAATGTTTGCTATTACATGTTATTAGTAAAATCTTTGTCGGTATTTCATTTGATACTTTTGCAGATTACTTCACGAAATACATCAAAATCTTACATGAATATGGTGGATAACTCCTACCTTGGCAGCTCTGACGAGGTGAGAATTCTTCATGCATAATGCTAAAGAGAAGAAAGATTAAACAATTTAAACCTCAAATCTTTCTAAGACGATTGCCACCACTGCAGATCACCAAGCTTATGGAGAGGGTTGAAACTACATTCATAAAGTATTTCTCAAACTCAAATCGCAGAAAAGGAATGGTCATCTTAAGGCCAAAAACAAAGATAGAAAGACATAGAATAACATTTTCCATGGGTAAGGCCTCTAGCTAAATCAGTATAGTTAAATTTCTTTCACTGAACAAGGACAGTTTTGGTATCAATTTCCTCCCTCTGAATCTTTTTATTTGAAATCTTTAGGTTGCTTTGCCGGATGCACAGCTGCTCTCACATTAGCCCTTATTTTGATGGTACGTGCTCACAGTAACAAAGGAAAACCCCAGTACATGGACACCATGTTCCCCCTATACAGGTACTTATTAGGCCTTTGCTTTACTATCTTCTTCCCAAGTTTCCAACCAAAAAATAATACTCAATTTGCTTGACATGTTAAACTTTCTTGCAGCTTGTTTGGATTCATATTTCTGCACTTGCTTATGTATGCCGGCAACATATACTTTTGGAGGCGGTTCAGAGTCAATTACTCTTTCATATTTGGTTTCAAGCAAGGAACTGAGTTGGGCTACAGAGAGGTTCTTCTTCTCAGTTTTGGTCTGGCAGTGCTAGCACTTGCTTCTGTTCTCGCAAATCTTGACATGGAGATGGACCCCAAAACCAAAGATTACAAAGCACTAACCGAACTTCTCCCACTCTTCTTGGTTTTGGTAAGATCATAAATTCAGCCATTTCATTTTTACACTTCTAGGATCACATACTGAACTAAATTCTTTTTATGCAGCTTGTAGTTTTGATATTATTATGCCCCTTCAACCTCATATATCGCTCAAGTCGCTATTTCTTCCTCGTTTGTCTGTTTCACTGTATCTGTGCTCCTCTGTATAAGGTAATTAAAGTCAATTTAAGACACTTTTTGTCTTCTTCTTCAAAGTGAAACTGAATGAACTTAGTTGGATTGTCTAATTATCTGAAAATTTTGCTTCTTTTTCAGGTCACACTCCCGGATTTCTTCTTGGCAGATCAGTTAACTAGCCAGGTCAGTAAAATGATCCTCCCAAGTCCTAAATCACACATTGCAGTCATATTATTTTCCTGTTTTTCTTCTCTCTGTTTGAAATAACTGAGTGTCAATAAATTGTTTTCTTGTAGGTGCAAGCCATTAGAAGTCTGCAATTCTACGTTTGCTATTATGGTTGGGGAGACTACAAACTCAGACAAAACACTTGCAATTCACACGATATCTTCAACACTTTCTCTTTCATTGTTGCTTGTATTCCGTATTGGTCTCGTCTCCTTCAGGTACACAGCTCATCCCTTCTTTTCTTGCAAATGTCCTCCTGAGCTTCATTATCAGCCCCAGCCAGACACTTAGAAATGTTTGCCGTTCCATTTTCTTGCAGTGCCTCCGCCGTTTGGTTGAAGAGAAAGATCCCATGCATGGTTACAATGGGATGAAATATTTCTTCACAATAGTAGCTGTTATCATGAAAACAGCATATACTCTTGAGAGTCTTAAAAATGAAGTGAACTGGAAATTTCTTGTATGGATTTTTTCAATTGTTGCAGCAATCTATGGAACATATTGGGATCTTGTTGTGGATTGGGGACTTCTGCAACGCAATTCCAAGAACCGCTGGTTAAGAGACAAACTCTTGATCCCTTACAAAAGTGTATATTTCGGAGCCATGGTGAGTACTAGCTATATCGAGTAACGTTCTCTTGCCAAACTTATATATGCTTATATTGCAATGTGAAAAACACGTTCAGGCAAGAACCAACTTGATCAATTGCAGGTTGTGCTTAACATTTTCTGACCGCTTTTTGGACAAAACAATGCAGGTGTTGAATGTGTTGCTGAGATTTGCCTGGTTGCAGACTGTTTTGAATTTCAATGTTTCTTTCATGCATAGACAAACAATGATTGCGGTTGTGGCCAGCTTGGAGATAATCCGTCGTGGGATATGGAATTTCTTCAGGTTGGAGAATGAGCATCTGAACAATGTTGGCAAGTACAGGGCGTTCAAGTCAGTGCCGTTGCCCTTCAACTATGACGAAGACCAACGCAAACATGAGTAGCCAAAGAAAGTACAATTTACAAAGAATGGAAATCAGAATCAGTGTTGGCCTTTTGTGAGGCAACAAGATGCAACCTTCGATTTTTGGAATGGTCTAAATGTTGCGAAATGCGGGTAAATGCACCATGTGTAAATGTAAAGGCTTCGGAATCCTACTTGGACTAGTAGATTTTGATCAATGCACACAACGAAAGAATTTCCAATTCTCAGACCAAATATATATTTTTTCCCAAATCATTCAATTACACTCTCATTGATTTTTATTGTTACGAAAATACTGGTAAAACTAATTGTCTAATTAAAGGATGTTATTGCCACAAAAATTAGTTCACGGACCCAATTGCAACTGGGGCCATAGTTCAAAGACGTCTACAGTAATTAACCCTAATAAATAAGCACAATATCAATATATCAGTATTCATTGCTAGAGTACATCGTAGCCTTAGCAAAAGGAATTAGTTCATGACAACTTTAATAAAAACCATGATAAATAATGTCATAGAATAAACCCAATTGAAGACTTGATCTCTACTCCACAACAACTCTAGCTCCAAGTTGTCGTCTCCGTCTCTCTAAAAACTCTCTCTCGTGCTTTGTGGTCTCTAACTTCTTTCCCCTCAAAACTCACATTGAAACCTCCTATTTATACACTCCCTAACTTCTTATTCTAGTTGGAAATTAATACATAAGAAATCCTAACTTTATTAGGACTTCCTTATTCAATAAGGGAGATAAAGAAATAAAAATCAATTAAACTAAAAGTAATAAATAAGTAAAAATATCGATATATCAGTGAGCTGAGTTCCTGATTATGTAGTTACCCCCTATCTTGCAGTGCTTTATTTTTCTTGACTCTTGTACAGTATGAAGAACCTCCTCTGGTTATATTCTTCGTGTAATATTCTTGTATTTCATCCTGGTTTCTTAATGGAATTGTACTTTTCAACCAAAAAAGAAGAAGCAAACAAACTAACGCTCGTGGCATCAATATTTTTTTTTTTTTTTTGGAGAGAAATGGCATCAATTATTTGACCCAATTATAAGAGGCAACAGGCACAGAACCAGCGTACCTTTGAAGATTCTTCAACATTAATGGCTCCCATCCATGCATGGGATGGGACCATTGTCCAGAAACTACGCACCTAAATTAAAATAATGTAGGTCATGTTTGATAACTAAGTAATGTGCGACTGGTGGTTGTGGGTTTCCTGTTACATTCACATTTAAAACATAAGAGCATCTCCAGGAGCATCGCTACTCCCTTATCCCTAGCTATTTTAGCGAAAAAGAAGGAAAAACAACCCTCCAGCAGCTTCACTACTTCTCTCGCCATTTTGGCTATCGCTATTTTGGCTCGCTATATGTAGCGAAGGGGAGAGAGAAATTCATGGCTCGCCAAATCTGAAACCTGCGCAAGAGAGAGGGGGAAAAAGAGAGAGAGAAAGAAAGAGGGAAAGAGAGAGAGAAGAAAAAGCTGGAAGCTGCGCAAGAGAGAGAGGGAAAGAGAGAGAAGAAAAAGAAAGGTGGGGTTGAAGAAGAAGAACCAGAGGATTGTGGTGACCAGTGGGGTTGAAGAAGAAGAACCCAAGTTCGAGCTCATTCATTGAGTTGATTCTGTTGGAGGTTGACCAGATCTACCACCTCGCTTGCCTTGCCTCCCCTGTTCATATTACAAGTTCAATCCAGTCAAGACAAATCTGATAAAAAAAAATCCAGTCATGACAATTAGCTTTCGGGTTTTTTTTAATTTAAAAAAAATAACTTTTTTAATGAATTTAAAATAATAAAATATTCGATGTTAGCTAAAATAGAGAGACTGCTGGAGAAACCACCTTTAAAGTGGTTAGCTATTTTAGCTTTCTAGCTACTTTGGCTAGAATTTGGATAAAATTTGGAGAGTCTCCTGGAGATGCTCTAAGGACTTTATCTTTGTGTGGCTCATAAAAGCACTTTCACCTATTTGCCATGACAAAGGACAAAGGTAATGTAAGGTATGTTATTACTTACGTGAATAGTGGCAGCCTTTGCAAAAAGCTTGTGTTTCCATCCATTGCCATGACAAATGACAAATACTATTCACTTTATTTTTTTTTATAGAAAAAATTCACATTTTAAAATTTTGGCAAATATTTATAGAAAAAAAAATTCAGAATTTTTTGGTACACAAAAATTGGCAGCCCTTGGATTGGAGGAATTTTTTTTATCGAAGACACTAGGACGCAACACGTGGAAAGCAAGGCTGACACCAGCGCATGCGAGTTTCAAATGTTTTTTTAAATTTGAATCCCTTGCGTTGACGTCATCGCCCTCGGACACGAGTTTGGGCTCGTTTTGCTTTTGGACTTGTCCGGTTTGTTGGGACCCACCTCCTGCCCGAGCTACTTTGGCCCGTTGGAAGCGCGCTTGGGGCCTCAAGCCCCCTCCTCCCGGGCCAAACCTTTGTGCTGGAAATGCTCTAAGACTGAGCCTGTGAATTTGTGTTAGTAATGTAATTTATTTAATTGTTTCTAATAATGCTATACTTATTAGGTAAATACAGTTTAATATAATTGATTTAGTAAACATTTCACGAAACAATACTAATTAGGACGGACCTACCCTTTGACTAACTTGGGCTATAGCCCATGTGATTTTGTCGTTTTAAGAGCATGTCTAGCGCTAGGGCCCTGCCCTGGCAACAGCCCCCCCCTGAGAGCCCAAATCCCCCTCCAGCACAACAAAATCAGCCCGAGCAAGCACTTGGACCCACAAGCCTTGGCAAGCCCACAGGCAAATGCCCTGGGCTGAAGCCCGAAGGCGCTGACGTCAGCGAGCGGAAATCAAAATTTTTTTTACCGTTGACGCGTGAATTTCATATTTAATTTTTAACAATGTGCTAAGGAAGTTGTAACAAAATTTGGATAAATTGAAGGAAATATAAAATCTAATACATGTAATACAGGTAAACTTGAAAAACAAAAACTAACTTGTGTGAAGCATTAAGGATATTGCTTTAAGTGTAAGGAAAGTGACACTTGTCATGAGGAGAAGGGAGAAGATCCAAAAGAGAAGGTTAGAAAGAAGGTTGCTAGCATTCCTCAACTAACATACCCAACCCACCCAATGGACAGCCATGCACCGCATTCTCATAATCCCCCATTCACCCCTGTTTTCTTTTTTTGGTACAAAAAGGAAACGGGCCAAAGGCGAAACATAAACTCCTGCCTTTTTTATTATTTTTTTTTATAGAAAACAACGCCTCTTATTTTATTTTTTTTGGTAGAAAATAACCCCCTTTCAATTTACGCATCCGAATAAAACAGAAAAGAGATGTGTACTAGATGTGTATTGAGGGGTAAAACTCATTAAGTCATCCTGATTATGTGTTTTTTTTTAAATAAATTAAATCCACTCATAGTGTAGAGTTTTTAACCCACCCTAATTTGAAATCATGAGTCTGTCCTGATTAGGTGAACATAACTTGATAAACAAATATGAAAATTTAATCTAAAAATGAAAGCAGAATATCATTTTTATAAGTAAGTGAAAGCAGGTGAGTTGAACATTTAAGATGTGATCAAGTTTAATAAACTAAACACGTGGACGTGATGAAAACCTACGTTCATTTTTCAACCATGCATTATATATATTAGGGGTGGGGCTCGGTTTGGGTTGATTCGGTTTTGGGCTAACCCGAACACCAAACCGAAGGCTTCGATTTGGCTATTTTAAAAACCGAAACCAAACCATAAGTGATGAAAACCGACCACTTCGGTTAACCGGACTTGATGAGTTGGTTTGGTTCGGTTTGGGTTTTTTTGGCTTTCTTGAGAGAGAGAGAGAGAGAGAGAGAGAGAGAGAGAGATAGAGAGAGAGAGAGAGAGAAGAAATAAAAGCGATGGAAAAAGGGAGAGATGAAGAGGAGAAGAAGAAGAAAAAGAGGGAGACATGGAGAAGAAGAAGAAGAGGAGAAAAAGAAGAGAGAGAGGGAAGAAGAAGAAGGAAAAAAAAGAGGGAAACTATGTATTATATATATATTTCTTATAATAATATTATATATAATATTTTTTTAATACCATCTTGGTTTGATTAAATCGTGGTTTTGAATATTACAAACCGTACACGAATCATATATTTCGGTTTGGTTTGAGTTCAAACCGATGACCAAAAAAAGATTGAAAAAAAAACCAAACCAACCCAAACCATCGGTTTGATTTGGGCGGTTTGACCGGGTTACAGGTTTGAATGCCCAGCCCTAACATATATCATGGTAGCGCGCTCAAGTGGCATTTTCGAGTGACTCTGCATGTAAAAATAATAAATAAAATAAAAAAAATATATATTGGGTACTTTCTAGAGGTCTAGGGTTGAATAATATGACCTGTAAAACTTTCCATGGCTAAGCTTATTCAACAGAAAGAGATAGAAAGGTCAAAGCTCCCCTCCGTACACAAATATTCCATGGCCCCCCCATGGACTTCGTCTTGGTCAATTGCGACTGCTTCAGCGACCATAGCAACTTTATGGCTCACCCATATAACAACTGTTTTTTCCTTCAAATTTATGAAGCAAGCAACAGTCGACCTCACTCTGCTCAGCTATTTGCAATGGACCTAGTAGCTTATCGCGTTCCATGACTCACTCATATTTTGGAACTTCTTGGCATAAATTTCCAACCCAAAATTGTGAAACCCCATAATTTTTAAATATATATATACATATATTATATTTTAAGAAATTAAATATTTATATCTTATTTTATTACATATATTATTCTATTATGATAAATATCTTATTCTACATATATATATATATATATATATATAGATATGTATTTAATAATCCTTGTAGTTTATCAATTCATAAACCTTATTAATTGTCCTTGTACGTGTCAACTCCTTTTTGTAGCCTTGTAATCACCAACGGTCTTCCTAGCACTATATTCTTATCTATTGTTAACTTGGAGTGCAAGGCCATTTACTTGGAGATTAAGTTCTTACGCGCCGCCGCCTTCACTACAATATAAATAGGAAGCTTGCAAGTTTTACTATTGCTTCCATTGATAACAAACATGCAACGTGAACACACACACACACACACACAGAAGTGATGAAACTCTTGAAGCTTGGTTTGAGTGGTAGTATTTGAAGATAGGTAGATGGGTTGTCTTGCCAATTTATTTAAAGGGTCCTCATTAGCAAGGTGAGTGGTTTATGTAATGTATTCTAAAAGTTCTTATTTTGTGATAAAATATTAAAACCATGAATTATTGTGGATTTATTCTATTTACAAATATCTCTCTATTTTAAGTCAAGCATGTCTAATTTAGTGCAATCTTTCACACTATATATATATTGATTGGAATATTCATTAAGTATGTATTATTCATGGAACATGAGAACTTCAATGTTGGAGTATCCGAGGGATAGATGTACCACACGGGGACATAGGGCAGTAAGGCCAATAGGAGTCATGTTGTTGGTTACATGCTATGAAGGATAACCAAAATATGAAGGGATGATGTGATATGATCTGGATTGGTGTATCTTTTCATGATATTTTCTAGAGTGTGTAAAACGGCATTGCTTGACTGGCATATTGTTGGAATTTCAAAACATTTTTCCAAAGTTCATTTAAATATTAAACATGCATTTAATCAAATTAATCGCAGCGGAAGTCTATGGTGGTTGTTTAAATTCAAAAACAAAACTTCTTCCAAGTATCTTAAGCCATGAACATTGATATGTTTTTCATAAATGAAAATTCAAGAGAAAGGATAAGATCTAATTACCCTTGAAGCAATTATATGAATCAATTTGTATTTGGTCTTCTCTTGATGATTTCCTCTTTGTTGATCTCCTCTTCGATCTTTGATCTTTACTCCTTGATCTTTCTCCTCCATGTGAGCCACAAAAGTATATGGCCTCTAAGTCTCCACACCAATGGAACCTTGAGATGAGAAGAAGTATCTTGAGAATACTTGGATGCTAGTGCAAGATTCTCAAGATTGGTTTCAATCTAAACCACTTTGAAAGATGAAAGTGTTTCACTCTTGAAAACTTTTTTTTTTTCTCTCTCTTTGATCTCCCAAACCCATTTGGTTGATGTTGGATTGTGTTTGTGTGTAAAATAAGCTTATGGAAACAATTCCCATACACATTCACTTAACCATTTTCGGCCAAACCCCATTGGGCTTCCAAAATTGGGCCTTATGACACTTAAACCATAATATTTAGGTGTCTTAAGCCCTTGGGCTTGATACCCAACCATTTGGGCTTCCCTCTAATTATTATCGAGGCCCAAATATGTTTTTACACATAGTAAATCATCCACATCAAATCAATCAAATTGATTTACTTATTCTCTACCAACAGCTACCACACCCCCCAGTCGAAGGCTTACATTGTACAGAGCCTTCAGTGGTCTCATGTCACAAAGCCGGCATAGCCAGCAACCCAACAGAACATCCTCCACATCCCCTCTAGACATTGAAAGCCAAGCCATTCTTGTGAACTCTGTAAGACGTGATGGCTGCAAGAGCTACCAGACCACGTTTCTAATGGCTACAGAGGAAGGGGGTGTGCAGGAGTTGGAGTATTTTAGGAATGTTGATGATGAGTTCAATAAAGTGGACAAGTTTTATAGGTCTAAGGTGGATGAGGTGATGAAGGAAGCTGCTGTGCTCAACAAGCAAATGGATGCTTTCATTGCTTTTCGCATCAAAGTGGAGAATCCGTAGAGGTTGTTCGAATGATCAGTGGAGATAACTCGTCTTGCTTCCGATGTTGCTGCTTCAACAGCGGCATTGGCAGCTTCCACACCCCACGGAATCAGCGCGCACACAGTAAGTTATGTTGTGCTTATTGTGCTATGTGTATTTTCGGAGCCCATATTGTGCTTGTGTCTAAAATTACGTAGCTTTAATATTATGTTTCGTGTGCAGGGAGCGCAGCCATGGCTATAGATGTGATCGAAGAGAGTGGATCAAATAGCTAGGAGGTGTTGGTGAAAATGGACAAACACTTTCACTCACTCCCCTAATGATCTTGTTGTTGATGGACTTTGTGACACACACAAGGAAGGATGAATCACACACACACACACACACACTTGAGAAACCAACCAAGCATAAAGTGACACAAGTATTTTAGAGGTTCAGCAATTGCCTACATCCTCTTGGTGATCCCCTTGAGAAATGTTAGAAATGTGCCCTAAGAGCCAATACATTTGATGTGATCTCCTTAGAATACATTTCATATATGATATATAAAGGGCAAACTTAATTTGTTATCTTTTACATCATGTAAAGAAACAAATGTCCAAGGTATGCTAAATAAGAGATAAAATAATCTAAAGAAGATTAGATTCGGAGACCTTTAATCTCTAACTGTAGCATCTGAAAATGTTCCTAATCATAGGTTATCAAATGGACATTGATAAACCGTCAAGATTAGCACATATTATGTATGCTCAATTGGAAGGATGGTTAGTCTCAAACCATTTGTGTAGTTGACACTAATACAAGTATGTGGGTGCTCATTAGTGAATGAGTACACTTAACGCAGATCAACCGTAGTTCTCGTATGGAGTATTTATCTATATGTCAAACGAGAACTCATAGTTGCAATAATGCAAATTAGTCCTTAAACCTGAGGCATTATGGTTGTCCTGTGATGCGTTATTGATCTTTGATAGCTCTTAAAGGCAAGCCGTAAAAGATTTGTCTTAAGTGTTGTTGGAATCTCTTAATTCATCATAGGGGCATGTGAATGTACAATAAGGAATCTCTACTTTCGATAAAGAAGAAGAATGTTTCAAGATGTGATTCAGTAAATCTTTGGCCAAAGTATTTTGAGCTTGATTTAGAAAGTTGTTCTTAATCATGTTCTTTTGAATCACATGAGGTTGTAAATCATATTAGGGGTTTGACATAAACAATCCGTACCCTAATAATATGATTTGAAACATTGTATAAGAGAATGACCGTATTGCATTGCATTTCCAACTGAATAGGTTCTTCATCTATTCTGGTTAGCTTGGGTGGCCTTGATATATTGCTAGATGTCATTCTTGGCTTGTGGAAGTCCTAGGATTGATTGTGATCGATCCAAATAAAGGAAGAATTAAAAGGGGGTTTTAATTCCAGTTGGTTAGAAAGAGTTCTTATATTTTCCCACTGCCTTGCTAATTAGAACCTAATGGATCGCACACCTTAAATGGTTAACTTTGAGTAATACAAATGAGAATGAGGAAATCAATTTGATTGATTTGATGTTGATGATTTACTACGTGTAAAAACGTATTTGGGCCTCGGTAATAGTTAACGGGAAGCCCAAATGGTTGGGTATCAAGCCCAAGGGCTTAAGACACCTAAATATTATGGTTTAAATGTCATAAGGCCCAATTTTGGAAGCCCAATGGGGTTTGGCCGAAAATGCTTAAGTGAATGTGTATGGGACTTGTTTCCATAAACTTATTAACACACAAACACAATTCAACATCAACCAAATGGGTTTGGGAGATCAAAGAAAGAAAAAGAGAGTTTTCAAGAGTGAAACACTTTCATCTTTCAAAGTGGTTTAGATTGAAACAAATCTTGAAGATCTTGCACTAGCATCCAAGTATTCTCAAGATACTTCTTCTCATCTCAAGGTTCCATTGGTGTGGAGACTTAGAGGCCGTATACTTTTGTGGCTCACATGGAGGAGAAAGATCAAGGAGCAAAGATCAAAGATCATAGAGGAGATCAACAAAGAGGAAATCATCAAGAGAAGACCAAACACAAATTGGTTCATATAATTGCTTCAAGGGTAATTAGATCTTATCCTTTCTCTTGAATTTTCATTTATGAAAAACATATCAATGTTCATGGCTTAAGATACTTGGAAGAAGTTTTGTTTTTGAATTTAAACAACCACCTTAGACTTCCGCTGCGATTAATTTGATTAAATGCATGTTTAATATTCAAATGAACTTTGAAAAAATGTTTTGAAATTCCTTCAAGAAATTCACTAATGAAAGAATAAGTTACAACTTTGGTTTACAAAGAAACCCCCTTAGAACTCTATTCTCTCCCAAGCTCTCTTTTCTCTCTCACCCCTTGCTCAACACTTTGATACACTTGTGAACACTCTCACAACCCTTGGTGTTTTCCCCCTTTGGTGTCTAGACTACTCAAGACTCAACTCAGCTCTCTCTTGAACTGATTGCCCTCTCTCTCTTCCTCCCTTGGTAAGTTCAACCTCTTGGACACAATAGCTCCTGCTACTT
This sequence comes from Prunus fruticosa, assembly GCA_018703695.1. Taxonomy (NCBI): domain Eukaryota; kingdom Viridiplantae; phylum Streptophyta; class Magnoliopsida; order Rosales; family Rosaceae; genus Prunus; species Prunus fruticosa. Next base: position 41,650,282 of record CM031917.1, on the reverse strand, counting down.
TGCCACTCCTTGAGATTAACCACACTTGCTGTCTTGCTTCCTCTTCCCTTTAATACACAAGCCTTTGGACTTTGGAGAATGCTCCATCTTTTCCTCCCACGTTCTCCCCTTGGTTTCCAGACTTGGAACACAACTTGGGCAGAACAAAGGCTAGGCATAGATAGCTGCAACTTCAGCCACCCTATATAGAGCCATAGGGTAGGTACTCCTTGAAGTAAGTCAACAAACCTCATTCAATGGTGTTCCAGCTTCTCTAGCACGTTGCTAGACTTCCTAGAACCCATAAAACTCCTTGGAAGCTCGAGGGATTAGGTAGGGAACCAACACATGTGAAAGGAACCTGAAAAAACGCGTGGAAAAATGAAACGGCACGGGCGACCGGTCGCGGATACCTTGCGACCGGTCGCTTCCTGCGAATTCTTCAGACTTCCAATCCGCTTCAAACGACAGGTCGCAAATACCCAGCGACCGGTCGCTTCCTCCTTCACTTGCATACTTAATGTGAGTCATTTTTCCAACAATCTCCACCTTGGCGAACCATTAATCACCCCATGAACCATTGTTGACCTCTAGAACCTCTTCAACCTCTTAGAAATCGTTCTAGTAATTTCCAAGAGCTCCACCATGGCAATAAACCTCTTGCCTCAATGCACCTTTGGTGGAAGGTGCTCCACCCAAGCCTAGACTTGAGTAACCTGGACCTCTTGTGCAGAAGAGAGATCCCCCTTGCCAAATTCGTTGCTCCTTGCCTTCTTAGAACCTTGAATCATGGACTTCCCTTGACATGCAAAACACATACCAAACCTTTGTTCACTAAATCCCCACTTAGCACTCCTTGCTCTTGGATTTAAGAACACTTTTCTTTTCATCAATGCACCTCTCCAACTTTCCCGCTTCATGCTCCCTATAGCACTTCGAAACGTGGCTGGAACTACTTGGTCCATCCATCCAAAACCTAGGGAAGGTTTGATGGATTCCTTGGGCCCCGACCTTGCATTTGATGATGGCTCCACCTCAAGTAGAACCCCTTTTATGAGTTTGTTATTGTTGCTCTCCTTCTTCAGCCCTTGTGTCAAGCTCCACCTCAAATGGAGACTCCCATGACCACCTTGGCAAGAAGTTTTCTTTCAACAACATCCTCCCCATCATCCCTTGTGTTGACTTCACCTTTGTGGAATTTCCTCTCCACACTTTCTGCACCTTTGAAATCAAGCACCTTGATGATGACCCTTCCTTACTTAATCTTGCATGCAAGAAGAACTTGCTATGACTTCCCCGTTACTCTCCTCCGTAACGATCAAGAGTTCATCACAAATGTCATCATCACATACATTTGCTGAACTTTCAGCTTTCTTCATCTTCTCCTTCCATAGTGGACAATTCCGCTTCCAATGATCCTTAGACCCACACTCGAAGCATCCTTCATTGTCCTTGGACTTAGCATTCCTTCATTTGTTGCTCTTGCCTTCACACTTGTTTGAACGGTTCCCTACGAATAGACCCGTATCTTGAGAGTTCTCCTCCGAATGTTGGGACATCCGGTGATGCGTCATCACATCTTGCACCACCTCCTCAAACTTCAAAGTACTCTTCCCAAACATAAGCGTTGTTCGGAAATGTTTATAAGACGGAGGCAAGGATGTTAGAAACATGAGTGCCTTATCCTCCGTATCATACAATACTTCCATCATTTGCAAATCAACAACACATCTATTGAAGCTGCTCAAATGCTCCATTAGGTTACCTTCTTCCTCCATCCGAAGATTTAGGAGTTCTTCCTTGAGGAAGAGCTTGTTGGACAGCGACTTCCCTGCAAACATCTCTTCGAGCTTCTCCCATGTTTGCTTCGCTGTGTCTTGCATCACATTGATGAGCACCTCATCTGTGATGTAGTTCTCGATGGCTCATCTCGCCAACTCGTCTAGAACACCCCACTCCGCGTTTGTCATGGTTGCTGACTTCTTCTCTTTGCCTCCCAAGACAACACTGAGATTTTGTTGTGTAAGGGCTGACTTCATCCTCCTTTGCCATAGTGTGAAGTTCTCCTTCCCTGTGAAAGGCTTCAACTCCACCTTCATGGTGACAGCTTGTGGTTGCATAGAGCTACTTCCACCTCTAGCTTCCTTGTCACTTGCCATCTTCAACACACTAGAACTTACTGCTCAAACTCAGCTCTGATACCACTTGTTGGTGAAAATGGACAAACACTTTCACTCACTCCCCTAATGATCTTGTTGTTGATGGACTTTGTGACACACACAAGGAAGGATGAAACACACACACACACACACACACACACTTGAGAAACCAACCAAGCACAAAGTGACACAAGTATTTTAGAGGTTCAACAATTGCCTACATCCTCTTGGTGATCCCCTTGAGAAATTCACTAATGAACACTATGCCAAAATTGACTTTTCACGTCGGGGAAATACCGTTGCTAAAGGTACCCAACAACCGATGTATTGGGAACAGATGCAAAAGATATAGTGATACGCTTCGGACATTCCCCGTCGCTAAAGATGAGTTACGACTTCGCTCTTCCATAATCGCCGATGCATAAGGTATTACCATATGCCAAAAAGAGCGTTGACCTCCGATGCCTAAACCTTTAATAGCATCAGGGAATATATCAGCGCTGATGCTAAATACTCATTATAGCATCAAGGGTTTTGATTGTACTGAAGCGTGTTCTAACTTACCACTTTAGAAAAGATGCCACTATTGTTGCAAATTATGGTCTACGCCTTCGTTTTTTGTATTTATGCTGATGTGGAAAGCTTACAAATGGTTTGACTTTCTACAAATATTATTGACCCTTCGTTTTTTTTTTAGTTTTCAACAACGATTTTAACTAGAAAAACAACCATAATAGTTTATACCATAAAACTTGAAGATTCAAAAGTAATTACATTGTTTACCAATCTTGATTCCTACTATATCCATACAAAATACCACATCCATAACATTAACCTATAATTACAAAATACAATATCCAAAGCATTAACCTATAGTTGTTGTATCTTCCACAATTTGTACTTGGTCTCCACATTCAGCTGTCAATTTGTACTGAGTCTGCATTTTTGGAAATACAAAAAGAAACTGGGACTAAGTAACAGGAATTTGGACAAAGATAAGTTCTAGAAAAGAATATACATGGGAGAAAAATGTATGTGCCGCAAAAGCTGAATTTCTGATTTCCACTTAATCTTATTGACAAAAAAGAAGAGAGAGATAGAGGAAAAAACCTGCAAACGAACTATTGAACCTGGGCGCTTATCCAAATAAAATTCACTATTATCACTCTTGCATGCATTCTCCAACTACCATAACTTAATACCAACTTGCTCATGATGCCATTGCCAAAGTGCATTTCAAAAGAACTCCAGACAAAGATAACATGGTGAAGAAAACGTATTGATAACAAGATTTAGCATGACAATAAAAATTTGACAATAATGAATTGCACCAATGATCATAAATGCAACAGAACAAAGAAATAATTTCATTAGACCCTTTAATGTACCCATGGTTTTCATATAATTGCAGGGCTTGAACTTTTATCAACTATTTGATAGAAAAGGCAACATAATTCTTTAGTACGACTGAAAAAATGAATATTTGGAGGCAAGTACCCCCAAAGGCTTTGAGAGGCTTTGAGAGGCTTTAAGAAAAAACTATTGCCTGAAAGCTGAGTGAACCTTTGAGAGGCTTATTATCGTCTGAAAGCTGAGTGATAAACTTTTCATTATATCCTGTAATTCCTCATCGCTGTCCAAAACTGAAGTGCAGAAAAATGAACAAAACAAAAAGTGGTTCTAATCAATTCTTAGGGCTCATGTCAAAATTGATAAGGTGAAGTAGAAAAAAAAAAGTATCGTTTAAGCAGATTGCCAAGAGATTGACCCAATAAAGAAGACTGCCAAGCTCACCCAAAGATGGCCTAATATTTGAAGAGAGATTGGGCATTCCTTTAGTCATTTAGGGCTGTTTGAATAGTTGAACACAGGATTGCACAAGATCATTTTGTTTATTAGTCCAATTTGCCCCTCTACATAGTACTTCACCTTATATGAGCCAATCCTTTATGATTCCTTGCCATTGGCCTCCACAATGAATGTTTAAACATAAACAATTCGAATTAGCTATTTTGATCATGTTACGTTTTACAATATTTTTGGGGTCCACCCTTATCTTTTCCAAACACTTGACATCTTATGAGATAAATGACATGATCTGTGATGATGAGGAAAAAAGAATCTGTGGAAATTGATAAATGGTGCAAATGAATCTATGGGACCATGATGACAGTATACACAATAAGGTAAAATAAGTCATGCAAATATGCAATCATGAAAATATACATTATTTTCAGCATAATGCATAACAAAGGAACTACCTTATATCAAATTCTTCCGACTTTGCACAGCTTCTTGGGCAGCTTTGACTGCTTGATTATTGATTCCAAGATTGGAACAAAAGCGCCTCTGAGTTAAGTTGCTACTAAGTCAGTGGAAACTACAAACTAGGAAAAAAGTAACTTAGAATTCATGCCTAGATATTTAGCTCACCATAAAGTCCCCACCATGTATTGTTCCCATATCCATTGACTGACCCTTCTCTAGTCCCAGTTGTTTCACCATATATTCTTTTGCTCAGCCAATTTTCTTCTATGATAATGATAAATAAAAATCAGTATTTGGTGAACATTATGAATCAAAAGTGAAAAAGAACACATTTATGGTGAACATTATGAACATCAGTCACTATAACACGTTTATCAGCCTACACATGAAGAGGAATATAAATTATGCTTGAGTAAGCATGTGACCCATATAGCAGCCATATTGGAGTAAACATACACTTCAAATTTTTATTTTTTTAAAACTCAAATCCAATCATGATACATGTGGAGCTGGTGTAATCATTCGAACGAGGTCCATATACATCAGATGTGTCAAAGAAAATGATTCCTTTACTGAAGGCATATTTGATTATTGAGATTCCATCGTGCACAAGTAATAACTCAATGAACCAAAAAGCAAAGCCATCATGAAATCAAGTTATGTAAATTTCAGAAAAATTCAATCCAATCAGAAACAAATCCACATAAATCCCCAATCTAATCGCCATAATAGAAAGCAAAACACAAAATTGACCAACCAAAAGGTCCAAATCAACAACACTACAAACAGAGAGACATTAAGTTGAAGGAAACAAACCTCAAGCTTACAGATTGAACTAGAACCTGAACTAGTTCATTCGAATATGCAATCCTATGAAGATTGACAAATATGCAATCCACCGGTACTGCTCATTTGTGATAGTGATGTGATGGACATGCTTGAGAGAAAGGAACGAAGATGATGATGCAGAGGATAATGGTGACGATGAAGCGCGAGAGGTTGAAATTGCCCATCGCGTCCCTAGATCTGGATTCAAATCAAATCGAATAAGAGATATTAAAAGGGGGCTCAGAAATTAGGTTTTGTTGGTTCTAATTTTTAGGGTTTAGGAGAAGATGGCGATAGAGATGGAGGAAAAAGAGAATGGCGGAGAGATATTGAGGATGTAGAAGAACTTTAAACGGACGACCGACGAGCACAGAGTGACTGCCCTGAGACGGGGATGAGAGAGTACGGTGACTGTGGATATAGCGAGAGAGGGTTTAGGTTGAATGAGGGTATTGCGAGAGAGAATAGAGCGAGTTTGAAGGTGAGAAGATGGGAGCTCACTGTAGTATGCGGGTATCAAGAGGGGGAAAGTTTTGGAGAGAATGGGGAAATCTGAAATACACACTAAGGGACTGAAATTTTTAGGGAAAAATCATTGTAGCAGTCAACTATAGGCTTTTGGCATCGGACCTGAATTCACGCTTAAATTTACCTTTCGCCCAAAAATTTTGCGCTTCAGTATAATTCTATCATAGATGCTAAGTACAGTCAATGGCATCAGTAGTAAAAACCAAATATTTGTGCTGATGCCTTTATATACTTTTAGTCCTATTATTTATAAAATCGATGCCTAAAATACTAACAGCATCGGTTTTTAGATTTATCGATGTCTATATGGTATTGTGTAAAGTAAAATTTGGCATAGTGGAAAGAATAAGTTACAACTTTGGTTTTACAAAGAAACCCCTTAGAACTTTATTCTCTCCCAAGCTCTCTTTTCTCTCTCACCCCTTGCTCTCCCAATTTCATAATGAATTAGTTACTCGTCAGAAAATATGTCAAAATAAATTACCCACTTCAACTTATATATATTTTGTTTGCGAGGAAATTATTGTATGGTATCGCAGGTACATTTACGTGGGGTAATTTATTCACATTGTATAATATAAGTAGATGATATGATTGATATTTTCCACTTTTAGGATATATTATCGATAAATATCCACTTATATTATTACACGTGAACGAGTTATACTACAAAATCACGAGAAATTATAGAATGGTACAGTATCACCACGTCAGATAGTGATACTCCCATTCAAAATCTGCCACCTGTCACTTTTTAAAGAAAACTACAATTTATACAGCTGGACTTTCAAATCCAATTTTACCCTTTACAATAAAATTAATATAAAAAAAACCACAAAGAAGAAGATTGCACCACACTCCCACTCGACTGAAATTACCAGTCCCGTTCGCCGTCCCCTCTCTCTGAGTTTCTAATCCTCCGTCTCTCTCTACTGTACCAGCAACTACTTTATCTTACATTTGTTGTTTATTTCCACATTGAAATTCTGCCCGTTTATTCATCTCCCTCAAAATAAAAAGAACAAAAAATTGAAAAAACTAGAATATTGTACACCAACCACTGCACTCAGCTTTGCCTCCCTTGGCCATCGCCCCCGTTCTCTTAGTTTCTCTCTCTCATCTAGAAGAATGAGATCTGCATATTCCAATTGATCCCAAGTCAGCTTTTGGCCAGGTCATATTCAATTGAAAAGTCTAAAGTTTTCTCATATGTTATCGAGAGAGGACAGATAGACGGAGGGAAGAAGAGAGAGAGAGAGAGAAAGTGAAAGAGAAAGGTGCGGCGGCGGAGGGAGATAGTTTGGGTAACTCGTTCTTTTTTTTCAATTTTTAAAATTTTATTTGAAAGGGTAAAAGTATAATTTCATATCCAGTTGTAATTAGTTTTAAACTTTTAAAAATAAAATAGACATGTGGCAGATTTTGAATGGGAGTATCACCAGCTGACGTGGTGATACCGTACTATTTTATAATTTCTCCAAAGTCACGCACATATATATGTCAGACTGTGATTTCTATGAGCCAGTATTTTCCTTCCAGTAATGTCCTTACAAACAGAATCAACGGCATGACGTGCGTGAGTAAACAGCTGCCGACCTCCCACATTTCAATGCTATCATCAATCTCTTTAATGGTTCCTACCAGAAATTTTTTTCTCATCACATGTCGCCGTATAGAAGAAACCAAAACACTCACATGGCCTCTGTTCTTCTGTCCACACAAATCATAATGAGCAAACAACTTCCACTCAAACACGGTCCCTTTGTTTTCTTTGGGTACAGCCAAAAGGGTTAATTATTTTTAAATATATATTTTCTTTTTCGGTCTGCTTATAAATTTGTGGCCTAAAGTGTTTTACAGTATCTATTTTACAGTTGACCATAGAAAAATCTAAGTTTAAAAATTAACGAGTTTCACTGTCGCATTTTCATTAACGCCTTAGAATACAACAGGTTTGTTACTATGAACTCGTTTGAGAGTGCTTTTTTCAGAAGTGCTCATGTCAGTGGCGCTTTTATGCCAATAACGGTTCTACAAAGAAGTAGTTTGTTGTTCAGCTGTCACACATAAAAGTGCTCTTTATATTTTATAGGGCGGTTAGCTAAAAATCACTTGACATATAAATTGCTCCAATTTGTCATACTAACCTTTATTATTATTATTCTTAATATTTTTTGGCTAAATTTTACAGTTGCTGGAATTCCAGTGGGAGCTCCTTCTGAAACGCCAGCTAACTCTCCTGGTATGTTTTTGCTTTTAATTAAAGCTATAATAAAAAATATCCCCAGAAGAAGCATTAGAATTTAGTTACAGCATTCTTCTAATTTTATTATGGGGTTTCACTAAAACACTCAAAATGGGGGCTGAAATTATAAAAAAACCCAACACCAAAAACACTTTATAAACACACCAAAAACTTATCATTACACACACTCAAAACCCATTTATAAACACACCCAAAAAATATACAATTGTTGATTTTGGGATTAATTTTGGGTGTTTTTATATTTAAATATAGTGTGGGTTTTTTTTATAAATACATGCATAGAATTGAGTTTATTTATAATAATCTATTTTATTATTTTGGATACCTTTTGGATACCTTGCGACCGGTCGATTCCTGCGAATTCTTCAGACTTCGAATCTGCTTCAAAACGACCGGTCGCTTCCTCCTTCACTTGCATACTTAATGTGAGCAATTTTTCCAACAGGAGGAACAATCTGGTGATGAAGAAAAAGACTGAGAATGCTAAGACTCAAGAAAAGAAGGCAGAGAGCTTAAGTGGCGCTAGACCTTCGCCACTGGACATACTAAATCATGTGACAATGAATCACACAGTTGAGACTCCGGCTTCAACCATTAAAGGCTTCCTCAATGTGCCTCCACAGACAGAGCTCAAGTTCAGCAGAGAAAATCTGCAGAAAGTTGAAAAGCAGCTTAAGGGCGCTTTTATTGAATTTTACCGGAAACTTCGGCTTCTAAAGAGCTATAGGTAAGTTGAAGAGCAGTTTGGTTGGTTTTTTTCTCTTATGTTTCTTTCTTTTATCAGTGTAGCTAATTATTTTTGTTTTTCCTTGAATGAAACAGCTTCTTGAATACGTTGGCTTTTTCAAAAATCATGAAAAAATATGATAAGGTATTTCTCAACACCAGAAATTCCTGAAAAAATGTTTGCTATTACATGTTATTAGTAAAATCTTTGTCGGTATTTCATTTGATACTTTTGCAGATTACTTCAAGAAATACATCAAAATCTTACATGAATATGGTGGATAACTCCTACCTTGGCAGCTCTGACGAGGTGAGAATTCTTCATGCATAATGCTAAAGAGAAGAAAGATTAAACAATTTAAACCTCAAATCTTTCTAAGACGATTGCCACCACTGCAGATCACCAAGCTTATGGAGAGGGTTGAAACTACATTCATAAAGTATTTCTCAAACTCAAATCGCAGAAAAGGAATGGTCGTCTTAAGGCCAAAAACAAAGATAGAAAGACATAGAATAACATTTGCCATGGGTAAGGCCTCTAGCTAAATCAGTATAGTTAAATTTCTTTCACTGAACAAGGACAGTTTTGGTATCAATTTCCTCCCTCTGAATCTTTTTATTTGAAATCTTTAGGTTGCTTTGCCGGATGCACAGCTGCTCTCACAGTAGCCCTTATTTTGATGGTACGTGCTCACAGTAACAAAGGAAAACCCCAGTACATGGACACCATGTTCCCCCTATACAGGTACTTATTAGGCCTTTGCTTTACTATCTTCTTCCCAAGTTTCCAGCCAAAAAATAATACTCAATTTGCTTGACATTTTAAACTTTCTTGCAGCTTGTTTGGATTCATATTTCTGCACTTGCTTATGTATGCCGGCAACATATACTTTTGGAGGCGGTTCAGAGTCAATTACTCTTTCATATTTGGTTTCAAGCAAGGAACTGAGTTGGGCTACAGAGAGGTTCTTCTTCTCAGTTTTGGTCTGGCAGTGCTAGCACTTGCTTCTGTTCTCGCAAATCTTGACATGGAGATGGACCCCAAAACCAAAGATTACAAAGCACTAACCGAACTTCTCCCACTCTTCTTGGTTTTGGTAAGATCATAAATTCAACCATTTCATTTTTACACTTCTAGGATCACATACTGAACTAAATTCTTTTTATGCAGCTTGTAGTTTTGATATTATTATGCCCCTTCAACCTCATATATCGCTCAAGTCGCTACTTCTTCCTCGTTTGTCTGTTTCACTGTATCTGTGCTCCTCTGTATAAGGTAATTAAAGTCAATTTAAGACACTTTTTGTCTTCTTCTTCAAAGTGAAACTGAATGAACTTAGTTGGATTGTCTAATTATCTGAAAATTTTGCTTCTTTTTCAGGTCACACTCCCGGATTTCTTCTTGGCAGATCAGTTAACTAGCCAGGTCAGTAAAATGATCTGTTGTGCGGAAGCGTCAACCAAGTGCGAGTGAAAATAAACACAACTAGCAGGAGATAAAATAATGAACACAAAACAACACCAACAAGAACACCAAGATTTATCCTGGTTCGGCAATATGCCTACATCCAGTTTGGAGACGACGGAGTATTCCACTATAATCAAATGAGAGAATACAATAGTGTTTAACACTCAGAAACCCAAGCTCCAAATATACCCAAGCTCACACACTCAAGAATATATAAGGAGAATACAAATTGAGTACAAATTTAGAGAAAGGAAAAATCAAACTCTTTATTTTTCTCTCTCTGCCGACTTCTCTCAGCAGCTCTTCTCTTCTCTACTCAAATGCTGGCTGCATGCTTCTCATTTATAGCCAAGGAAGTTGGCTCTTCAAACAAACCAAAGGCCAAAGGCCAAAGGCCAAAGTCCAACCATGAACGATTGTCTCCCACATGCTGATGCTTCCCATTTCACTTTGTCTGCCAATGCCAACTAATAAATTCTTCTTTTGGCCGAAAGCAACTTTGCTTTTGAGACAATAGTCAACAATCTCCACCTTGGCTCAAAACTATCAAAGTAGAACTCCCAATAGTCGTCTCCCAATCCCCCACGGGGCAATCAACAAATTTTACAAATTCCAATCAAGTCTAAGCAGTGCTTAAACTTGAATAACGAACTGGCTTCGTCAACATATCTCAGGATTGTTGGTGGTTCCAATCTTCTCAAGAAGAATATCTCCCTCTTCGATAATCTCACGAACAAAATGGAACCTCACGTCAATGTGTTTTGTACGTGCATGATGAACTTGATTCTTTGCTAAATAAATAGCACTCTGAACTGTCGCAATAAACATCCACGTGGTCCTGTTAAACCCCAAGTCATCAAGCAACCCTTGAAGCCAGATGACTTCCTTTATAGCTTCTGTTACCGCCATGTATTTCTGCTTCAGGAGTCGACAAGGCAACAGGAGATTGCAAAATCGACCTCCAACTCACTGGGCCTCCAGCGATAGTGAATACAAAACATGTAGTGGACCTACGCTTGTCCAAATCACCTGCGTAATCAGAATCTACATATCCAACAACACATTGACCATTAACTTTATCCTGCTGAAATAATAAACCAACATCCACAGGTACCCAGAATATACTGTAGAATCCATTTCACAGCCTGCCAATGTCCTTTTCCTGGATTATGCATATATCTCCTGACAATACTAACAGCTTGTGAAATATCAGGCCTAGTACACACCATAGCATACATCAAACTACCAACAGCACTTGCATATGGAATTTGAGCCATGTAATGACTCTCCTCATTAGGTATTAGGAGACATAGAAGCACTAAGTTTGAAATGAGGGGCAAGAGGCGTACTAACCGGTTTTGAATTTTCATTCATCCCGAAACGTTGTAGTACCTTCTTCAAATACTGCTTTTGACACAGACTAATCTTGCCCTTTGCTCTATCTCTTTCAATTTCCATACCCAGTATCTTCCGAGCTTCTCCCAAGTCCTTCATCTCAAATTCATTACTCAGTTGAGTCTTCAACCTTTCAATCTCCACTTTGCTCTTACATGCTGGCATATCATCAACATATAAAAGCAGATAAATGAAGGTTCCATCTTGTAGTTTGCGAAAGTATACACAATGGTCATAATGACTTCTTGTGTACTTATGCCCGATCATAAACCTATCAAATCGTTTGTACCATTGTCTTGGAGACTGCTTCAAGCCATACAATGATTTCTGCAATTTGCAAACCCAATTTTTCTTGCCAGCAACCTTAAAACCTTCCGGCTAGACATATAAATCTCTTCCTCCAAATCACCATGTAAGAATGCCGTCTTGACATCAAGTTGAGCTAACTCGAGGTCAAACTGCATAACCAAAGCCAACAAAATACGAATAGAAGAATGTTTTACTACAGGAGAAAATACCTCATTGTAGTTGTTTGTACCATATCTGACCCTCCACTCATACAACGACACGTGGATCAGAGAAGCTTGCCCAAGTGCCCAAAGCCTCAAACAATCGGCATCGGCTACCGATGGCATTGTCTCAAGGCTGCGAACAGTCGCTCCAGGCCAACTCGTCTACAATCGGTACCAATCGTAGAAGACTAAGCCTGGAAGCACCCGCCTGAAATATCTAAGGACTCGTGTCAACCTCATAGGCCCTCCCACGAGTCCCACATCGGAAATGAACACCACAAGCATCCCAAATGCCCTCTATAAATACACCCCTTCACCATCAACAAAGGGGTAAGACTTTTCAGCTTGACTTTTATACTTCTATATAGTCAACAGCAAGAGCTCTTATAAACAAACTTACTTTGGCATCGGAGGGTCTTAGGCTGGTTCCACATCGGTTCCATAGACCTCACGAGCTTCGCTCATCCTCTATTCAGGATCAGCATCCGAGGACAGGAAAGATCTGCATCCAACACTCAATCGATCTCTTGATCGTCCATCCCACTTGTAAGTTGCACTCATCTCTATCTATTCAAGTTTTAGTGCCAACGGGATTGGCGCCGTCTGTGGGAATCGCTTATCGATTAACCCATATCTCAAAATTCCAAACACTGAGACCAAAAGATGAATCCATCTTCGGCCCCCCCACCGATGGCCCCATCATCGGCCTCGGCAGTGAGCCAAATCTAGCTCTCTTGCTTCGGGACGCCACGAGCAGAGACCCCGCTCGACCAACCACTCTGGAGGCTCGCATGGAGACTCTCAGCAGGAAATGCCACGAATGCAGGAGCACAACAATATCCTAGCTTCTAAACTAGATGACACTCAGAGGCAACTGCATGATCAACAAACACATTCAACCCCGTTGCAGGAACGGTTTGGAGCGACCCATGCGGGTTCGGCAGGAGAAGTCGATTAAGAGCGTACGGAAGCCAAGCATTCAGGATAAAGGGAAACAACAGGCCGCAAACAAACCAACTGCTTCCGAAGACTGTTCGTACCCCCCCAAGGAGTGCCATCCAGATATCGAGTTTACTCGAATGCCGCGATAGGATCGATGAGCAGCGCAAGGAACGCAGTCCTCCCCATCCGGATCCGGGCAAAACTCAACGATCGGCAGCTAGAGACTCTTGGACCAAAATCCCCCATACGCCGAAGATACGGTGCGATCGGTCTGGAAGAAACAGACGAATCAGATTATGTTCCAACCTAGCCGGGACCACAATCTCTCACCGATCGGCAGGACACCCAAAGGAACGTCATCAAACGGATCAGGGTAACAATCGATATACGGGACGCTACGAGAGAAGTCCAGCCGAACGCAGACCACGAAAGGCGAGGCCGCCATGTTGGCCAGCGTACAGGAACCAAGCAAAAGAAGCCTTCGGAGACGATCTTCCCCCCTCCGACCCAACCATTCGTCTCCTCTTGCAGAAGATGAATCGCATTGAGGAGGAACAGAACCAGGCTCGGACGCCACGTGGGGAACGGTACAGCCAGGGCCATTCACGAGTTCGAATCAGGACATTCAGACACGAGAAGGAGGTTCAGGCACTCCGAATATCGTTCTACTCAGGGGTGGAAGATCCCGTGACTCACATTCATACCTTCCAATCAGCCTTGGGTTGCAAAGGGTTAACAGACGAAGGCCAATGTTTACTATTCCCTTCCACCCTGACCGGAGCTGCTCTGAATTGGTTCTATCGAATGGCGCCAGGTACGGTTGACTCTTTTAATCAGTTGAAGCAAACCTTCCTCGACCATTTCATGATTCAGACCGATCGACTGTACTCTGCCGATGACCTCTATACCGTTCGGCAGGCAAGACGATGAGCCTCTTAGGGAATATGGGGCTAGGTTTAGCCATGAATACTCCCGATGTCCAGAAACTGACGATAGAGCAGCCTCGGTGCCTTCAAAGTGGTCTTCGGTCGTCCCAGTTCGGCAATTCTGGTCCAGGAGGAGCGCTGGACCACTTACTCCGAGCTGATGAAGCAGGCAGCTATCCACGCCAAGGCTGAACACTTCAACTCCAAAGGATCAGCTTCGGCTCAACACAGATAAAACGGTCCCCCGATCGACCTTCGGCACGAAGCTATGATCGCTTCCCTGGCAATCGAACGACGGATCCGCCACCCTACCGAACGGCATCCCTTGCCCCAGCTTTCCTGAGCCGCGAAAACGAAAGGACTACTTCCACGATCGGGCAGGGCAGGTAACAAGAAGGGCAATAATCCGACAGGCGAAACGCTTTCGGAGATCCGAAGCGAAATCGGCCAGAACAAATATTCACTTTGCTAAACACCACCTATGAGCATGTTCTCCTCGCAGAAGGCGAAATGATACCGAAGCCGAACAATCGCAAACTCCCTCGGCAAAACGATAAAGACACCGGTGTGTTCTGCCGATACCACCAGGACAACGGCCACGATACAGAATCGTGCATCGCCCTTCGAAAGATTGTCGAACGTCTAATCGACGAAGGAAGGCTGGATCAGGACCTAGGCGCGAAGGCGGGAACGGCCCATCCATCAAATCGGCAGATCAACATGATCAGTGGAGGGCGCCCATTGCCGAAACAAGCAACCGTTCCACAAAAATTACGTCCGTGCCGTTCGGCATCCCCAGATACTCAGCGTAGAAGGGGGGCGCAATGACAAGATTCGGCGATTCGGCTGGGAACCTATTACCTTTTCTGAAGAGGAAGAGCGAGGCATCATCTCCCCCCACTCCGATCCTATGATGATACGAGCCGATGTTTCAGACTTCGATGTGGGCCGAATCCTCATAGACACCGGGAGTTCAGTCAATGTGTTGTTTGTTGATGCCTTCAACGCCCTCGGCATAGACCCTCAGCACCTAAACAAGGATATCACTCCCCTTCTAAGCTTCTCGGGTGACGTTGTGGAACCGATTGGCAGCATCCAGCTCCCACTGGCCATCGGCGCTATCCCCAGACGAACGGTCATCTACACTCATTTTTTGATAGTCGATTGCCCAACGGCCTACAATGCCATCATCGGCCGAACGGCCCTCACCAAAATGAAAGCCATACTCTCACCACACATGCTCCTCCTCAAATTCCCCACGCACGCTGGTGTAGGCCAAGTGCGAGGGGATCAGTGAGTGCACGGACGTGTTATGTTCAGCAACAAAGGAATCGGCACGAGCTACGCTTGGCGAAGCATACTCAGCTTCTACAAGCTCTATGCCGAACGACAGGGGTCGGAGAAACCGGACGATCCCAGAGATGAGGCCGTTGTACCACAAGCGCAACCTGTCGAGGAATTAGAATCGGTCATCCTTTCCAGAAGCACAACCCGGCAGGGTTCGAATCGGCACTACTCTGAGTCCAGCACTACGGGCCGATTTCATCACCTTTTTGCGTGAAAATTCGGAGGTCTTCGCCTGGTCGTACAATGACATGCCCGACATCGCCCCGAATGTCATCACCCACAAGCTGAGCATTTGTCCCAGCTTCAAACCCATCAGACAAAAACGGAGGGCATACGACGCGAAACGTACGAAGCGATGAGACTCGAAGTGGAAAAACTAAGGACAATCGGTTTCATCCAGGAGGTCACTTACCCAATTTGGCTGGCTAATTCATCCTGGTCAAAAAGTCGAGCGGTGCCTGGAGAATGTGCCAGGACTATACCGATTTAAATAAGGCTTGCCCAAAGGACAGTTTCCCTCTACCTAGGATCGATCAGATGGTAGATGCCACAGCAGGCCACGAACTTCTCAGCTTCATGGATGCGTACTCAGGCTACAATCAGATATTCATGAGCCCTGCCGACCGCGAGCATACGGCATTCATCACCGACAAGGGGCTCTACCTGCTACAATGTCATGCCGTTCGGTTTGAAAAACGCGGGGCAACATACCAACGATTGGTCAACAAAATTTTCTCCGAACTCATCGGTACCTCGATGGAGGTTTATGTGGACGACATGCTAGTCAAGAGAAAAACGGCCGATTCTCACCTTCACAACTTCTCCCTCATGTTCAATGTCTTGAAGAAGTACAACATGCGCCTCAATCCAAGCAAATGCGCCTTCGGCGTCTCTTCGGGAAAATTTCTTGGCTTCATGATTAGCCAACGGGGCATTGAGGCCAACCCTGAAAAAATCAAGGCATTACTCGACATGCAGATACCGAAGACACAGAAGGATATTCAGAGCCTCACGGGCGCGTGGCCGCCCTGGCCCGGTTCATATCAAAAGCGACCGATCGATGCGCTCCATTCTTCAAAGCTCTTAAAGGAAGCAAACGACCGATTGTCTGGACTGCCGAATGTGACCGAGCATTCCAAGACCTCAAGACCTACATGAGCAGGGCGCCTTCACTGTCCACTCCTCTCCCTGCGAAGACCTCATTGTCTACCTTTCGGTTTCATCAAAGGCGCTCAGTTCCGTGCTAATCCGCAAGCCGAACGGCATAGAACTACCAATTTTCTACACTAGCCACGCCCTGCAGATGCCGAGATTCGGGATCCCGAATTGGAGAAGCTCGCCTACGCTCTAGTTCTCTCGGCACGCAAGCTTCGGCCGTATTTCCAAGCACACAGTCTTACCGTCCTCACCAATCAGCCTATGCGCCAGATACTACAGAAACCAGAGACATCAGGTCGGCTGGTAAAATGGGCCATCGAACTGAGCGAATTCGACATTCACTACCGTCCTCGGCCTCCGAGAAGGGTCAAGCCGTAGCTGATTTCATCTCGGAGTTAACGCAACCCACGAGGCAGATCCCGCAAAAGTTTCTCCCGACCCACCTTCAGCGAAGCCAGTCGACCAGCCGGCCGAAGGACCCTTTGATCCATAGATTCCTGCATGGACTCTCTATGTGGACGGCTCGTCCAACCCGACAAGGCAGCGGGGCTGGCTAGTACTCAAAGCCCCTGATCAAACAACAATCGAGTATGCAATCCGATTCCAATTCCAGGCTTCCAACAACGAAGCCGAATGCGAAGCCCTTTAGCAGGCCTTCGGCTGGCAAAGGAGATGGGGGCTAAACAGCTAAAGATATGCAGCGACTCACAGCTGGTCGTTAATCAAATACTCGCCGAATTCGAAGCCAAGGACACGTCAATGGCTGCCTACTTAACACAAGCCCGCGGTTGCTTCACCACTTCACGGCATATCAAGTTCAGCAAATCCCTCGGTCAGAGAACAACCATGCCGATGCATTGTCACGACTGGCTTCGGCAATCGACGACAACATTGGTCGCCACGTGCCGATCGAGGTCCTCGCTCGGCGCAGCACTACGGAAGCAGGAAGTACATGCCGTTCGGCAGGACCCAAGTTGGATGGATCCAATCCACGCGTACCTCACGGACGGGAAGCTACCCGATGGAAAGGCTGAAGCTAAAACCCTACGCCGCCGATCGGCGCGGTACTTGATCTTGAATCAGAATCTCTATCGGCGTGGTCACTCCTTACCACTACTTCGGTGTGTAACCCCACAACAAGGGAACTACATATTGCGAGAAATTCACGAAGGTGCTTGCGGCGATCATTCTGGAGCCCGATCTCTGGCTTTCAAAATCGTGCGGCAAGGGTACTATTGGCCGACCCTTCACACCGATGCTACCCAACTAGTCCGAAAATGCGATCATTGCCAACGCTTCGGGTCAATCCCAAACGGCCTGCCGAGCCGCTCACTCGATTGTCAGCCCATGGCCCTTCGCTCAGTGGGGTTTGGATCTTATTGGCCCCATGCCCCAAGGAAAGGGACAGCTTAAATTTGCCATCGTTGCCGTCGACTACTTCACAAAATGGACCGAGGCCGAAGCACTAGCAACCATCACCGCAGCCCGGGTCGAACACTTTGTATGGAAGAACCTTATTTGTCGGTTCGGCCTCCGAACGCGATCATCACCGACAACGGCAAACAGTTCGACTCCTCTCAATTCCGGCACCTATGTCAACGATTCAACATCAACTTATTCTTCGCGTCACCAGCGCACCCGCAATCAAACGGCCAGGTAGAGGCTATCAATAAGATCATCAAAAAGACGCTGAAGAAGAAGCTAGCACGGCTAAGGGCGCATGGCCCGATCTACTACCAGAGGCTCTGTGGGCCATCAACACCTCATACGACGGTCAACTGGTGAAACACCATTTTCCCTCGCATTCGGTACCGAAGCTGTTGTCCCGGTCAAAATGGACGCACCCACGTGCCGAACGGCATCATACACACCGGATCAAAACCAGACGCTACTTACCTTGAACCTCGATCTCATCGAGGAACACCGTTCAAACGCCAGCTTCGGAATGCCGCATACAAGCAACGGACTTCACGATACTACGATTCGCGCGTTAAGTGCCGATCGTTTAAAGTGGGGGGACTGGGTCTTACGAAAGGTCTCTCTCGCCACAAAGGATCCCAAGGTCGGCACCCTAGGTCCTTCGTGGGAAGGACCTTACGAAGTCGTTAAGGTCTGCCGATCCGGTACCTACCGCTTACGTGGCACCGATGGACAGACCCTCGGCCATCCCTGGAATGTGGAACATTTGAAGTATTATTACAAGTAATCTGCTCTTCGGCTCCAACTTTCGCATTCTATACATACGGCATCAAAAGTCTAGAACTATGTTACGCACGGCATGCATACATAATAGAATGAAAGTTCAAAAAAGGTACCGAATCAAAATAGACTGAAATAAAAGGCCATAAAAGGCCACTTGTCTTAACTGCCATTCGGAGCAACAAAAATGTGCGTATATTACAAACTTTCCAAAAAAAAAAATAATCAAAAACAAAAGTATCAAGAGGAAAGGGGGTGAGCTTCGCGTCGACTCAGACTCGGCACCAGTGAGGAGGGCTTCAGGGCGGGCTGACGGCTCGACGCAGGCACGCTGGGGGCTGTTGGCACTGGGTGACCTTCCTCACTCCTGGAGTCGGATCATTGAGCCGATTCCACATCAACATCCTCTCCTTTGTAGGCCTCCACCAACTCCTCAGTCACCCCTTCGGGCGGCGGAGGCGGATCCGGAGGAAGTTCAGGTTCAGCTTTTGGCCTGCGTTATACCGTTTGAAACGGTATACCAGGTCCTCACACTCCTTATCCAGCATCGAGTGAACGCCTCTGAGGATAGATAATCGGTGACAGCCTTCACCTTCGCCTCCCTCACCTCCTTGGTATGCGACGTTCGGCCGCACCCATTGCCACCTCTCCTGCCGCCTTCGCCGCGGCGCCTCCGCCGATTCCTTTCGGCCGCCGCCAACTTCGAGGAGAGCTCTGTGATCTTCGCAGGCATTATCTACGGCATGCCGACCCGCCTCCTCCAGGCAGCCCCTCAGCTTCGGCAAGCTTCGAACGGTGCTCCTCAGCCCTTGTGTGGTACCGTTCGGCAGCATTTACGGCCCGCTTTACGCAGAGCCACATTTCCATATCCGCCTGCACAACAGCAATCCATTAGCGACCGAATACAAAAAAAACAAAACAAAACAAAGCATACATTTACCGCAGCCTGAAGCCGGAAAGCTCGACCGGTGTGCTCGCGCAGCGTCTTCATCGACAGCTGTTCAATCTCTCGCAGCTTCATCCGAGCGCCATCGATCATGCTGTTGATGAACGGCACGGCCTTCCGAGGACAAGCAATATTTACAGGCCCTCATCCTCCCCACCCTCATCATCGGGCATAAGCACCGAAGTCCCCTCGTTCGGCCCCATCGGTTTCCTCGGCAACGGCGTCACGTCGAGGGCACCCTCGATCTGCCTTTTGCCAGTCACCTGGAGGTGGACCTCCCGAACGGCTTCGGCTTCGGCCATCCTCTTCGCCTGGCGCGCTCGGCCACCGTCATCTCATCACCAGGGGCAGTGCAGCGCTTTCCTCTTCTTCGGCAGGGAGGACTCAACCTTCTTCTTCTCCTTCCGCTTCGCTTCTGCGCCCCTTGACTTTCCAGCGGCGCTTTGTCTTCTCACTCATTGGCCTCCCACCCGCCACTGAAACAACAAGTTAAGATCAGAAATAAAACAAAGTGAGAAGAAGAACGGAAATATGAGCCGAACGGCACCACTTACTCTGCCTTTTTTGCTCCTCCTCTTCCTCCTTCACCCTTCGGTCGTCTCGGCCTTTCCGAATCAGCCCTGCCTGGAATAGATTCCGGAAGTTGAGCAGCTCTTTGAAGAAGCGCCCTTCTTCAGATATCTTCTCTCTGACCCGTTCGATAGCCTCTATCTCCGGATCGGTGCGGCAGGCCGTTTCAATGACACTGCGCAAACAGTATACGTTAGAAGAAGAACAACAACAACAACAACAACAACAAAAAAAAAAAAAAAGAATAAAAAATACAAGCTGATGACCGAACGGTACAACTAGACCTACCGACTTTTGGAAGGTTCTAGGGATCCGCCTCTCTACAATTACCCGGGTACCGATTCCCAATCACCTGAGACAATAACCCGACGCTTGCGCCAGGTCTTTTGGGAGCTCGGCACCCCAACCACAAAATGTCCACGCTGCCCTGCCGAAAGACAATTGGACTGCACCCACCCCCCCTGATCGCCACTTTCGCCTTCGTCACGCTACAGTTGGGCGAACTGCTCATAGGTTGGCTCCCTTCCCCAGCCTGGTTGAACGCGGCAATCGTCCCGATCAATGTAATCCAAAAATTTGGATTGTATTGACCAGGCGCGTATCCAAGCGCCGAAAGGATCTTCTGCACCGAAGGCCGAGCGCAGCGAAGCCCATGCTTAAAAACATCAGTGAAAAAGACAACTCCTTTGTCATTATCACTTAACGACTCCAAGGGCTCTGGGATCCGCATCCCCACCGAAGCCGGAATGTTAAACTCGGCCCGGATCTTGGCCAGCTCACCTTCGGTCATGACGTTTGGCTCTAGGTGATCTACTCCGAACACCAACTCCTTCGGCTGCGCCATTGGGATCCGCTGCCTACCCTTGACAACGGTCACCACCCCTCCCCTGCCACAGCTCCTGACACATCGGCCGCATGAGCTCCACGACCAGATGTGGAAGGCTCACCAGTCCCACCATCCCCAGCTTCGGTGGGAGCCTCCGTTCCAATACGTTCAGCATTCGGTGCATCTCCCACTTGAGAGGACGCACAAGTGCCCCGCCCCTCAGCACACTCTTCCTTTCCCCCAGTACTTCAACACTTGAGGACCTAGCAGATTCGGCCCTAGGAGAATCGGCTCTCTCATGGACCTCAGGTAGAACTTCCCGAGGACGATTCGTCCTCGAATGCAACCGGACTACGCCTACTCTCGGATTCGGTATCAGACATCTACAAACACAAACGAAGGGAAACTAAATGCCATGCTACAATCAAACACTCATCCTACACCCTAGAGATTCATGTTCATCAACATTCAAACATGCTCATCGACATTCATACATGTTCATACATGTTCATGCACCCAATCAACAACTTTGATCCAACTTAAGATGAAGTAAAGCCACATACCTTGTTTGCACGGTGGTTCTTTTCTGCCGGAAATCGCCTCCGCCTTTAAAACAGTATCGGAAATCGCCTTCAAAGCCTTCGCTCAATACGCCGAAATCGCCTCTCACGAGCTCTGATTGCTCTCAAAAATTACCAAGTGATTCAACCTTCATCCCTTTCTCCTATTTATTAGATGAACGTTGCATCGGATACGAAGCTATGCCTCGAGCCACGAAACGACGCTACCTCTCAGAGAGCCATGCCGCCACGTGCCACAGAAATCACATATGGAAGTCCAATCGACAGCAGTCCAATCGCCAGAAGTCCAATCATCAGAACCCGACGCGTTTCACTTCTCACGCGCTACATATTTTGGCTCAAGCTTTCCGAACGGCAGGCGCACATTGGTTGATTTCTCAATCACCTCTCGTGCCGAACGCCCATGTGCCGAACGGGAGGCGCACGGATGTGAATTTTCATTCACCCCTCGTGCCGAACGGCAGGCGCACATTGGTTGATTTCTTAATCACCTCTCGTGCCGAACGTCCATGTGCCGAACGGAGGCGCACAATCGTGAGTTCTCACTCACCCCTTGTGCCGAACGCCCATGTGCCAAACGGCAGGCGCACTTTGGTTGATTTCTCAATCACCCCTCGTGCCGAACGGAGGCGCACATTGGTTGATTTCTCAATCACCTCTCGTGCCGAACGCCCATGTGCCGAACGGGAGGCGCACGGATGCGAATTTTCATTCACCCCTCGTGCCGAACGGGAGGCGCACAGTCGTGAGTTCTCACTCACCCCTTGTGTCGAACGCCCATGTGCCGAATGGCAGGCGCACGAATGCGAATTTTCATTCACCCCTCGTGCCTGAACGGCAGGGTCACGGTTGTGATGTTTTAGTCACCTCTCGTGCCGAACGACATGCGCACAATGGTTGATTTCTCAATCACCTCAGGACCTTCAGGATCAGAACACCGTCTCTTTCCGAAGCTCACTCGCTCGGGCACTTGGGGGACTACATACCACCATCGGCAACAATAAGACCATCGAGTCCGGGTCAGAATGCCGAAGACATATTCAAGTCCCCAACCGAGAAGCTTCTCAATCGGTAACTTGGGGGACTCCTGTTTGTACCATATCTGACCCTCCACTCATACAATGACACGTGGATCAGAGAAGCTTGCCCAAGTGCCCAAAGCCTCGAACAATCGGCA
Organism: Prunus fruticosa; assembly: GCA_018703695.1. Classification (NCBI taxonomy): domain Eukaryota; kingdom Viridiplantae; phylum Streptophyta; class Magnoliopsida; order Rosales; family Rosaceae; genus Prunus; species Prunus fruticosa. The sequence goes on along the minus strand of CM031917.1, from coordinate 41,627,481 downwards.
TCGGTGACCGATGACATTGTCTCAAGGCTGCGGGACAGTCGCTACAGGCCAACTCGTCTACAATCGGTACCGATCGTAGAGACTCAACCTGGAAGCACCCGCCTGAAATATCTAAGGACTCGTGTCAACCTCAATAGGCCCTCCCACGAGTCCCACATCGGAAATGAACACCACAAGCATCCCAAATTCCCTCTATAAATACACCCCTTCACCATCAACAAAGGGGTAAGACTTTTCAGCTTGACTTTTATACTTCTATATAGTCAACAGCAAGAGCTCTTATAAACAAACTTACTTTGGCATCGGAGGGTCTTAGGCTGGTTCCACATCGGTTCCATAGACCTCACGAGCTTCGCTCATCCTCTATTCAGGATCAGCATCGGAGGACAGGAAGGATCTGCATCCAACACTCAATCGATCTCTTGATCGTCCATCCCACTTGTAAGTTGCACTCATCTCTATCTATTCAAGTTTTAGTGCCAACAGTAGTCAATGCCTTCCTTCTAAGCGTAGCCTTTAGCTACCAATCTGGCTTTGAATCTTACATTGTCTTTTCCCAAAGATTCCATCTTCTTGGCATACACCCATTTGCACCCAATTGCTTTCTTCCCCTTTGGTAACTGAACCAGCTTCCAAGTCTCATTTTTATGAAGAGATTTCATCTCCTCATCCATAGATTTCTTCCACTCCACGCTTTTCTGAACTTCTCGCAGCTTCTTTGTAGGCGGATGGAATGTCATCTTCAATAACGGGAAGTGCATATGCCACAATATCAGGAAACCGAGCAGGCTTCCGAATTTCCCTTCTCTGTCTTCTGATTGCAATAAAATCTTGTTGCTGTGGAGGCTCTTGGGTAGGTGACTCCTCTTCATCATCCTCGTCCTCATCATCAGAATTAACTGTAGGACTAGTGTCTGTTACATCAGACCTTACTAGAACAACTGGAGTCTTCAATAACTCCACCTGCTTCGAACTACTCATGGTCTTGGTTGCTTCAATTTCAACTTCATGCTTGTTCTGATTAACCATAGCAGCCTCATCAAAAGTCACATCTCTGCTTACAACAAATTTCTTCTCATCTTGACACCAAAGTCGGTATCCCTTCACGCCAGTGCTAAAGCCCATAAATAGAGCTTTTTTTGCTCTTGGATCCAACTTGCTTTCCCTGACATGATAGTAAGCAGGACAACCAAATATGTGTAAATACTTGTAATCAGTACAAGGTTTTCCAGACCATACCTCCATGGGCGTTTTGCCCTCGTTCGCAGCAGCATGCAACCGATTAATAAGATGGCTTGCATAAGTAATTGCCTCAGCCCAAAACACCTTGCCTAAACCAGCATTAGACAACATACACCGGACTTTCTCAAGCAAAGTACGGTTCATGCACTCCGCCACCCCATTCTGTTGCGGTGTCTCCCTAACCGTGAAGTGCCTCACAATACCCTCATCTTGACAAACTTTCAAGAAAGGATCAGACTTATATTCACCTCCATTGTCTGATCTAGAGTCTTGATCTTTCGACCGCTTTGCGTTTCAATCATCTTTTTCCACTTCAGGAATATCTTCAAGACTTCATCTTTACGCTTCATGGTGTACACCCATATTCTTCTAGAGAAGTCATCAACAAAGGAGACAAAATAATGGCTACCTCCCCAAGATGCATTCTTGGAAGGTCCCCAAACATCAGTGTGAACATAATCAAGAATGCCTTTAGTGTGGTGAATAGCAGTGCCAAATTTTACTCTAGTTTGCTTACCCAACACACAATGCTCACAGAATTCCAATTTGCATGCCTTTGCACCTTTCAATAAGCCTTGCTTCACCAATCCTTGCAACACTTTTTCCCCAGCATGCCCAAGACGCATATGCCATAGTCTCGTAGTGTCTGTGCTATCTGCGTCAACAGCTTCGGTGCAGCCTCTACCAATAACTTACTCCCCTGCAAGAAATACAAGTTATTTCGTCTTGTACCTTTCATCACCACCAGTGCCCGTGCACAGCTTTAAGAACTCCACCTTCCATGGTGATCTTGAGACCCTTGGATTCCAAAGCGCCCAATGAGATAAGATTCTTCTTCATATCCGGTACATACCGAACATCACTTAATTCTCTGAACTGTTCCATCATGCATCTTCAAACAGATTTTGCCTATCCCTTGTGTTTTGCAGGCATTATTATTGCCCATCAAAACAACTCCACCATCCAGCTCCTCGAAGCTAGAAAACCATTCCCGAATGGGACACATATGATAGGTGCAACCTGAATCCAAAATCCACTCTTCGGAGTGACCATCAGGAGATGAACTAGCCAAAGCAAACTCGAAATCATCATCTCCAGATTTTGCAACATTTGCTTCAGAACTCGCTTTCTCCTTCTCTTTGTTCTTCAATTTGGGGCAGTCTTTCTTCCAATGACCCTTTTGGCGACAAAAGGCACATTCATCTTTAGCAGGAAACTTTCCTCGCGACTTTGAACGAGATTTTCCCCGCTTCCCAGATTTTCTTTCCTCTGTTTCGACCCCTTGCAATAAGTGCCTCGGTTTGTGAATTGTGAGTCTTCAATTCCTTCTTACGACACTCATGATTCACCAACGCCGCAGAGACACCTCCTCAAGTTTCACCTTGGATTTTCCATACAACAAAGTAGTTGTCAAATGATCATAATCATCAGGCAATGAATTTAACAAACATAGTGCCTTATCCTCGTCAGGAATTTTCACATCAAGGTTTGCTAAATCAGCAAGTATTTTATTATAATCATTGAGGTGTTCGTGCATAGAAATACCTGGACGATCCTGAAAATTGGAAGAGTCGCTTCTTCAAGAAGAGCCGATTTTCTGCACTCTTGGTCATATACTTTTCCTCCAATTTCGTCCAAAACTCCTTTGCAGAAGTTTCCTTCATATATGGGTATTTCAACTCCTTATCAAGGAATGATCGAATAGTGGCACACGCATGAAGATTAATTCTCGTCCACTGCTTGTTATCAATATCTTCTGGTTTATCCTCCAGAACTATATCCAATTCTTGTTGATACAATACATCCATAACTTCACATTGCCACATACCAAAACTATTAGAGCCATTGAATTTATCAACCTCTAACCTTGTAGTAGCGATCGGATGTCTATTAGATGTAGGTGCCGACGAAGACGATGTCGACTCCTTCTCCTTCCCCGATTCATCTTTATCTCCAGCCATCAAATCCACTCGGAACTATTCACGGCTCCTGTAGCGATCGCTATTCACGGCTGCTGTAGCGTAATTACGTTCACATACTGTAGCATACACTGTTCACGACTGTAGCACCGACACTATTCACCACTATAGCATAGCACTATTCATCACTGTAGCTTCAGCAAATTTTTCACTCCTACGAACCCAGTCGAAACTGGAGCTCTGATACCACTTGTTGTGCGGAAGCGTCAACCAAGTGCGAGTGAAAATAAACACAACTAGCAGGAGATAAAATAATGAACACAAAACAACACCAACAAGAACACCAAGATTTATCCTGGTTCGGCAATATGCCTACATCCAGTTTGGAGACGACGGAGTATTCCACTATAATCAAATGAGAGAATACAATAGTGTTTAACACTCAGAAACCCAAGCTCCAAATATACCCAAGCTCACACACTCAAGAATATATAAGGAGAATACAAATTGAGTACAAATTTAGAGAAAGGAAAAATCAAACTCTTTATTTTTCTCTCTCTCCCGACTTTCTCTCAGCAGCTCTTCTCTTCTCTACTCAAATGCTGGCTGCATGCTTCTCATTTATAGCCAAGGAAGTTGGCTCTTCAAACAAACCAAAGGCCAAAGGCCAAAGGCCAAAGTCCAACCATGAACGATTGTCTCCCACATGCTGATGCTTCCCATTTCACTTTGTCTGCCAATGCCAACTAATAAATTCTTCTTTTGGCCGAAAGCAACTTTGCTTTTGAGACAATAGTCAACATGATCCTCCCAAGTCCTAAATCACACATTGCAGTCATATTATTTTCCTGTTTTTCTTCTCTCTGTTTGAAATAACTGAGTGTCAATAAATTGTTTTCTTGTAGGTGCAAGCCATTCGAAGTCTGCAATTCTACGTTTGCTATTATGGTTGGGGAGACTACAAACTCAGACAAAACACTTGCAAATCACACGATGTCTTCAACACTTTCTCTTTCATTGTTGCTTGTATTCCGTATTGGTCTCGTCTCCTTCAGGTACACAGCTCATCCCTTCTTTTCTTGCAAATGTCCTCCTAAGCTTCATTATCAGCCCCAGCCAGACACTTAGAAATGTTTGCCGTTCCATTTTCTTGCAGTGCCTCCGCCGTTTGGTTGAAGAGAAAGATCCCATGCATGGTTACAATGGGCTGAAATATTTCTTCACAATAGTAGCTGTTAGCATGAAAACAGCATATACTCTTGAGAGTCTTAAAAATGAAGTGAACAGGAAATTTCTTGTATGGATTTTTTCAATTGTTGCAGCAATATATGGAACATATTGGGATCTTGTTGTGGATTGGGGACTTCTGCAACGCAATTCCAAGAACCGCTGGTTACTCTTGATCCCTTACAAAAGTGTATATTTCGGAGCCATGGTGAGTACTAGCTATATCGAGTAACGTTCTCTTGCCAAACTTATATATGCTTATATTGCAATGTGAAACACACGTTCTTGATCAATTTCAGGTTGTGCTTAATATTTTCTGACTGATTTTTGGACAAAACATTGCAGGTGTTAAATGTGTTGCTGAGATTTGCCTGGTTGCAGACTGTTTTGAATTTCAATGTTTCTTTCATGCATACACAAGCCATGATTGCGGTTGTGGCCAGCTTGGAAATAATCCGTCGTGGGATATGGAGTTTTTTCTGGTTGGAGAATGAGCATCTGAACAATGTTGGCAAGTACAGGGCGTTCAAGTCAGTGCCATTGCCCTTCAACTATGACGAAGACCAACGCAAACATGAGTAGCCAAAGAAACTACAATTTACAAAGAACGGAAATCAGAATCAGTGTTGGCCTTTTGTGAAACAAGATGCAACCTTCGATTTTTGGAATGGTCTAAATGTTGCGAAATGCGGGTAAATGCACCGTGTGTAAATGTAAAGGATCGGAAAGAATTTCCAATTCTCAGACCAAATATTTTTTTTTTCCCAAATCATTCAATTACACTCTCATTGATTTTTATTCTTTAATTTCTTTAAAACTCCAAAAAAAAAAGGCAAGGGTCAATAAACACCCATTTCTACGTGTATATGATGTGGTCAAACTTTGAGCTTTTGGAGAGATTAGAAGCTGGGTCTAGTTTAAAACCAATTAAATCTGATTTTTCCAGATTAAATCATCACTAATGGCAATTAATCTTTAACCTGTAAGTTTATGTCTTGTAATTGGTTCGCAATGATCTGGGCCTCAAAGGCTGATTTTTGATTTTGGTAAAACAAAGCCCAAGCTACATATGCCAAAAGTCAGATGGGTTGGTGCGTGGAATTTAGACTCAAACAATGCCCCCTAAATCTGAATCATTTTGAAACGGTTTCAAACTTAATGATTGACCAATTAATGGTTCGCGCCAATTTATTATGAATAATATTAGTATTGTTTAAATTACAAGGATGTTTAGTTGTCAATTGTTTTTTTTGAGCTCTTAGCTTTTGAAAATTGCACCTATGCTAAAAAATTTCTGGGTCTGACGCTGATTGACAGGTTATGAAATTGTAGAAGCTCCTGCGTATCAGAACAAGAAAGAAAATAAAAAAATTTATTCAAAATAAATTTCTACGTGAATATGATGTGGTCAGAGTCATTGCATGGCCTTAAACAAAGATGAAGCCAATTACTTTTTCTTATTTAAGAAATTTGGAAAACTGTGAAAAATAATATATTTGGTGATGTGAAGTGGTAGAAAAACTTGTTATTTAATGCACGTTGATTTGTAAAAGGCAAGTGAAAAACATAAAAGATCAGCCGCCAACAAACGCTCAGTGGCATAAATTATTTGACCCAAAACAGGCACAGAAGCAGCGCACCTTTGAAGATTCTTCAACAATGTCTCCCATGCATTGCCAATTTTCCACCGTCCAGAAACTACGCACCTAAACTATGATATGACTAATACTTAATTTTTCTTTATTTAAACTGTCTCCACTTATCACGTAAGTATGGTCTAATTAAACGTTATCACGAAACATTATTAATTAGGTGAATAAAATTTGGTAAACAAATATGAAAAATATAATGGTATCTTTGTCGTTGAATAAGTAAATGTACCTTGTTTCTAATTGTGAAAGCAGAATATATCATTTTTTAAGTATATCATGGTAGCTCAAGTTGCATTTTCGAGTGACTTTGCGATAATTTTTTTTTATAATGTAAATATATTTTGGAGGGGGGACTTTCTAGAGGTCTGGGGGTACTTTCCATCGCTAAGATTATTCAACTTGTGATTAAGTTAATTAGTATTAATTAATTACTATAATTTGCCTCGAGCCAAGTTGTGAGCCATTGACGTTGAAACAGAGAAAGAGACGAAACGTGTTCCGTGTGTAGTTAGAAACATAATCTATCCAACTTATTAATTAATTAGTGTGGCTAAACAAAATGAGCCTTTTTTTATAAACAAGGAAGAAAAGGTAAGGTAAAAGCTCCCCTCCGTACAAAAACCACGGGGCCCCACGAATAAGGTATTGGTCAACTGCGACTGCTTCATCGAGTACGGCAACCCCAAGCCTTTTTCCTTTCTTGTAGTTGACCAAAAAGGGCAAAACTTTGTTTAAAAATAATAATAATAATAATTTAGGGGATGAAGCAACAGAGGAGCTCACTCTGCTCAGCTATTTTGGCTGCCTAGCCTCTGTATTTAGAATGGAGACCTTATCGCCTTCTATGACTCACTCATATTTTGAAACTTCTTTGCATAAATTTTCAACCCAAAAACAAACAAGAGCATAAATATTTAATTTTATTTATATATATATGTTACGTACCTCTTAGAAACCCAATTACCTCGTTGGCTCATTGTCCTTGATATTTCTCACTCGCTCTTTGCTCTGCCAAGTTCCTGCAAAAGGAACCCAATTTAGCTAAGCACCAATCTGAGGGGCTCTTTTCAGTTTTTTCACACTCAAAAAAGGTTGCTGAAAACCAAGTGACTTAATTTCTAGAGCTAACAATTCACAGAGCTTTAAAAAAAAAATGAAGTTTGGGAAGGAGTTCGCAACACAATTGGTGCCAGAATGGCAGCAAGCATACATGGATTATGATTATCTAAAATCCATCCTCAAAGAAATCCAACGCAGCAAGCAAAGACACAAGCCTCCAGCTGCCACCACACCGCGCAGTCACCGCCTAACGCGAAGGCTCACATTGTACAGAGCCTTCAGTGGTCTCACGTCGCGAAGCCGTCACAACCAGCAGCAACCCAACAGCCCATCCTCCATATCCCCTGTCGACATCGAAAGCCAAGCCATTCTTGTGAACTCTGTGAGACGTGATGGCTCCGAGAGCTACCAGACCACGTTTCTAATGGCTGCAGAGGAAGGGGGCGTGCAGGAGTTGGAGTATTTTAGAAAGGTTGATGATGAGTTCAATAAAGTGGACAAGTTTTATAGGTCTAAGGTGGATGAGGTGATGAAGGAAGCTGCTGTGCTCAACAAGCAAATGGATGCTTTCATCGCGTTTCGCATCAAAGTGGAGAATCCGCAGAGGCCGTTCGATTGGTCAGTGGAGATGACTCGTCTTGCTTCCGATGTTGCTGCTTCAACAGCTGCCTTGGCAGCTTCCACTCCCCGCGGAGTCAGAGCAAGTAGTAAGTAGTGTTGTGCTTATTGTGATGACATGTGTATTTTCTGCGCTGATATTGTGCTTATGTCTAAAACTACGTCGTTTTATCATATGTGCAGGGCGCTCAGCCATGGCTATGGATGTGATCGAAGAGAGTGTATCAAATAGCCAGGAGGAACATTCTGGTGATGAAGAAAAAGATGGAAAAAAGACAGAGAATGTTATGATTCAAGAAAAGAAGGCAGAGAACTTCAGAGACACTAGACCTGCACCACTGGACATACTAAATTATGTGACAATGAATCACACTGTTGAGACTCCGCGTTCGACCATTAAGGGCTTCCTCAATGTGCCTCCACAGACAGAGCTCAAGTTCAGCAGAGATAATCTGAAGAAAGTTGAAGAACAGCTTAAAGGGGCTTTCATTGAATTTTACCGGAAACTTCGGCTTCTAAAGAGCTATGGGTAAGATCAAACTTGGGTACCTAGTTTGGTTGTTTTATATTTTTTATCTGTGTTGCTAATTATTTTTCCATGAATGAAACAGCTTCTTGAATACGTTGGCTTTTTCAAAGATCATGAAGAAATATGACAAGGTATTTCCCCTCCCAGTATAAGTTATAACTTTCAACACCATAAATTCCTGAAAGAATGTTTTCAATAAACTTCTATGCCAATATTTAGGTGATTGGTATGCATATAGAATGGAAGAATAAATGAAACTTAAGCTTTTAGATCTCTTATCAGTAAAAATTTTGTCAGTATTTCCTTTGGTGGATAATTTTGGTCTGTATTACTTATTTTTTTAGCCCCATTACTTTTGCAGATTACTTCAAGAGATACATCAAAACCTTACATGAATATGGTGGATAACTCCTACCTTGGCAGCTCTGAGGAGGTGAGAATTCTTCATGCATAATGCTAAAGATAGGAAAGACAATTCAACCTTAAATCTTTCTAAGATATATGTTGAAAGGATTATGAATTTTTGTTCGTAGTAAATAACATTGTTGCTTTGCCCAAATGTGCGAATTTTTGTCGAGATAGACCTATTCTAGCGAATTTTTAGTCGGGATAAACTTATCCGGCGTGTTTTGTATGGCAGAGACCTTTCCCGCCTAATTTTTGTTAAGGAAGACCTATCGGTGCAATTTGTCTAGTAGGCGAATTTTTTGTCGGACAAATTTCTCTTACATGCTATGACATTCTTATGATTTTAGGCTTATTATCACAAATCGTCCCTAAGGTTTACGAAACTATCATATTGCATCCTTAATATTTTTTTGTGTCATTCGTGGTCCTTAAGGTTATCATGTGTGATCACAAATGGTCCATGCCGTTAGGTTCCGTCAAAAACTCCGTTAGTTTGCTGATGTGGCATATATATATATATATATATATATATATCACAAATCATCCTTGAGGTTGACACATCTATCACAAATGGTCCATGCGAAATTTTTAATTTTTTAATTTAAAATTCATAAAATTTTGGTTTTCTTTTTATATTATTTAAAAATATATATTGTATTTTAAATACATATGACACTATATTTTTGAAGATGTGGGCTATACATATATGTCACATCAACAAACTAATGAAGTTTTTTTTTAAAATAATTTAAAGTTCATAAAATTTAAAAATGAAAAAAACCATTTATAGAAGGATTTTAACCTTGAGGACCATTTATGAACCCTCAAACCTCGGTTTTTTCATTTTTAAATTATTTTTTAAAAACTCCATTAGTTTGTTGATGTGACATATATGTGGAGCCCACATCTACAATAATATAGTGTCATGTGTATTTAAAATACAATATATATTTTTAAATAATTTAAAATTCATAAGATTTTAAAAAGAAAACCCAAATTTTATGAATTTTAAATGAAAAAAATTAATAAAAATTTGCATGGACCATTTGTGATAGGTGCGTGAACCCCATAAATGTTTTGTGATATATATATATATATGCCACATCAGCAAACTAACGGAGTTTTTGCAGAACCTAACGGCATAGACCATTTGTGATCACACATACTAACCTTGAGGACCACCAATAACACAAAAAAACATTAAGGATGTAATCTGATAGTTTCGTAAACCTTATGGACGTTTTGTGATAATAAGCCATGATTTTATTTGGAGGCTATCTGAAGCTTGGCCTAAAGTTCTTTCTAATCTGATATGGCACTTGCCACCACTGCAGGTTACCAAGCTTATGGAGAGGGTTGAAACTACGTTCATCAAGCACTTCTCAAACTCAAATCGCAGAAAAGGAATGGCCGTCTTAAGGCCAAAAGCAAAGATAGAAAGACATAGGATAACATTTGCCATGGGTAAGGCCTCTAGCTAAATCAGTAGAGTTAAATTTTTTACACTGAACAAGGACAGTTTTGGTATCAATTTCCTCCCTTTGAATCTGTTTATTGGAAATGTTTAGGTTGCTTTGCTGGCTGCACAGCTGCTCTTATATTAGCACTTATTTTGATGGTGCGTGCTCGCAATATTAACAATGCCAACAATCCTGAATTTGACAAAGGAAAAACCCAGTACATGGATAACATGTTTCCCTTATACAGGTACTTATATTTAGGCCCTTGCTTTACTATTCTTCTCCCCAAGTTTCCAACCAAAAAATAATACTCAATTCGTTTGACATGTTAAACTTTCTTGCAGCTTGTTTGGATTCATTTTTCTGCACATGCTTATGTATGCCGGCAACATATACTTTTGGAGGCGGTTCAGAGTCAATTACTCTTTCATATTTGGTTTCAAGCAAGGAACTGAGTTGGGCTACAGAGAGGTTCTTCTTCTCAGTTTTGGTCTGGCAGTGCTAGCACTTGCTTCTGTGCTCTCAAATCTTGACATGGAGATGGACCCCAAAACCAAAGACTACAAAGCACTAACCGAACTTCTCCCTCTCTTCTTGGTTTTGGTAAGATCATAAATTCAACCATTTCATTTTTACAGCTACATTGGCTCATCACACTTCTTTTTATGCAGCTTGTAGTTTTGATATTATTATGCCCCTTCAACCTCATATATCGCTCAAGTCGCTACTTCTTCCTCGTTTGTCTGTTTCACTGTATCTGTGCTCCTCTGTATAAGGTAATTAAAGTCAATTTAAGACACTTTTTTACTTCTTCTTCAAAGTGAAACTGAATGAACTTAGTTGGATGGTCTAATAATCTGAAAGTTTTGCTTCTTTTTCAGGTCACACTCCCGGATTTCTTCTTGGCAGATCAGTTAACTAGCCAGGTCAGTAAAATGATCCTCCCAAGTCCTAAATCACACATTGCAGTCATATTATTTTCTTGTTTTTCTTCTCTGTTTGAAATAACTGAGTGTCAATAAATTGTTTTCTTGTAGGTGCAAGCCATTAGAAGTCTGCAATTCTACGTTTGCTATTATGGTTGGGGAGACTACAAACTCAGACAAAACACTTGCAAATCAAACGATGTCTTCAACACTTTCACTTTCATCGTTGCTTGTATTCCGTATTGGTCTCGTCTCCTTCAGGTACACAGCTCATCCCTTCTTTTCTTGCAAATGTCCTCCTAAGAGCTTCATTATCAGCCCCAGCCAGACACTTAGAAAAGTTTGCCGTTCCATGTTCTTGCAGTGCCTCCGCCGTTTGGTTGAAGAGAAAGATCCCATGCAAGGTTACAATGGGCTGAAATATTTCTTCACAATAGTAGCCGTTAGCATGAGGACAGCATACACTCTTGCGAGTCTTAAAAATGAAGTGAACTGGAAAATTCTTGCTGGGGTTTTCTCAATTGTTGCAGCAATCTATGGAACATATTGGGATCTTGTTGTGGATTGGGGACTTCTGCAACGCAATTCCAAGAACCGCTGGTTAAGAGACAAACTCTTGATCCCTTACAAAAGTGTATATTTTGGAGCCATGGTGAGTACTACTACATCGAGTAACGTTCTCCTGCCAAACTTATATATGCTTATATTGCAATGTGGAACACGCGTTCAGGCAAGAACCAACTTGATCAATTGCAGGTTGCGCTTTGTATATTCTGACTATTTTTTGGACAAAACAATGCAGGTGTTGAATGTGTTGCTGAGATTTGCCTGGTTGCAAACTGTTTTGAATTTCAATGTTTCTTTCATGCATAGACAAACAATGATTGCGGTTGTGGCCAGCTTGGAAATAATCCGTCGTGGGATATGGAGTTTTTTCAGGTTGGAGAATGAGCATCTGAACAATGTTGGCAAGTACAGGGCGTTCAAGTCAGTGCCATTGCCTTTCAACTATGATGAAGACCAAGGCAAACATGAGTAGCCAAAGAAACTACAATTTACGAAGAATGGAAATCAGAATCAGTGTTGGCCTTTTGTGAGGCAACAAGATGCAACCTTTAATTTTTGAAATGGTCTAAATGTTACGAAATGCGACTAAATGCACTGTTTATAAATATAGAGGCTCGAAATTATGTGTAGCGACACTTCATAGCTTCATGTTCCTAATGTTTTGCTTCTAGTAGATTTTGGTCAATGCACACAACGAAGGAATTTCCAATTCTCAGACCGAACCTTTTTTTTTTCCAAATCATTGAATTACACTCTCATTGATTTTTATTCTTTAATTTCTTTAAAACTCCAAAATAAAAAGAAGAAAAAGGCAAGGGTCAATAAACACCCATTTCGGTTGCCAGATTATGAAATTGTAGAGACCAGATCAGATCCTGCGTATCAGAACCAGAAAGAAAATTTTAAAAAAATTATTCAAAAGAATTTTCTACGTGTATATGATGTGCTCAGAGTCATTGCATGGCCTTAAAGGAGAATGAAGCCAATTACGTTTTGCCAACGGGTTCCCACCACAGTGGTGGTGGATTCCCCCTTCCCCCATGGCACCCAGGATCGAATCCCGATGGGGTTTCTTTCCTCCAATGTAACCAAAAAACCAATTACTTTTTCTTATTTAAGAAATTTGGAAAACTGTGAAAAATAATATATTTGGTGATGTGAAGTGGTAGAAAAACTTGTTATATAACGCACGTTGATTTGTAAAAGGCAAGAAAAAAACATAAAAGATTAGCCGCCAACAAACGCTCAGTGGCATTAATGATTTGACCCAATTATAAGAGGAAACAGGCACAGAAGCAGCGCACCTTTAAATTCTTCAACGTTGTCTCCCTTCCATTGGCACTGTCCATAAACTACGCACCTAAACTATTATATTGTTATAAAACTAAAGAGATTACAGAGAGAATTGAGAAAAAAAGCATAGAAGTGTGATGTTTTCATTGATTCTTTCATTTTCTCTCTCTCTTACAAATGAGGAGGAAGCCTTATTTTGTAGGCAAATGTTATTGCCTCCCGTGAATGTGTGTAATCATGTCTTCCATTTTCACAATACTTTCATCATTATGTCCTTCATTATTTCCAAATGTGTGGGCTCCACTCAAGACTTTACAACACTCCCCCTGGAGACCACTATGAAATATGTCTCGTTAAAAACCTTGCCAGGTAAAAATCCAGTGGGACAAAAAACTGGTCAAAGGGAAAAAGAGTACATAACCATGTGTAACATAAAATTCTGTGTATATTGACACGCATGCGACACTGCCTCGTTAAAACATTGCCAGGAAAAACCCAGTGGGATAAAAATCTGGACGAAGGAAAAAGAGTACAGTGTGTGAGAGTCCTTATTGATAGCACGCTCCCCCTGATGCTTGTCAAAATATCTTTAAGCCATACTGCGATCATCTTTCTGGATATCATAATTGACACTGCTTCTGTGAGTCAGTCTTGTAATATTGTTGGATGCTCCCCCTGATATCTTCATGACTATCTTTCTAGAGAAAAGATCTTTCGGATTGAGTGAATGATGTAGCCACCAACAATTCATGTAGTTGAGTAAGTAAATATATTTCCAGTGAGCTATATCTATGTAAATCATAGAAATTTTCAAAGTCCGCATATCTAACAAAAACTGGGCTATTTGTAAGTTCACTTAAAAGAATATGCCCGTATATGATGTTATGCGGAGATAGTATCACATATGCCTCACATCATCCCAAAGTGATGGTGATGGAGCTAAGCTCTATTTGGAAAATACAATGTCCGGTCCAGGATATTTCTGGAAAATCATTTAAGTGCCCAACGGATAATCCACATAAAATGCTTCAATACTTTCTTAGTATAAGCAAGAATCTCGTTGGCATAATGCTCGATCTTCAGGCCGAGACAAATGTTTCTTGAACTTTTCAAGAGTTTTAACCAAGTATTAACTCTTCAGGAGTTTTGATCAATTATCAACTCTTCAAAAGCTGTAATGTGTTGCAACCATATCGTAATTGGTGTACTCACTGAGGCAATTTATACATATTAGTATTGAGTACAAAATTTGTGTTTCAGGCACACGTCCTTCAGGGACTTGCTTCATGCAATTTCAATCCTTCATGGACTTAAGGGATTATACTTCATGACACATTATATAGCTTTATATCCAGCTATTTGTTTTGCTTATACATCTTTAGGGAATCGCTTCTGGCGATACACTTCGTTCATTTAATAACCCTTAAAGATAATATGTTGATCTTAGTAAATGTGCAATAGGAAGGCACAATTGCCTCTATAAATATGGAGAAACCCAACATTTCTTGTTTCTCCAGAAACATTGTGTCATACAAAATGGGTATAATCCCTTTTATTCTGAACACCCAAGTATAACTTTCAGTATTAACATCTTTTGGGGTTCGTACTATGGGTTTGTTCTTTCACATTCATTCTCATCTATAATGGAATTGCCTCTTTCCATTTTTGGCCAATGATATTGCCGACATTTAATAATAGAACGTGGTTCCAATCAACATAGCCTATTGATGATTTGAGTAGCTACTCCAAAAGCCAAAAATTGTTATTCATCAATTCATGATCCCACCATTCTCATGTGCATGCGCATGCATCAATTATAAGAATTTCTTTGCTTTTGGGTACCCAAGCCACTTCAGGGGGCTTTTATTGTCTCTTTCCAGACATACATATCTTATAGAATCAATTATGTGAGAATGTGGATCATAACCTCCAGTGGAGTGTTATTTTACAGTAGGGCGTGGATAATCTCCATTTAAGGAGTTGGAACATTTAGAACCCATATATCTGTCATGTTGTAGGCATGCCACAGATTAATACATACATGTCAATTAATTGTCTTTTTGGAACTTGAAACCATATAATTTGCTACGCATCAAGCTCGCACTGTATTAATATTGACATGTTAAAGGATTGTCCTTCCAGGACTTCAATCCATATCATTTGCTACGCAATAGGCGTGCATCATATTGATCACTGTTATTCCCATGTTCTATTCTTATGGGACTTTAATCTGTGCAATGTATTATCAATGTATCCAACTTGAAATTTGTGAAATTTTCATTAATAATTCATGGATACATATCAGAATGATACAAGCTATTCTTCTTGAATGATCATAATACAAGTCGTTCTTCTGGAACGATCTAAAATGCAAGGCATTCTTCTGGTTTGGTCCTTTGCACGGCGTTCTTCCGGAATGGCCTTATATCCTCATTTGGTTGTCTTTAAGGATGTAGTACAAAATATCAAAATAAGAGTACAAACATGAAATAACACAAGTATTTCTTACATCCTTAGGTGGGAGAAACTTTTCTCAAGTATCATTCAAGCTCGTATATGAGCTCTGCAAATATAATGTGACGCTTGATGATCTAGTTATATCCTGCAAGAGCAAAAATCACAATTTTCTCTCTGTTCAAAACATATAACCCTCAGAGTTAGGATTATTTCATGGATTCTTTCTTCGGATGTTTGTTCTAAACAAAATAAAATCCCTTATGAACAGAGAGTTATAAAAAGAGAAAAAATGCAAAAAATTATGATATTAATTGCAGGATAAGGTAAGCAATCAGGAGAGGAAGTTGATGAGGGAAGACAACAAACTCTCATTTCTCCTAGTCTAGAAGAACTTCAGGAGATTAGAGTATGTGGTCATCTTTACAGTTCCCTGATGTAGCGGAAACGTGATCAGGGATAGTCTCGCTTCCTGAATGGATGATTAGAGATAGTCTCACTTCTAAAATACATCGAGTGCTCACTGATAAGAAAAACAAGTGGATATTGCATCATTGAATATAGAGAGAATTGAAAATTGGGGGTATTCTACAAAGAAAATTTCGTTAGTAACATATTTATACACAAATAAGAGGAATAAGTGAATCCAGTGAATTTCAAATTAACCACAGAAATTTGCGAGGTTCTCGGGTGCTTTTGAAAAGTAGTTCCGTGAAATCCGCAAAGCAAGATTGGCTTTGACGAAAATAATCCTAGAAAACACTGAAAGACCCGACAGACATTAATGGAGGCCGCGTGAAGTTTTGGAACCTGGGAAAAGAAAAAGAGAATGTGGGGATCCGGGGAAATATTGGGATCCTGGAAACGGTGCCACATTTCCACCTATAGATATTGCCTTTGCAAGATCTGATTGGAGTAACTGAGTTTCAATTCAATTCCCTTTCATTCTCTGAAAGTTCAGCATTTCTAAGGCTTTCCTCAAAACCTTCTAAAAATGGATTCCTCTTTTTCCCGCCCAAATCATTTCGATTTAAATGTTGATCCCAAAACAACCCGAGATGCCAAAGTCTCGCGGCCATCCTTTGTATCCCAAAATCGTCATCTCACGGTTAATGATTCTGTGATGATGAATGATTCAACGCCTGTCACAGTAGCTAGGAATTTCCTTATTCCTATGGATGACATGCTATTATCATGGAGGTCTGAAGAAGAGGCCATTGATGACTCACTGGCTTTTAGCATTCAGAGTGCTGCTTCTGTTTCTAACTTGGCAAATCGTTTCTGTGCTAGGGAAAACGAGGTTTAGGAGCTGACAACTGAAAATTCGTCTCTTCAGAGAATGCTTCATGAGTCTCAACGGGAGGTTGAGAAACTTAAAGAAGAGAATAATGCCTTGTTGAAACTAGTGAGTTCATACTCTGCTGATACGCAGACAAGGCTTGACATGAGAAGCTCATGGCTAGGCTTAAGAGGCGTCGTCCTCTTCCTGGAGAGGCTTCCAGAACATAATGGAATTTTATGGATTTCACAGAGCCTGCTCCTTTCTTGCAGGTGAAGAAAATCTATTTGTTGTATGCTCATTTTCTGTTATAATAATTGGGCAAATTTTTAAACTTGCACCTGTGGTTTTTACGTCTTTTCAAAATGACGGTTTGGAACCTTGTGCCTTATAGGTTCAAATAACCACAACAAATCTCTCAAGTTACATATTTCAACGCATGTGAGTCTGGAACTTCTAGGCCGGGCTAAAACACGACCTCAGAATTTATTTGCCCTCTTCAAATGGGCATGAAATATGAATTGAGTAAAAGCCATGATAATATTGCAATATAGTAGTGAAGATCATTAACTACTATATACCCAAAACTTCAGGTTCGAGATCTCTCATATATTTGGATCCATAGGCTTCCGGACCAGATCATATAATATACCAAAATATGTGGGGAGCCTCAATTCACCCTTTGAGGTTTATCATGATATTATCCATTTCACGGTGTATTCTTAACAATCGGAATTCACAAAACATATTTCCTCCTTGAGGTGTCGATTGTAACAGAATCGAACTTTATTAAATTCATCATTTTCTTATGCCAAAGAAAAATGTGGTGTACCACAATTTGCAATAATGCATCAAGGGTTGTCCATTTAACTATTGGAACTTCAGGTTCTTAATATTGTTAGATTTTGAACTTTAAGCCAAAATCACATATTCTCATGGTGTGGACATTCAATACTCTTAGATTTTGAACTTCAGGCCAAAATCTCATATTCTCACGGTATGGACATTTTTATAAATTCCTGTACATATTTCCTTACATAATCATCCATGTTTTGAGGAACTTATGACATTTAATTTAATTGCTCATATGTGAATTTAAGGAACTGCAGGTTCTCTTTTGTATATAGTGACGGTTTACCCAAAATGGTTAATATTTATGCATACGTCACTATTCATGTATACGATACTATTCGTCAAGTCGTGAATACATGTCTATTCATGTATACAGTACATTTGCCACTATAGTTATTATTCATGTGTACGGCACTATTAATCAATACGGTACTGTTACATTATCAAGGAACTCCAGGTTCTTATTTACATGTCAAGGATCAAGGATTTTCAGGTCCGATCTCTTGTTTACAAATATAGTACCAGGAGAGACCTGCCAGCTCTCATATCATTATCATCATCAAGGATCTTCAGGTCCTGTTGTAGTTGTATGATGAGGATCAAGGAACTTCTGGTCTTGATCTCTGTATACTGTAAAAACTCATCATCCTGCACAATTAATTCATAAAATAAATAGCTTGTAAATAAATTGCTGGTATGGACGATAAACCCGCACCATACTTTAAATAAATGTTAATGTGCGGTAAAATAAATTCATAAATTAAATTGCTTGTTGTATGGACGTTAATTCCGCACCATACTTTAAATAATAAAGTAAATGTGCGATAAAATAAATGCGCTTGTATGGGCACTAATTCTACTCCATACTTTTAAATAAAAGTAAAGGCAGTTGTGTGGACGATAAACATGCACCACACTTTAAATAAATGCTGCCGTATGGGTAATAAACCTACACCAGTGTAAATGTGGGGATAAAAACCACCACTAAAAATATAGGAGGTGAAAACCGTCCATAGTAAATGTGGGGATAAAATCCACCACTAAAAATAGAGGAGGTGAAACCATCGATAGTATTACTATACCCATGAGAAGTTTTGTGAACCAAGTCTGGTTCTTGAATTTGTGAAGTGGGTTAGCAAAAGAAAATCCCACCAAGCCTCTGCTTGAGTTTTTTTTTTTTTTTTTGCAAGGTGGTCTGTTCCGGTGTTTGTTTCATTCCTGAAAGGACACAAATTAATGTGCAAAAAACCAATTAAAAATACCCGTAAGTGCACGAATCTAAAGAAGTATAGATTATGTAAGTACGGGGTTCAATCCCAAGAAGAACTTGTCGGCTTCCTATAAGTTCTAATTTGAGTACGTAAAGAACACTTAATTGACACACCACAAATGCACAAATGCAAAATGGAAACTAAAAATGAGTAAAGAAGTGTAAAAGAAATGAAACAACACAAGAAAACTAAAGAAAAACACAAACAACATTTTCTATCACCACTTTATCACCTGTGAACAGGTATGTGAACAGTGCCATGAACAGTGTCTAGCGACCGGTCGTGAGGTAAAGCGACCGGTTGTTTTTTCACAGAATTGAAACTTAATTTTTGCGTGATGAGCAACCGGTCGTTTTTTTCAGAGTCGTTTCTCTCTTTTTCAGTTTGAACCTCTGTCCAGTTTTTGACCTATAACTTTCCAACCGTTTGTCCAAAATTCACGTTCTTTATACAGTTGGATTCAGCACAAAAACAAACAAAATTCAGTAAACAAGACACACAACATGTCAAACACACAACTCACACACACATTGGGGGGGGGGGGGGGTTTGATTTGGTTCAAGTGACCTATTTCTATTGCATGAAAGTAAATGGACTTTGAATTTAAATGAGAATGACAGAGATGAATTATCAAAATTTGAAAGTAGAAAGTAAAAAACACTAGGGTTTCGGAATCCACCATAAACAATTCTACTCATGTTCATGAATACTCAAGTGATGAACTCTAAACGTGTTGATGAAGATGTTCGCAATCAAGACCATGGGTCGTGGCTCAAGACGCATTGATTCTCTCTAATATACGTAAAGTGCATGGTTCGTGCTACAATACTTGTGCCATCCCCATAACCGAACCTAGGTATGGTTCATACTTCGATTCAATTACAAGGAAAACCCATTAAGTTCAAAGAGAATATGAACATCACAAGAATCCTAATAGCATGGTGTTTACATTAGGTATTCAAGAAACCAATTCACATGGATGATTCTTACTTCATCCATTTATTGCTTAGGATAACATGAAGATACACATAATCCCAACAATCTCAAGAAGCATGCTTTCAAAGATGGCCAACCAAGGAAAAACACACATCAAGGATAGATTAATTTGGTGAATTGGAATTCATCAACAATATGTAGAAATTCATACACTCAAACATCAAAACAATAAGGTAATCATGTTTAGGGCTTCAACCTAAGCCCTAGCTATGGAGTTTAGTTGCTCATACTTATTCCAAATACAAACTCAAAATAAAATTAGAAAGAGTTTACAGATTTTGAGAAAATGGTGAAAGCTTCAAGCTTCAAGGTCTTCAATGGTGAAAGCTTTCTTCTCCACTTTGCTTGGCTGCACCTTGGCTTTCTCCTAGCTCCAAGCTCTCCAAAATCTGCTCTCAATGTGTAGAATAATAGCATCCAGAAATTACCCACGTTCAAAAGCCTCTCCAACTTCATATTGCACTCCCATGTGCCTTTTGCCCATCAAATCCAGCCCAAAGATATAATATAAAACTCATGCTTTAGTTAAAGCCTTTGCCCTTGTCCCCTTTTCCATGATGAAGCTTTGTCCTTGAAAATATGCTCTTTGCCTCAGAAAATATCTCTTTTACTAAGGTAAATTCTTGTTACCAAGTGTTATGGTAACAAGAAGAATCAAGTAACACATTGGAGGTAAAAGCTGGACAATTTCGGATTTCCAGAGCTGTGGTAACATGTTGGATTGGTTGGATAGGCAATACTTGTCCAATGGAGCTCAAATTTGGATATGTTGTAGTTAACATCCATTGGAACAAGTTTCATGAAGATCTTCACCTCATCCGAGTACCAGAGAATGTTGATCCCAGGTAAAGAAGTTGACCTACGAAAATGAACAAAAATAGAATTTAAAACCAATAATGCCCTTTTAGCTCATTTTCAATCTAACCAAGGTAAAATCTAAGAAAACACAAAAAGGAAGTAAAAAGCTATAAAATGTCAAGAACTAACTCAAAATAATATGTGAAAAACATGAAAAATCATGTGTAAAAATGAACCGAACAGTGTTGATTAGAAGAACTCAGCTGGTATTTGGAAGATACTAGTGCTAAGAACGTGTTATAAAACTAAAGAGATTATAGAGAGAATTGAGAAAGAAAGCATAGAAGTCTGATGTTTTCATTGATTCTTTCATTTTCTCTCTCTCTCTCTTACAAATGAAGAGGAAGCCTTATTTTGTAGGCAAATGTTATTGCCTCCCGTGAATGTGTGTAATCATGTCTTCCATTTTCACAATACTTTCATCATTATGTCCTTCATTATTTCCAAATGTGTGGGCTCCACTCAAGACTTTACAACATATATGACTAATACTTAATTTTTCTTTATTTAAACTATCTGAACTTATCACATAAATATGGTCTAATTAAACGTTGTCACGAAACATTATTAATTAGGTGAACAAAATTTGGTAAATAAATATGAAAAGGCTTATTATCACAAAAGGTCCCTAAGGTTTACGAAACTATCATATTGCATCATTAATGTTTTTTTGTGTCATTGGTGGTCCTCAAGGTTAGTATGTGTGATCACAAATGGTCCCCCGTTGGGATTAGGTTTCAAAAAAACTTCGTTAGTTTGCTTATGTGGCATATATATATATATATCACAAAACATCCCTGAGGTTTACACACCTATCACAAATGATCCTTGCAATTTTTTTTAATTTTTTAAATTTAAAATTCTTAAAATTTTGGTTTTCTTTTTTAAATCTTATGAATTTTAAATTATTTTAAAATATATATTGTATTTTAAATACACATGACTCTATATTATTTTAGATGTGGGCTCCACATATATGTCACATCAACAAACTAATGGAGTTTTTAAAAAATAATTTTAAAATGAAAAAAAAAACCAAGGGTTTAGGGTTTATAAATGGTCATCAATGTTAAAATCCTTATATAAACGGTTTTTTCATTTTTAAATTTTATGAATTTTAAATTATTTTAAAAAAACTTCATTAGTTTGTTGGTGTAGCATATATGTGGAGCCTACATCTTCAAAAATATAGTGTCATATGTATTTAAAATATAATATATATTTTTAAATAATATAAAAAAGAAAACCAAAATTTTATGAATTTTAAATTTAAAAAATTAAAAAATTTCGCAGGGACCATTTGTGATAGATGTGTGAACCTTAGATATGTTTTGTGATATGTATATATGCCACATCAGCAAACTAACGGAGTTTTTGATGGAACCTAAAACAGGAGGGACCATTTGTGATCACATATACTAACCTTGAGGACCACGAGTGATACAAAAAAACATTAAGGATGCAATATGATAGTTTTCGTAAACCTTAGGGACCTTTTGTGATAATAAGCCATATGAAAAATATAAGGGAAATAGCGCTTAATACCACTGTTTTTTTAATTTTAACTTGAAATACCACATTTCCTTCTAGGTATGTCTTCTGAATAACGTAAGGTAGTTTTGATGGTTCTTTTCTTAATATTTGTGGGATTATGTGAAATTGGTTTTATTTTGATTGCTTGGGTTTCTGTGAAATTGGTTTTATTTTAATTGCTTTGGGTTATGTTTTTTGAATCTTCATGCTCATCCAGTTGGGTTTTTACCAAATGCATTTAGATTGCTCTGGATATGTGAATCTTGTAACTTGGGATTTTTCATTTGATGTAGTAGATTTGTATAGTCTGATTGTGATGAATCCTTGCTCACTACTGTGTTAGTTGTGTTGTTGTTGTGTTGTTGTGTTACGGTTATATTGTTGTTATATTGCTGTTGTATTGTCATTGTATTGCCTTTTTATTGTGGTTGTATTGCAGTGATTTGGTCGTGGTTTCACATGTGTTAATGAAATGTTGTTTTGTCACGGTTAGAAATGGAGACAATTGTTATTCTGGTTTGCTACAATGAAAAATGGGTAACCTCAAAGAAGATGTGCAAATACGAAGGTGGTGACTCAAAAGGCTTAATAGTACCACGGACCATCACATTTGCTGAACTGTTGGATCGTGTGCATCAGATTGGTAATACAAACAGTAGAGAAGACAAGATTTGCTTAAAGTTCTCAATTTTGGTGGCCTCAAATGAGTGGATAAAGATTGAGGACGATGTGAAGGGAATATTTTGGGAATGGTGTTGTGTAGAGATTTCTAAAAAAAACTCTAGAACCAAACTTTGAGTGTATAAATCACCTAGCATGCTATATCTAATATGAAATGAAAGTAAGAGCGGAAGCATTAAATAAACTAGGGATTCATGCAAGTCTCATTTAGTCCCAATCTTTATAAGTCTATGAAAGTGTGCACCAAAGACTCTCTAATCCTATTTGAGAGAAAGATAAGATGTTCATATCCTTGGAGCAAATCTTGAAACCAAGAATGGTGTTCAAGTAGAGGGAATTGTCCCTTTGTTGTTGGCTCTCCCTTTGATGTTGATTATCCACCTTGTAGCTCTCCAAATAGGTACAAAGATATGCACCTCCCCAAAGCTCTTCACCAAAGATTGAAAGGGATGAGAGAATGAGTATACAACAAGGGAAGAGTGGTGCTAACACCCTTACTTGATGTGATAGAGTGAAGGGGTTAGGGAGAGAGAGCTTGATATTTTCTCTTTCCAATTTCACCAACTTGAAAACCCTAGGATGATATGATTCCATAGCTGCACACTTATAGGATCAAAATTGTCACAAGAGTGACAAAAATGCCCCCAAACCCTAGTGTAGCCCCCCCCCCCCCCCTCTCTTCCCTTTTTTGTGTGTCATCTTTTGTTATCTTGGTCCAACACATTAATCTTATAATGTGTCGCATATGTGCCTAAGTCCATATGGTCAAATCCTTTTTTAATTTCCAAGTCATATGAGAACTTTAATTAAAGTTTCATAACTTTAATTGAATAATTTAATTAATCTAATCAATTTAATTACTCTAGTGACTTGACTAAGTCAATCATTCACTTGTCTAACGAGTGTTGGTCCCGGTCATCCTTAGTTGATCGTGTCAAGTGTCAGGTCAACCATTTGACATTTGACCTTTGACTTTGACATTGACTTTGACCAAGTCACAAAATCATTCATTCTCTTCATAATTTCCCAATCGATTCCTTTTCGGTGTGTGATCTTATAGGTTCTAATTAGCGAGGCAGTGGATATGAATGATTCACTCTGAATCAAGTGTGAATTGTATCCCTCCATACAATTCTCCCTATTGGTGAAGGCTAATTATAATTAGTCCTTACAGGGCTTCCACAAGACATGAGTGACACCTAGCAGTATGTCGTGGCTACCCAAGCTAAAAAGAATTCATTTAGAGAACCAATGCAATTCGATCTTTCTCTAATTCAATACTCTATGTCATATTCTCAGGATATGGTAAACTTGTGTCAAAATTCCTAATATGACATCTCTAGATTATATGATTCAATTTGATGAAATTTCAAACATTCTTGTTTCAATTTCCATCCAATACTTTGGCCAAAGATTCACGAATCATATCTTTAGAGTATTTTCTCTTCCTACTAAGAGCAGAGATTCCTTGTTGTACATTCACTGTCTCTACATACATGCTGAGAATCCTGAGGAACACCTTTAAGTCACATCATTTTGATACGACCGTATAGTGCTCTCAAAGAGAAACAACATATACACAAGACAACTGTGATGTCTCAGGTCTAAGGATTAGGATTAATTTGCATTATCACAACTTAGAATTCTTTGTTTGACACTTGTGAGTAAGACTTCCATACAGGAATTATAGAGTTGATCGCGTTCAGTGGACTCCATCTTCTATAGAGCACCTAAACATTTGTCTTAGTGTCTCTACACAAATGACTTGAGACTAGTCATCCTCCCAATTGAGCAGACATAATGTGTACCAATCTTTGCGGATCACCATTGTCCAATTGGTGATCCTATGACCAAGAACATTTTAGGATACAATATTCATATGTATGGAAAGGTCTCGTGCATTTAACTTCTTTAGACCACTTTCCATTTATATCTTAATCCATGGACTTGTTACTTTGTGTACGTTATGTATCTAAAGCAACATTCTTACCCCTTTACTGCTATATATTATTTCCTTAGAATTATCCATTTTATATTGGCTTCTAGGGTATATATCTAACACGATGATGATGTCAAATTTTTTATGAAGTACAATTGTGAGGTAACACCTTCAAAACTAGCTCCCTTACTCATGAGTATAGAAGATAAAGGACTGACAAATGATGTAGTTGATAGTATGCATTTTTCTTCACATATGAAACAGCGCCCCATGGATACTTCTAAAACTCTTCAAGGTCTTCTGACAATTTCAAATACTGCATGTCAATGTTGACATGTTTTTCACTACCCAATAGCACAAAAACAGCAAAATATAGAAATTCAAGCTTCACGGCACCCTCCTCATCAGCGAGTCGATGAAGGCTTTTTCTAGTTCGGAAAAGGTCACAGTTTTATTGTTGTAGAAGTATTTCTTTTTCAATGAGCAGTTTTCATTAGTTGCAATCGAAATGAAAGGAAGGTTTCCGAACCTTAGCCCAGTGATGACGCAAAACTGCTACGCCATAAATTGTATCACCTTATTGCCAACAATGAATTTTATCCCGTTCACTTGGGAAACTGTCTTCGGATCAGCCCTCCTCAACAACAACCCGTTGACAATTTATGCAGTCCACTTAAGGTCCTCAATTAGTAATAGATGACCAAAACAACTGTCCTAGAACCTTTGTAACTGTTGCATACTCAATTTCTCCTTAATTGTACTGATGGCGGTCTTTGTATGGGAATGGGACAACGCCTTTCCCTGGAACTTTTCATCCTCATCAATCATCAGCTTTACTTTAGAAACCATATTTCCCTGCACACCAACATTATACAAATAATTTCAGACCGTTGAAATATACACAATAACAAAGCAATAAACACACATTACATAGGCAGATTAAGGCAATAAGCACGAGATATATCAATGATAAAAGTACAATAGAAAGGCAATAGAACCTGACATGCAATGCATGTATGTTCACTGATGTGTCCCATGACAGAAAAAATACGAATTCATTGTACCTTCAAGGCTTATATTTTCTCTCCACAAGTCTTGCTCTTATATTTTCCCATTTCCTTATGTTATATTTTCTCATTTCCTTCTGTTATATTTTCTCTCCACAAGGCTTGCTCTTATATTTTCTCTCCTCAAGGCTTCCTCAAAAATGCCACAAATTCCATTTGATACATCACTTTCATTTATAATGCTATGTATAAGACAATGTTTGGTTTATTGGATTAAACTGTGGAAAGAAATAGTCATTCCCATCAACTGTCAATCCCCCGAAATATGAGATAATACCAATGGCATTTTTTACCCAATTTCAATTTCTTATCTACTCTCAAACTCTCTCCACACCCCACTCTTATCTACATTCCATTTTACTAAATCTAGATTACATTCCATCCACCCAAACACCACCCAACTGTCAAAGTGATTTCATGCCCCAAGGATCAACTTCATACACGGTTTGAGAGAAAAGGCTAAAAGAACTAGCCAAACTGCATCAATGCTTCCTACAATCTACTCATCACCATACTGATATATATGTATGTCATAAAAAGAGAACAAATGAAATACAATACAAATGGAACATCAAAAGAAAATTTATGGACTCTGCCTGTATAGCAGAATAAATGGCTATTTATGTACAAACTACAGACATCAAAAAGCTACTGCAACTGCAAAACAAACTAAAAAGATTCATGTGGCTATTGTAGAAACTATAAATGAACACCTATAATTTCCCTTCTTTGGATGAAAGAAAACAACAAAGAAACACAGAATCCAATTGCATAAATCGCCAAAAGCATTAAAACCACAATGGAACGGGAAAAAAACAATAATTAACTAGCAATACAACATCAATGCAATATTTATACAATACCACTAAAATGGCAATACAACAACAAAATAACAGCAGTAAAGCGAATCCCAAATCAAATGCAAGAATCAATCCACAAAGAACAAACGCATTCACTGTTTCAAACAAGGAATCATCATAATCAGACAATTTCAGAGAAATCCCTAAATCAATTTCAAAGAAAACCCTAAACCCTAAACCAATTTCGAAGAAACTCCTAAACCAATTTCATAGAAACCCATAAACCATAAACCAACTTCAGAGAAACCCATAAACCCTAAACCAACTTTAGAGAAAACCCTAAACCCTAAGAAAATGACGATGAACAATACCTTTTGGAGGTGAACGATGGAGTTGAGCTTCGATGAACAAACACCGCTGGGAGAGGAAGAGCACTGTGTCATAGAGAGAGAGCTACACGAGCGAGCGAGAGAGAGAGAGAGAGAGAGACGACGGCGGTGCGCGACAGAGAAAGAGCGAAGAGAGAGTGAGAGCTGAGCAACAGAGAGACAGAGCAAAGAGAGAATGAGAGCTGTGCGAGAGAGAGAGACGGAGCCAAGAGAGAGCTGAGAGAGAAAACTAAATTTCAGAAAAAGTGTTATGTGTGTAATAATTGGACAATAAATATATATTTATAGGTTATATTTTGCAAAATTTGTGGGGAAATGTGGTATTTCCAGTTAAAATAAAAAAAGCGGTAGCATTAAGCGCTATTTCCCAAAATATAATGGTATCTTTATCGTTGAATAAGTAAATGTACCTTGTTTCTAATTGTGAAAGTAGAATATCATTTTTTAAGTAAATATGAAAGCACATTAGTTGGACATCTACGTTTTCATTTTTCAAAGCATGCATTGCAGAGACAATCGATTGAGTTGCCAATATTATATATATCATGGTAGCTCAAGTGGTAGTTTCGAGTGACTTTGCGATAAGACACGCATGCAGATGGGAGCCTCTGCATATTAATATTCATTTAATTTTTTTAATGTAAATATATTTTGGGGAGGCAGGGGGTACTTTGTAGAGGTCTAGGGGTGCTTTCCATCGCTAAGATTATTCAACTTGTGATTAAGTTAATTAGTATTAATTAACTACTATAATTTGCCTTGAGCCAAGTTGTGAGCTATTGATGTTGAAACGTGTTACGTGTGTGGTTAGAAACACCATCTATCCAACTTATTAATTAATTAAGGTAAAAGCTCTCCTCCGTACAAAAACCACGTATAAGGTATTGGTCAACTGCGACTGCTTCAACGAGTACGGCAACCCCAAACCTTTTTTCTTTCTTGTAATTGACCAAAAAGGGCAGGGAAACAAAAAAGAAAAACGTTGTTTTAAAAAAATAATAATAATTTAGGGGATGAAGCAACAGTGGAGCTCACTCTACTCAGCTATTTTGGCTGCCTGCCCTTTGTACTTAGAATGGAGACCTTATCGCCTTCTTTGAATCACTCATATTATGAAACTTCTTTGCATAAATTTTCAACCCAAAAACAATCAAGTTACAAGAGCATAAATATTTAATTGTATTTAGATATATATATATATATATGTTACGTACTGTTGGAAATCAAATCTTATAATTGAAGGATTGTAAATATTGTAATTGTCTTTCCTATATTATTAGGCCCCAAGATTTATGGGTCAAACCTAGATTGTAGCATTAATTAGGAATTATGCTAGAATAGGAGATTGTAAACCTAGTATATAAAGGATAGTATTATGTACAGCAGAATATCAATAACAGAACCTATTATTCCATCTCTTTTATTTTCTACATGGTATCAGAGCACTGATATCCGGTGGCTCGTGATTTACATCTTTATTTTCTTTTGAAACTTTTGAGGGTTTCACTCCCTTGGCAATGATTTGGGCCTCTAAGGCTGATTTCTGATTTTGGTAAAACAAAGCCCAAGCCACTGTTGTTGACATAGGCCAAAAGTCAGATGGGTTGGCGTGTGGAATTTAGACCCAAACAATGCCCCCAAGTCTGAATCATTTTGAAACGATTTCAGACTTAATGATTGGCCAATTAATGGTGCGCGCCAATTTGTTCCGTTAGCTCTAGCCCACGTATGCCTATTAACTTGGATTTCATGGGCAAGTGGGCATTTAACGACTAGTTAATTTGGGCAACCCCTCTTCTTCCTTTCTAAGCATGTAAGAACTCCTCCACTGTTCACTCAAAGCCTAATCTGGTCAATAAAGACCCATTTCGGTTGCCAGGTTATGAAATTGTAGAAGCTCCTGCGTATCCGAACAAGAAAGAAAATAAATAAATTTATTCAAAATAAATTTCTACGTGAATATGATGTGGTCAGAGTCATTGCATTGCCTTAAACAAAGATGAAGCCAATTACTTTTTCTTATTTAAGAAATTTGGAAAACTGTGAAAAATAATATATTTGGTGATGTGAAGTGGTAGAAAAACTTGTTATATAATGCACGTTGATTTGTAAAAGGCAAGTAAAAAACATAAAAGATTAGCCGCCAACAAACGCTCAGTGGCATAAATTATTTGACCCAATTATAAGAGGAAACAGGCACAGAGCGGCGAAGTCAGGATTTCATGTGTGTGGGGGCCTCTTATAAATTATAAAGAATCAAAATTTCGAACTCATAATACATACGAAAAATAGTATATATATATATATATATATATATATATAGAGAGCTTCCATTGAGGGATCCCTCAAATAAGTTATTTGAAGGACACCCCTTGTAGGCCCCACTCCGGATTGCATTTCACTAATCCAAACAGTCTATTTTGTAGTTACTCATTCAAATATCATCTCTACAAAAAATCACTTGAATCCGATATCATTTGACCACTCAATTGTGTTATTGAAATTTGAGTACTTTCTTGATGCAAGCGTTGTTCGTTAATTTTGTAGGACACAATTGGATATCGAAACGGTTTCCGATTTGTCTAATTTTTTGGAAGGATGATCTATGAATGAAGACCTAAAAAATAGATGGTTTGGATCATTGAGAAAAAAATTGTAGGGTACCCTAAAGGGCGTTCCTTAAATAATTTTATTTGAGGGATCCCTATATATATATATATATATATATATATATATATCACATATGTCAAGAATTATATTGCTTATTGGTTGCAATCATAATTGTCCTCAACAAAGGGATAGAAAAATACATTTTGAGCAAGAAAAATTGCAAGAGATAGACAAATAGTAGTGATTTAGCAAATATCTATAAAGCTTTAACCCCCATTAAACCCAATAGAAAGAAAAAAAATCAAAATTTCACAAACTAAAAAAAACCTTAGGTCCCTTCATGCATTCATATCATACATAAAAAAATGTTTTCGGAATAATCATTTTCTCAAGATAATTTTTGGCGGCTTTTATTCCTTACACATCAAATAAGAAAACTTGATTTTATGGGATTTTAGTATGAAGTATATATTGACTTAATGAGCCATCATTTTTAGCCTAAATCGTATTTTGCACTAAAACTGATTTTTCATATTTTGATTTGGTGGGAATTTGATTTTCTAGTATTTTAATTTGAATCCAAATATAGGGTACTTCCTTATTTACATTGTAAACTTAAGTAAATGGAGTAATATAGAAATAAATGAAAGTAAAAGGACATTTTCTGGTATTTTGAATGTTTCATCATCTCTCTGCTTTTGCTTTATATATATAGATAGATACAAATACATAACAGTATATTATTTTTAAAATATTAAAATATTAAGTGGGGGCCCGTGACCACACTGGTCCCAGTGTGGCTCCGCCCACAGAAGCAGCGCACCTTTGAAGATTCTTCAATAATGTCTCCCATGCATTGCCAATTTGCCACCATCCAGAAACTACGTATACGCACCTAAACTATTATATGACTAATACATAATTTTTCTTTATTTAAACTGTCTGAACTTAAGTTATATGACTAATATATCATGGTAGCTCAAGTTGCATTTTCGAGTGACTTTCCGATCAATTTTTTTTTTAATGTAAATATATTTTTGGGGTCAAATCCAAGTTACAAATGAGAATTCGCCATATTTCATGCCTTGCTTTCTTACCCAAAAATAATACTTGAGAACCAACACTCAAGTCCTCATCAGCAGCTGGAGACGTCATCCTTACAACTATATTTCATAATATTATATTTCTTCACGTAATTAACCAAACAAGAAAATGTATGGTAATATAAGACTAAGACATGCACAAAGCATACAACTACAATCCTTATAGGTGTGGTTTGGATGTGGTCTCTTGTTGCGAACATTTGCTTTCTCTTTCTCCAATCTTTTAGAAGTTAATTTGACGATAAAACTCTCTTAAAAATGAAAAAATAATTGTTGTATAGAATTTTCATATTCGGCAACCTCACTTATGAATTTCTCCTAATTTTCAGTTGGATCTTTTATTTGACCCTGCCTCGTGCAAGGTCATCAACAATTACTGTTGGTGAAATTTTTTACACATCCTCAAGGATTAAGCCATTAATATGAGTAGTGGAAGTGGGCCGGTTATAAGGAAAACAAGGCAAGTTGGACTATCTAAATGAAAATGCTTTTGTCACAAGCATTTTAGATTTTTACCTACCACCTATAGTCTTGACTTTGTATAAGGGTTACGTACCTACCCACATGAGACATCTTCCAACAAAATGAAGATAGATACCGCTAAACCAAATGGTAGTTGGTCAAATTTAAATGAAGCTTGAATATTTGGGTTTATGGTTTATTCAATTGAGATTTTAAAAGACTATTTATGGATAAATAAGTCCAGTGGATTTTAAAAGACTATTTAGGAATGTAATGACTTAAAAGATTTTTCTAAAAGATTTTTATAATCATGAATTTTTACGTTTGGATTTTAAAAGATTTATATCATAAGAATTTATAAGATTTGAAAGGACCACATGAATTTTTTACTTTTATGATGCTAACCAACCAACTTAGTCGGATGATGAGCAATTTGTTGATTCCTCCGGCTAGTCCAGTGCAGATCTCATGTGCAAGCAGCTGTTTATTTCGTTAGTTTCATTTTATTTTACAGAAAACTTGCATTTGAGAAGGAAGATAGCTTTGAAGCCTTATTGGTATGTGTAGAAAGGTCAACAATAACATCACATGCGCCCTCATATATTTGACTTATAGGACGACTTATTACTAACCAAGTTGGCACACTGCAAGCCATCTAGCCAAGTTGTATATCAAGAAACCATTCGTTATTCATATTTTTTTTTAATTTATCATCACCCTTTTCCTAGTCATTGTGTTTTCTGTTTTTCATTCCTTCCTCCAAACTCCATACAATCACCATTTGATTTGAACAATAACACGCAACATCAAGCAATCATCAAATAATGATAGCTTGCCTTGAAATTGGTTGAGCATGCATAAGATACATACAAAGCAAACTAGATAGCTGCAGCCTGTAGGTTCACTAGTAGCAAAGCTAACTGAAATAGTTTTCTATGTTGCTTGCTCTACTAGACACAGAGCAAAGAATGCACCTATTAATTACATTCCAAAAATATATTTGCTCTCTTTTCATGATTCATGATCAAACACAACCAAAAAGGAAGCACTATTCAAATTACAAAGAACCTGGGTCATTGGTACATAATCACAAACACCTACCATGCCAGATTTTTGGGTCAAATGTCTGCTTGCTCTTTTCTGTTTCTGATTTTTGTTTGAATATTGGGTTTTTTCGGTTTCTTGGCTGGGAAACATGTGCTTTGGCTTGGCACCAAAGAGTTTATTCCCCGTTGTTATTTTTAGCATCTGAAGTTGGTGAATGTCTAGGAAAAGCTCGGCTTGGGCTTGCTGCTTGCTTTGTTGTTCATCTTCTTCAGCAGGCAGAGAGAGAAAAAAAAATCCCACGTGAAAAATCCGATGGGTTAGGGTGGGATTTGAGATAAGGCTTGGTATTTATACCTCCCATTAAAAAATCTCACACAATCTCACATTTAAAACAATCCGTCGAAATTAGCAAGTTTTTGAATACCATAAAATTTTTTGTTACTTGTTTAAAGTCTTGATTGAATACCATTAGATTTCGACACCCTCATTTAAAAATCTCAATAGTCTTAATGGAATACCACAAGACTTGTTTAGATTATTTAAAAGTCTTAATTGAATACCACAAGACTTATTCATCTCAAAATAGTCTTTTAAAATCTCAATTGAATTATATCTCTCGTCCACGATAAGACATTTTACCAACAGAACCATATTAAGAAACGTTTGAGATATTTAGTATAACATTGAAGAAAACTATCTAGCAGTTGAAGAATAAATATTGCAAGAAATCGAAGGGGTGAAATATATAATTTGCCTCGAGCCAAGTTTTGAGCCAAGTTGTGAGCCATTCAAAATAAATAAAAAATGAAGTTTGGGAAGGAGTTCGCAACACAATTGGTGCCAGAATGGCAGCAAGCATACATGGATTATGATTATCAAAAATCCCTCCTAAGCTTTTAGAATAAATGAAACTTAAGCTTTTAGATCTCTTATCAGTAAAATCTTTGTCAGTATTTCCTTTGGTGGATAATTTTGGTCTGTATTACTTATTTTTTTAGCCCCATTACTTTTGCAGATTACTTCAAGAGATACATCAAAACCTTACATGAACATGGTGGATAACTCCTACCTTGGCAGCTCTGAGGAGGTGAGAATTCTTCATGTATAATGCTAAAGATAGGAAAGACAATTCAACCTTAAATCTTTCTAAGATATATGTTGAAAGGATTATGAATTTTTGTTCGTAGTAAATAACATTGTTACTTTGCCCAAATGTGCGAATTTTTGTCGAGATAGACCTATTCTAGCGAATTTTAGTCGGGATAGACTTATCAGGCGTGTTTTGTACGGCAGAGACCTTTCCCGCCTGATTTTTGTTAAGGAAGACCTATCGCGGCAATTTGTCTAGTAGGCGAATTTTTTGTCGGACAAATTCCTCTTACATGCTCTGACATTCTTATGATTTTAGGCTTACTATCACAAATCGTCCCTAAGGTTTACGAAACTATCATATTGCATCCTTAATATTTTTTTGTGTCATTCATGGTTCTCAAGGTTAGTATGTGTGATCACAAATGGTTTCTGCCGTTAGGTTCCGTCAAAAACTCCGTTAGTTTGCTGACATGAATGAATTTTAAATGAAAAAAAAATTAAAATTTTTTGCATGGACCATTTGTGATAGGTGCGTGAACCCCATGGATGTTTTGTAATATATACATATGCCACGTCAGCAAACTAACGGAGTTTTTGACGGAACCTAACAGCAGAGACCATTTGTGATCACACATACTAACCTTGAGAACCACCAATGACACAAAAAAAACATTAAGGATGTAATCTGATAGTTTTGTAAACCTTAGGGATGTTTTGTGATAATAAGCCATGATTTTATTTGGAGGCTATCTGAAGCTTGGCCTAAAGTTCTTTCTAATCTGATATGGCACT
Source organism: Prunus fruticosa (assembly GCA_018703695.1). NCBI lineage: Eukaryota > Viridiplantae > Streptophyta > Magnoliopsida > Rosales > Rosaceae > Prunus > Prunus fruticosa. The sequence continues at coordinate 41,593,356 of CM031917.1, read as the reverse complement.
TGCCACCACTGCAGGTTACCAAGCTTATGGAGAGGGTTGAAACTACGTTCATCAAGCATTTCTCAAACGCAAATCACAGAAAAGGAATGGCCGTCTTAAGGCCAAAAGCAAAGATAGAAAGACATAGGATAACATTTGCCATGGGTAAGGCCTCTAGCTAAATCAGTAGAGTTAAATTTTTTACACTGAACAAGGACAGTTTTGGTATCAATTTCCTCCCTTTGAATCTGTTTATTGGAAATGTTTAGGTTGCTTTGCTGGCTGCACAGCTGCTCTTATATTAGCACTTATTTTGATGGTGCGTGCTCGCAATATTAACAATGCCAACAATCCTGAATTTGACAAAGGAAAAACCCAGTACATGGATAACATGTTTCCCTTATACAGGTACTTATATTTAGGCCCTTGCTTTACTATTCTTCTTCCCAAGTTTCCAACCAAAAAATAATACTCAATTCGTTTGACATGTTAAACTTTCTTGCAGCTTGTTTGGATTCATTTTTCTGCACATGCTTATGTATGCCGGCAACATATACTTTTGGAGGCGGTTCAGAGTCAATTACTCTTTCATATTTGGTTTCAAGCAAGGAAATGAGTTGGGCTACAGAGAGGTTCTTCTTCTCAGTTTTGGTCTGGCAGTGCTAGCACTTGCTTCTGTGCTCTCAAATCTTGACATGGAGATGGACCCCAAAACCAAAGATTACAAAGCACTAACCGAACTTCTCCCTCTCTTCTTGGTTTTGGTAAGATCATAAATTCAACCATTTCATTTTTACAGCTACATTGGCTCATCACACTTCTAGGATCATATACTGAACTAAATTCTTTTTATGCAGCTTGTAGTTTTGATATTATTATGCCCCTTCAACCTCATATATCGCTCAAGTCGCTACTTCTTCCTCGTTTGTCTGTTTCACTGTATCTGTGCTCTTCTGTATAAGGTAATTAAAGTCAATTGAAGACACTTTTTTTCTTCTTCTTCAAAGTGAAACTGAATGAACTTAGTTGGATGGTCTAATAATCTGAAAGTTTTGCTTCTTTTTCAGGTCACACTCCCGGATTTCTTCTTGGCAGATCAGTTAACTAGCCAGGTCAGTAAAATGATCCTCCCAAGTCCTAAATCACACATTGCAGTCATATTTTTTTCCTGTTTTTCTTCTCTCTGTTTGAAATAACTGAGTGTCAATAAATTGTTTTCTTGTAGGTGCAAGCCATTAGAAGTCTGCAATTCTACGTTTGCTATTATGGTTGGGGAGACTACAAACTCAGACAAAACACTTGCAAATCAAACGATGTCTTCAACACTTTCACTTTCATCGTTGCTTGTATTCCGTATTGGTCTCGTCTCCTTCAGGTACACAGCTCATCCCTTCTTTTCTTGCAAATGTCCTCCTAAGAGCTTCATTATCCGCCCCAGCCAGACACTTAGAAAAGTTTGCCGTTCCATTTTCTTGCAGTGCCTCCGCCGCTTGGTTGAAGAGAAAGATCCTATGCAAGGTTACAATGGGCTGAAACATTTCTTGACAATAGTAGCCGTTAGCATGAGGACAGCATACAATCTTGAAAGTCTTAAAAATGAAGTGAACTGGAAAATTCTTGCTGGGGTTTTCTCAATTGTTGCAGCAATCTATGGAACATATTGGGATCTTGTTGTGGATTGGGGACTTCTGCAACGCAATTCCAAGAACCGCTGGTTAAGAGACAAACTCTTGATCCCTTACAAAAGTGTATATTTCGGAGCCATGGTGAGTACTAGCTATATCGAGTAACGTTCTCTTGCCAAACTTATATATGCTTATATTGCAATGTGAAACACATGTTCAGGCAAGAATCAACTTGATCAATTGCAGGTTGTGCTTAGTATTTTCTGACTATTTTGGACAAAACAATGCAGGTGTTGAATGTGTTGCTGAGATTTGCCTGGTTGCAAACTGTTTTGAATTTCGATGTTTCTTTCATGCATAGACAAACAATGATATCGGCTGTGGCCAGCTTGGAAATAATCCGTGGTGGGATATGGAGTTTTTTCAGGTTGGAAAATGAACATCTGAACAATGTTGGCAAGTACAGGGCGTTCAAGTCAGTTCCATTGCCCTTCAACTATGATGAAGACCAAGGCAAACATGAGTAGCCAAAGAAACTACAATTTACAAATTATGGAAATCAGAATCAGTGTTGGCCTTTTGTGCTTCAACAAGCTGCAACTTTTGAGGAAACAGGGGGCACATGTCACAAAACTCAGGAGGAAACAGAGGGCACAGTGGATTTCGTAACAGGAAAATTGGACTCCTAGTGATGAAAAATCCTACACCAATTTTCATAAACAAACCCAAAAAATGACAGCTAGTCTTATTGAATTTAATTTTTATTATTAAATTATTGGGCTTGTCAGATATAGATCCCTACAATTTTTATTTCCTAGACATATACCCATCATTCTATAAATCTATGTGTAAAACCCAATTTCAAACTCAAATGACCAGTAGGATATAATAGGTCATAGTATTCCTATGTTTTTACATCAATCATTGCCATCGGACTTCATATTTTATTTATAATTTATTCCAAGCATTTCATTAATTGCCATAATTGTAATTAAAACTCCCTATTAATAGCATATCAATCACCTCATTTCTGTTGGTTTCCATTCCCTCTAACATATCGCTCCCTAAAATTGCAAATATATATATATATATATGTGTAAATCACATATCCAATAATGTACATATGAAAAATATAAATATAAAAATATAGGTATATTATTTACCCAAAAAATGAACAAAAATAGATCAGTTACTTTGTAATTGAAATTTCCATACAATTTACATAAATTAAAAATAGGTACACAATCATTTATAGAAAATAGGTATGTCGTATAATTGAAATTTATGCACATTTTTATAAATTAAAAATAGGTACATTATTTAGAAGAAGAAAATAAGTTTATTATACTAGGTAAATTGTTTTACTAGGTATACATTATTAGAGAAAAAAAAATAGGTACATTATTTAGAGAAAAAAATAGATACAAAATTTAGCAAAAAAATAGGTTCATTATACTAGGTAAATTGTTTTACTAGGTTCGTTAATAGAGAAACAAAATAGGTACATTATTTGGAGAGAAAAAATAGGTTCATTTAAAAAAAATTGTTTTCATAAACCAAACAATAAAAAGATGATCAAATTATTTTTCATAAAACAAGTAATAGGTATTTTATTTAGAGAAAAAAAAAAATAGGTACATTATTTAGAGAAAAAATAGGTTCATTAAAAAACATGTTTTTCAAAAAACAAACAATAAATAGATTATCAAATTATTTTTCAACATAATTAGAATGTACACTATTATTCATAAAACTATAATAAAATAGAATACTAGTCGTATAATTCATAAAAGGAAAACAACATTAATTCCTAAATTTAATATTGAATTTAAATTACTAATAAGTTAAATAGATTACTAGTCGTAATTCATAAAAGGAAAACAACATTAATTCAAAAATAGATTACTAGTCGTAAAATAGATTACTAATACTTTAATATTTAATTTCAAATAAGTTTTTAAATTAATTCCTACATCCATTATAACTATTTGGAGATCTTTCCAAATTCAACGTGTCATTAGTTACACTCCCTCATAACACATTAACTTATAAATAGGGGTAGTTTTGGAATCTGAAAAATACAATAAATCAGATTTTAAGTTATATTAGGTAACTTGCTTAGTTGGATCCTAGTCATCGGATATTATTTGAAAAAATTGGGTATTTTAAATAGAAAACTAAAGGAAAGGGTTGTAGGTGATTTAAAGTGAATTTTATGGGTTTAAGCTCAATTTACTATAAATTATTTTGATGCCCTATTGAGTGTTTTGGGTTTTATTATGAGGTTTTGGGGTTGAGTTTGTTTTAAGAAATGGATGGTAGTTTTGTAATTTATAAGAAGTTCGAAGCTTCTTTGTTATGTTGTAAATGAGTTTTTAGTGTGTTTCTAAAGTTCATTTTATATAGGATTTTTATAATTTGGTCCCCTGTATTGGGTATAATAGTGAATCTCTCTTGTTTTTTAAAATTATTTATTGATGAATGCAGTTGCATTTGTATTTCTTTTAGTTTTTTTTTGTCGGGAAAATCGTAAATGCAATTCATCACATTTACGTAATGTAATCGCATTGACCAAAGACTAATTAACAGATCGACCATTTGGGGTCTCATCAGAAACAGAGTTCTTTTCTTTGTTATTCTTAGTATTACTTTATTTTTAGTTTTATTAGTTTTTTGTGGTCAACTAACAGCCAAGCCAGCCAAGTTAGAGGAAATTATTCCAGCATGATCAATGGTTAAATACTCGATTAGATAACAGAAAATTTTGATAGTTGACCATATCTAGAATTAGAATAGTTCCGTGTCGTAAACTTCCCTATATACAATTTCATATGAACACGAACCAGAGAAGTTTTGTTCAGAATAAAAAACGAACAAGGCAATTCCATATGAGCCTATGCTAATTGGGTATTGCCAAAATCAACCACAGGACATACTTGTGTTCTTTGTTTGTTGCATCTTAATGATTTACCTGGCATGCCTAAACCGTCTTCTTCCCCATCACCGAAGGCTTGCAGTACAGAATTGTGGAAGCTCTCAACACTGCAGATTTCACTCTGATATGGTGCATGATGGGAGGCAGATTGTATCATGTTCACTCATCCTTGTCAGCGTCCTCATCGTAGTAACTGAAAGGAAGAGGGACAGACTTGAAAGCGCGGTACTCGCCTACATTGTTTAGGTGCTCGTTCTCTAATCTGATTGAATTGTACACGTTAATTGGTCAAGGCTTTCCCAAAATATACATTTCAAAACTGTAAGTCTCAATGTTGAATTACATGAGGAAAAAAATACCTGAAGAAGCTCCAGATGCCACGACGAATGACCTCTAGGAAAGCGATGATGGTTGATATTGTCATTTTATGAACGGTACTCAGTTTAAATTCCAACACCAACTGCATCCAAGCAAGTCGCAATACTACATTCAAGACCTGAAATGGATTCCCATAAGCATATTGAATTAATAGCAGAAACTGTAACATAAAACCACATCACTCTAGAATTCATCAGTCGCATTACCATGGCTGCAAAGTATATGATCTTGTGTGAAACTAGAAGTCTATCTCTCAAATACTTGTTCTTTGATTTTGTTCGCAGAAGGCCCCAGTCTACTACAATGTCCCAATACATATTCATTGTTGTTGCAACAGCCGAGCATATCAAAGCCAACACCATCCAGGATGTCTTTCCCTTTTTTAGTTCATAAGCAGTTCTTATAATAACAGCAACAATTGTTGAAAAGTATTTTAAACCATTGCACATGTGCTTCACATCCTTTTCTTCACAAAATCGACGTATGCACTGCAAGACAACATATGCTATCTGTCAGTTCATCTTTTCGCCGCACAGAAGAGGTGATTTTTCAATGATTAGTATGAAAACTGTAAGCTAAAACATAGGTGATACTGTCTATCTCCGTATACTTTTCCATCATGGACAAAAGTAGCACACGCCTCAGAACATACTAGAAAGTAAAAATGTAATGAGACCTGTAGGAAGCGCATCCAAAATGGTATGACAGCAATAATGAAATATAAAGTATTGTAGACACCATGACTATGGCACTTGCTTTGCCTCCTTGAGTATTCTCCCAAACCGTAGTAGCAAATGTATAACACAAAACTCCTTAAGGCTTGCACCTGAGACCAAACAGAATTAAATATCTGAGTAAAAACTGCGTCATAAGTTATTACTAATTGAAGCCAATAAAGGTACAAGGAAGCTTTAAAACCTGGCTAGTAAGCTGGTCTGCCAAGAAAAAGTCTGGAAATGTCTCCTGCAAAATAAAGGGTAAGACTTATTTATATTTAGCTCCATTGTCTACTTATTTCTATTGGATTGTTTCCCCATGCATTACCGGGTAAAGAGGGGCACATATGCAGCGGAATAAGCACCAAATGAAGAAGAAACGACTTGAACGGTATATGATGTTGAAAGGGCAGAAGGTGATGGCAAGGACCAACTGCACAGAGAAAGGTAACACTGTAATTTGCACAAACTAAGGAAGTTTTAAAACAAAGGCACCAGGCTTTACTTCAGTTAAAAAAAAGATTACGCAGCAGAAATAAATTTTGAAAATCAAGCTTAAAGGATTCCACAAAGAAAACTGCAGCTACTTTTAAAAAATCTTACAATAAGTAAGCCCAAAGGAACCAATTCAGTGAGTGTCTTGTATTTTTCAGCACTTGAGTCCATGTCCAAGTGTAAGTTTGCCAGGAGACCACCCAATGCAAGTACTGCAAGACCAGAACTAAGGAGGAAAACTTCCCGGTAACCCAACTCAGTTCCTTTCTTGAAACCAAATATAAAGGCATAGTTGACTCGATAACGCCTCCAAAAGTATATATCTGCTGCATACATGAGCAGGTGTAGAGTGATGTATCCAAATAAACTGCAAGGAAACCCACTTACGTGTTAGAGAAAATACAGGTCAAATGAATAGTAGAACTTTTCATAGTAGAATACCAGAGGGCTATTGATTACCTGTAGAGTGGGAAAATATTTTCCATGTACTGTGCACCCTCCTCCTTATCCATTAGTTTTCGAGCTTCTATTCTTAATATAATAGCAACCATTAGTGCAATTGAGCAACCACAAAAGAAACCTGAAAGTCAAAATAAAATAGGAATTCATTAGTGACACTGATAGAAATCCTCCTTTTCATACTTAAATTACTTGCATAAAGCACTGGAAAAACATGTTGCGCAGTCATCTTTGTATAAAATGGTTGATCAAAAAGGTTAATTGGCACTAACAATACTTACCGGAGAAAAATGTTACACCATGCTTTTCTCTTTTTGCTTTTGGTCTCAATGACTTCATACCTTCCCTGCGATTTGAGTTTGAAAAGTTTTGTATGAAGGTAGCCTCCGCCCTCTCCAAGAGGTTAGTAACCTACAAATAAACGTAATGCAACAGTAACTGAATAGAAGATATTCATAAAACAATTGCATATATTGAATTATGAATGCTGAAATGATTAACAACAGAAGATCAGCAAATACATATGACAAACCTCATCAGAACTGCCAAGATCCAAGTTATCGACTATTAGCATGTATGATCTGGCTGCTCTTCTTGATGTGATCTGTGGTTATTATAATGGATTTTTCATAAGAATACTTTGTTTCAAGAGGATATACGCAGAATTCTGACACAATTAGGTTTGAAGTATCTCTTACCTTCTCATACTTTTTCATAATCTTTGAAAATGCTGAGAGGTTCATAAAACTGGTTCATCCATTTGCAAAAGTGTAAGTACATAATACTTGGACAACCCAAACAAAGGCAAGAAAATGTATCCAAAGAGGAAGGCATGCTGACACAATAACTTTTTATCACCTGTAGTGCTTAAGCAGTTGAAGCTTATGGTAAAATTGAATGAACACAGCTCTTAGTCGTTCTTCCACTCTCTTCAGCTCCTCTTTATCAAAGCTCAACTCTTCTTCTCTGGAGTCTTTAAAAACACATTTTATGGTTGATATTGGAGATTCAAGTGTATTCTTAATCTTCACATGCTCAAGAACCTCCAGAGGATCTTCTTGGTAGTCATAGATATTCAACACCTCTCTGTCATCACTACCAGGATTTTTTATATGGGTTGGATTGACTTCTGAAGCACCGGGGCTCGGTTCTCGCTGATGCTTCTCATTTTCAGATGTCAAACCCATAGGCTCATTTCCTGCACATTTGGCAAGAAATTTTAACTAGATGATCTCATTAACAGATATTTGACTGTGATCATCAACCAGAACTTCATAATTAACCGCTCTTGATTAAGTGTTAATCCCAAAGAAAACCATCCAGTTTCAGATGATTAAGTGTTATATTTTCACAGCATGCAAGTCTTCTATCTAGCATATACATTCATATATAGCACAAAATGATCTTACTTCTGCATTTACCTGAAGAGTCAGCTGCACTTGACTTATTACTTGTCAGCAGCACTGCAGATTTCCTATGTCTCTTTGAATTAGAACCATATTGTTTTCGATTCTTCACTTTAATCCTGAGTGCAACCAAAGCCTCCATTTGTTTATCCAAATGATTTGCTTCTTGCTTCACCTCCTTCACCTTGTCCTTGTAAAAAGTATTGACCTTGTTGAGCTCTTCGTCGAGTTTTCTGAAGAATGTTACCTCAATTTCTCCACCCTCTTCAGACTGCTTCAGGAACTTGGTCTTGTAAAACTGTGTTAGCAATAGTCAATTAATTGAATTATGTAGTCAATTAATGTGTTAATTATGTAGTCAATTAATGTTTGGCACCTACAATATTTGGGGGGCTTGACTAGGTTGGTTGCCTAACTAGGTTGGTTGCCTAACTTGGTTGGTTGCCTAACTTGGGGGGCTTGACTAATGTCTTAGGAACTTGTATATATATGTGTTGATTGTAAGTAATGAAACATAAGTGAAAAATCAGAAAATATTCTACAACTCTCATTCTCTCTACACTCTCTACACTTTCCACTCTTTACTCTCAATATTCTCTATGTTTTAGCATGGTATCAGAGCCTATGGCTAATCCTTAAGATCCTCTATCAAATTGAGATTTGATGGGGAGATAGATGCAACTTTATTTGGGTGCTGCAACTTTATTGTCATTACTGGTGTTTCTTTCTCCAAATCTCGACTCTCATACGTCGTCGGATTTGAGGGGGAGTGACATTGCTGCTCATCTATTCCCCTGCAATTCTGTTACCTATCTGCCATGACTGATTCTTCTACATCTGAGCTTCAGTCAGCTTCTGTTTCTCAAGTGCCACTGCTTTTATAGTTCTGACAACCCCTTCTCTTCAGGGGGAGAGGAGGAGTGAAGAGAAGTTGTGTCTGCAATAATGGAAGTATTTGTGATGCTGCTAGTATTGTTGTTGCTGCATACTATATTGCTCTTGCTGGTGCCCAGTGTCTTAGATTTCTCTCACTGGTGCCAGTGCCACTGATCATATGGCTCCATCGACCCCTTCTCTTCAGGGGAGATGGGGAGTGAAGAGAAGTTGCCCTCCGCCTGTTGCTCCTCCCCAAGTTGTCTGCCCCTGCCTTGTCTTGCCGGTGCCAGTGGCTTATCACACGCTCTTGCCTGGTACCAGTGTTGCTCTTGCTGCTGTCGATGTTATTGTCTCTTATTGAGGACAGTGTTGTTGTTGCTTCTACCGTGTTCTTGCCTTTACCGGTGTGTTTCCGATGTGGTCATGCCCGTTGACCTTGCCTTTGCTTTACCTTGCCTTATCCTATTATTTAGGGTTTTGTTGCCCCTCTGGGCTTTCTTTGCCATGCCTTGCCACCTTGCCTTTGCTTGGCCTTTATTTGCCTTACCTTGCCTTACCCTTTCTTTTTAGGGTTTGGTTTTACCTTGACGTGTCTTTCCCTATTTTAGGGTTTGGTTGTGTCCTTGCCGTGTTCACAGGGTTTCTGTGTACTTTACCTTACCTTTGCCGTGTTCACAGGGTTTCTGTGTATTTGCCGTGTTCACAGGGTTTCTGTGTCCTTTACCTTATCCTTGCCGTGTTCACAGGGTTTCTGTGTCCTTTACCTTACCTTTGCCGTGTTCACAGGGTTTCTGTGTTCTTACCGTGTTCTCAGGGTTTATGTGTTCTTTGCTTTGCCTTTGCCTTGTTCGCATGGTTTATGTGATCTACCGACCAACCGGCTGCACTTGGATTTGGTGTTGCCACCGACAGACCGAAATGATTAACTTCGATGTGGCCTTTGCTCCACGTGTGGCCCACCATGTGGTGGTCCTACGTGAGGGGGCATGTTGAAGTGGATCGACATTTTATTAAGAAGAAGCTCGATGCAGACATATTAATGAAGGAAGTCTCTTGTTATAGCTTTCCACAACTCTCTTGGCAAGTTGGGCATTGGTGATATCTATGCACCAACTTGAGGGGGAGTGTTAGCAATAGTCAATTAATGTGTTAATTATGTAGTCAATTAATGTGTTAATTATGTAGTCAATTAATGTTTGGCACCTACAATATTTGGGGGGCTTGACTAGGTTGGTTGCCTAACTAGGTTGGTTGCCTAACTTGGTTGGTTGCCTAACTTGGGGGGCTTGACTAATGTCTTAGGAACTTGTATATATATGTGTTGATTGTAAGTAATGAAACATAAGTGAAAAATCAGAAAATATTCTACAACTCTCATTCTCTCTACACTCTCTACACTTTCCACTCTTTACTCTCAATATTCTATATGTTTTAGCAAACTGCCTGCAACCATCTCCGTGCAATGTGTTGACATCTATCACTTGGTCCTCGATATCTCCATTAGTGTTCTGGAGACTGCTAATTTGTAGCTCTATTCCACTGATGGTTCTGTTAGGAGGAGGAGCACCAGCAGCAGCAGTTTTGTGGTCCAATAAGTCTCTAGAGTGCTTCCTCTGCTTGTATTCTCTGAGCTCCCTTAGTATCCTCTTGAGACCATTATAATCCATGTAGGCTTCTGCCCACTCAGGCACCATTTTCTTCTTGAACTCTTTCCCGAATTTCATCTTTCTTGATGGTTGATTGCAAAAGTGCTTATGTTACAGGATTACAAAAAAAAAAAAAGCTCTTCTTAACTAACAGAGCAAATCTTCATGAAGCAGATAAAGCAGAACATTGACAAAATGGAGTTGAGCCAAAAAACCCAATGAGAGAATGAACTCAATACAATCTCATTAGTTTATTTATTGCAGTAATTTGTTTATAATTTACACGTGCACCCACATAGAGCGAGTCAAATCATCAAGTACCAAAGAAGTTGACGAAGAAAGTGAGAGTAAAATTAACAAAGTAATGTTAAATATACCTTTGCTTTTCATTTACTTAAACCCCAACTAAGAATTAATGCAGGCAGATGGGTTTTTCTCAGAGACCCATCTACGAAACCGCCATTTCCCCACCTCTTTCTTCGTCTCCAAGTTGCCAGGCCAGAGAGCTAGAGTCACACCGAGTGAAGTCAGTTGTGACACAGCAGAAAATAAAAGTAAAGAACACATTACATGCAGGCCCGTGACACAGCAGAATGCGAAACAGAAACAGTTTCTACACGCGTCATCACCGTAATCATTGGAGGGTTGGGTGGCTTGCTCTTGAAAAGCAGCAGCCTGTATTTATTTTTGTTGCATTGTAATTTTGTACGTGAAGCGTAGCGTCTGGCATTGATGATGCGGTGGTGCCCTCGGGATTTACCCACATGCAATTTTGCAAGGAGATGCTCTCTCATCAGCGTCAGCCTCAGCCTCAGCCTCATCTCCAGCCTCAGCCTCAGCCTCGGCCTCAGCGTCGCGTGTTTATATTGGTAAAAATAAAAGATAAAATAATGCCCAAAATCCAGGGGATGTTGTTGTGGGTGATGTTTCCCTCCGCCGCCGTTCTTTAGCACCGCCATTCGCTATTCATGAATAAACTCGCCAACTTAAGCTAGGGCTTTTTGGGCTTTGTCTCTATGATTTCATCGTTTTCGTCTTCTCTTCTGAACCTCTCCACTGGGCTGGGATGATCCAGCTCATACCATTCTGGGCTGGGAAGCTCCGGCTCATACTGTTCTTCTTGGGCTTTGCATCCATTCTTGTTATGCATCATCAAAATAATTTTCTTATAATTAAAGGATATTGGGAGAGGGCAAAATGAAGATAAGTGGAACTTATTTAAATGAAACTTGAGATAAACTTACGTGCACCACCACCGTTGTATGCATGCAACGCATGCCTCAGATTCATTGTGATACATATACTGTCATTTAATTGCACACATAATCATGAATGCTATGTATCCAGAAATTGAAAGGTGTGATCGTTACATTACCATGCGGTGATGTGACAGACATACTTGAGAATTATTCCGAAATTAATATATAGATATAAATATTATAATACGAATGAATTAATAACATCACGTGTTGGTAATTTGGCATAATCTCCAATAAATTACAAGGTTGAGGAAGTGAACGAGTCAACAACACGCAGTTATTAACAAATCTATTTGCGATTATATTAATTGAATGTGTTGATCAGTAAATGTAACACTTGGAACCCGACCTAACTAATCGAATGGAATGATTGACTTAGTTTAGTAATTTAGGTTTTGTTTTGGTTTCTTGTTAGATAATAACAATGAAAATATTTTAGATGGCATCCCATAAATTATGCATATATTTGAGAAGATCTTCTGCCATAATAAGAATTTACTTTGATAGCAGCATTTTCCTCTTTGATTATTTTCCAGGTTCAAGGCCCAAAGCCAAAATAAAATGATTGCAGTATTTTGCATTCGTTATGTGGAAAGAGTATTGTTTTTTGTTAAATATTTTGGGCAGAAAATTCAAATATATTGACTTTAATTGGCACAGAAAATTCAAATGAAACCACCTGCGGCTGGGCTCTGCCTAAGGAAAATGAAATGTGCCAGACTGACACGTTTGGAGCGTTGACGATGAAACGAAACCCGCTCTTTTCTAAGAATTTAACCGCCACCCCCGAAACAGTCTTCCCAGTCCAAACTCCCTCCTCCTCCTCCTCCTCAACAAGACATCACAACACAGCTCCATCTCTCTCTCTCTCTCTCTCTCTCTCTCTCTCTCTGGGCTCATTAATGAAAAGAATCCAGGCAGAGATACAGTGCTTGTGAACCATGTCGTGTTGAAATTCAATTGCAGAGAGAGATTCTGATTTATTAATGGATCTGAGTGTATCCAGGAGCAGGAGGCGAATATCACCGTATAACACCATCTTAGCCACTCTGGTCGCCCCATTGAAATCCGGGCTAATTACTACAATGAATTTGATGAAGATATTGGCTGCTCTTTTGGTCTCTCTCCCTGTTCTGGTCACCCTCTCTCTCGTTCTTCGCAGCCCACCTCCCGATCGGATCAAAGGCTTCGCAGACGCCAGAGTTATACAAAGACTCACTCGTAACGACACCTCTTCATCCAACTCCGGTAACCATATTCAAATTCTCAATATCCTTCAATTGTTTGACTTTTTTTTTTCTGCGTTTGGCGGCTGAGAAAAAAAAAATGTAAGAGAAGAAATAACAAAATCTCATACGCTGAATTCTTCATTTTCTGCTTTCTACATGCATATTTATAATTTGGTTCTGCTGTGGAAAGTGGGTTACGATCAAAGTTCCATCTTTTTAGCCATTTCACTCTCATTTTGTTTGTTTTCTGGTTTTACAATTACAATGTGCAGAAGATGGTTTCTCTGACCACACCCAGATGCCCAAAGACACGCTACACGATGGACTAATTGCTCCTGGGTTCGATGAAGGCTCTTGCCTGAGTAGGTACCAATCCAATTTATACCGAAAAATTTCACCCCACAAACCATCTTCTTATCTTCTCTCTAGACTACGAAATTATGAACGTCTTCATAAAAAATGTGGACCCAATACCAAATCCTACAAAACAGCAATGGCACAACTCAAGTCTACTGATCAGGGCAACAGTAGTGTTGGTGGTTCAACAGAGTGTAAGTATGTGGTTTGGATATCTTACAGTGGCTTGGGGAACAAGATACTGACCATAACCTCTGCTTTCCTCCATGCTCTGCTCACAAACAGAGTCCTACTTGTTGACCCTGGGAAGGACATGGCTGATCTCTTCTGTGAACCATTTCTTGAAAACTCATGGTTGCTCTCTAAAGACTTCTCCATTAAAGAAAAATTCAACAAATTTGATCAGAAATCTTCTCATTGTTATGGGAACATGTTGAAAAAAAAGAAAAACACTTCATCAGAATTAGTGCCATCATTTCTCTATCTCCATCTGGCTCATGATTATGATGAGCAAGATAAGCTTTTTTTCTGTGATGAATATCATAGTCTTACTGGGAAGGTCCCTTGGTTGATAATGAGAACAGATAACTACTTTGTCCCATCACTTTTCTTGATGCCCTCTTTTGAGCAAGAACTTGAAAAGCTGTTCCCAGAGAAGGAAACTGTTTTCCACCACTTGGGTAGGTATCTTTTCCACCCCTCAAATCATGTATGGGGGCTAATCACAAGGTACTATCAAGCTCACTTAGCAAAGGCAGATGAAAGGATTGGCATTCAAGTTAGAACTTTTGAGTCAGGCCCTAGCCCACTTCAGCATGTGATGAATCAAATTTATGCCTGTGTTTTCAAGGAGAAGTTGCTGCCTCAAGTGGATAAGCAAAAACCCGTTGTCACAGCTCCATCAGGGATCCCAAAACTGAAATCTGTGCTAATTACTTCTTTAACCTCAGGATACTCTGAGAATATGAGGAATATGTACTGGCAACACCCAACTGTAAATGGGGACTTAATTGGGGTTTTTCAGCCAAGCCATGAAGGGCATCAGCAGACAGATAAGAATCTGCATGACAGAAAAGCTTGGGCTGAAATGTATCTCCTGAGTTTGTGTGATGTGTTGGTCACAAGTGCATGGTCAACGTTCGGATATGTGGCTCAAGGTCTTGGTGGCCTGAAGCCATGGATTCTGTACAAGCCTGAAAATCAGACAATGCCTAATCCACCTTGCCGTCAGGTCATGTCGATGGAGCCTTGTTTCCATGCTCCCCCATTTTATGACTGCAAAGCAAAGAGAGGGGTTGATACAGGTGCGCTTGTACCTCACGTGAGACATTGCGAGGATATGAGCTGGGGCCTTAAGCTAGTCGGTAGTCATGAATCTCATGATCAGTTGTAGCTGCTGTTTTTCTGGAATGTAATGCGACAAAGTCATTTTGTTCTGGATCAGATTGTTGATGAGTTATGTGGTAGAATGACTTTGCTATTGAATGTAAATAAAGTATTCTTTACTTTTGCACTGCCACTGTTGCTTGTTAGAGGAGAGCTGAATGCCTGGATATGGATTTAACTATGATTTAAAGTACCTTATTGAATGTATGCTTTTCCCAGTGAAAGGCAGCTCATCCTTTTCATTTGCCATCTACCCATCAACATACCACTTCCAAAATTGAAACTACCATTTTAACTATCATGATAACAAATGAATCAAAGAGTCATTATACACAAGTTTCTTATGGATTGCATTTGATCATATCAGTAAAGAGGAAATTATCATTTGCCTCGATTGAAAAATATAAAAATTATTGAACAAAACATGTTGCAATAGTCCCATCACTGCCATGGGAGAGAGAGGGGGAGAGAGAGGAAAAAAGAGAGGCAACCATGAGAGAGAGGGTGAGAGAGTAGGATTTCACACCAGTCATTAAACATAATGCCCAAAATACAAACCAGTATCTAACTAGTAAACATCATTCATACGGCCAAAGTTCCGGACTTGCTCCGTCAGAAATCAAGGTCTTAATTCTTTCTGCCTTCGCACAGGATAATATGGTAGCCATGCCTGCACAATTTCCCAAAACAACAAAATCAGCTAACTGTGTTGGCAGTGAGCACAATTTGAGTTCAACTTTAGGATATCTTTAAGCAGATAATCCAACAGTACATATCACTATACATACTCAAAACAAGATCTATGGAGTAGCATGAATTACAAATGATTCTTCAAATGGTAGCAGCCAACCACAATCAATAGGCAAACTGATGTGGCCTACAACATGGGTTATGCCATATAATTTAATCCAATCCAATCTACTAACAACAGCACAGATATTGCTAATTAGCTATGCAAACAGGGCAATCTAACCAATTGGCCAAAATGGTAGCTTTAAAAAATTTGAAAGATTGCTTCTTTTCAAAAAAAATTTGAAAGATTGGAACTTGGAAAAACATACGTGGATTTGAAAGGCGCACTGGTAGCCCCAATTGGGGTAGCAAAAGCCACCTCTTGAAAAGGGCCTGCCATCTTGCCACGAGGGAACCACCCAAGATCGCCACCTTTCTTCCCAGATGGGCACTCCGAGTACTCGGCTGCTACCTTCGCGAACTCAGCAGGAGGCACTTTGTCGCCATTTTCAAGCCAACCATCCTGCAACTTCTTGTAAGCTTCGTTGATTTTGCCTTGCTTTTCACAAAGTACGTGCCTTGCTTTCACGTAAGTGCAAGTGCCCAGCCCATCAGAAGACTTCCCAGATTTTCCCTTTCCTTTAGAGCCAGCCTCGTCGCTGCCACCCGCCGCTTGCTTTCCCTTCCCTTTTCCTCCCGCCTTCGCGTCCTTCCCCATCTTTTTGATTAATTAACCTAAAGAATTACACTTTTACAAAATTAACAAACCCAATTAAGATCTTTGACCAAATAAATTTCTTAACTCTTACCGATTGGAGTTTTGACTGCGGAGGGTTCAGTTCAGCTGCCTTCGCTGCCCGATTGACGACGGCCTCGACTTTGGAGATCTTTTTAGACTAGAGCAGAGATGAGGGGTTGAATGGGATCGCCCTTCAAGTTGTGGCATATTAACAATTTGCCCCCTTTGTTTTTGGACCTCATAATGAATGGGCCCAAATATTGTTTGGTTTATTTTAGCCGGGCCTTGGAATATTCATATAGAAATTGGACCCCCTCTTCTTAATTTGGGAAGGACACGTGTGCTTAAGTGATATCTGTGGACACCCAAAAATCATCTGTGCACACCCTACCCTCAGGGATAAGTTTTAACGTATAAATTTGGAAGAATTACATTATGCTTTGTTTAGATGAAAGACTTGAAAATTACATAGAATTCTGAAGTGACGGAATTTAGATTTTCATAATTTCAATTTCTGACAATTGAATATTTCAATGTTTAAATTTATGTATGTCGAATGTTGCAAACGACAGAAATTGAAAATTTCAATATTTGGATAGCTCATGTAAATTGTATATGACAGTAATTAAATATTTCCTATAAAAAAAACTAATAACTGACATAGAAGGTATTCCTCAAAGTAGAAAATAACATATATACATTCCTTGTAGCGATTGATTGAATTTAAAAGTAGGCCCGTTTGGAATTTGACTCAAACTATATTTAGCAATGTGTGATTTAGCAATTTGGAAATCAATTTTCTCGCCGTTTCAATTGATCATTGAGATGGCTGGTGGTTAAAGGAGTCAAAAAGATCACTCCATATACCTTCCTTGTCTTCATGGTGTAAGATAGGAGTGGGTCCAGTTTGGTTTGGACCGGTTTTTGTCTCAAATTAGAATCGATTCAGGACTATTCATTCAGTTTGGATTCGGTTCGGTTTTTATTAAAAAAAATTCAAAAACTGTCCTTTTAATTTAACCTTTGGTTCCGGTTTGGTTTGGTTTTGAAAGCAAATCGTAAACATTATTTTTTAAAAATTATTTTTTAATACAATTTTCAACTGAAAATTTATTTTTTTTAACTTGAAAATGAACAAATTATTCAATATTATACAAAAATAAATATTAAAGTTAGAAAAGATAGATATTTTGAAATTAAACTTGAATAAATATTAGTTATTATATTAAAAATATAGCATTAAATATAAATAAATATTTAAATTATATATTTTTTAATGTGACCGGTTAAATTTTTGGCTAACTTCAAAATTTTTGAAGATATGAAATTTGGAATCAAAATTTCAAAAATTCCGAAAAATCCAGTTTTGGGCTTTTTTTTCACCGATTTTTGACTTTTTGGTCAACTCTTTTTTTTCCAATTTGGATCGGTGTGGTTCGGCTTGGATTTCCGGTTCGCCGGTTTGAGTGCCCACCCCTAGTGTAAGAACATCTTGCGTTTATTACTTTTTTGTAATATTTTAAATATAAAAATAATAATAAAGTTTGTGTAAATATAATGGTGATCAAAGCAGTAACCAGTGTAAATGCAATGCACCAATTCTTTCTCCTTTCACTGTTTCCATAATCAAGATCGACGAAAGATATTATTCTTCAGAAAACATTTCGCTTTACGCCTTTGAAAAAGACAGGCACGACGAACCCTTTACTTTGGTTACGAGAGAACATAAAATAAAAAGTGTATCATCAAAACTGAAATTGTGGCTCTGGCTCATTTGAACTCTGTCTCTCTTACCTCCCCGTCTCTCCCGAACTCAGAGCCTTTCAATTTTGAAAACGTGTCCGCATTTAATTGGTCTCAGCAGCTCATACATCACCTAATCCACTATCACAGAACTCCTCCTCCTCCTCCTCCTCGGCAGCCATGGATGCAGCATCACTGGCAGCAGCTTCTGCTACAACAATGAAAGCCGTTAACTTTTTTGCAACTCCAATTACCCAAAGAATAGCTACCCACCCGACTACATTAACCTCTCCAATTCCTCACACTAAACCAAACCTACACGCTCTCTGTCTCCCAAACTCTAACCCTAGAAGCAGAGCCATTTCTCTGATAACTCGATGCTCCATAAAGCCAGACACCGACACGACTGACAACGAGAAAGAACAGAATTCGACCGTTGAACCCAATTTAAATTCAGAACCGACAAACCCATCAACGCCCTTTTCAAATGAGGCACTCTCTTCTCCTACATCAACCTCATTTTCTTCTTCTAATACCAAAGGATTGGTGTTGGGTTTGGGCTCTGAAAATTCATGGGACAATGCAGAAGTTGGGTCACCAGTTGTGAAGAGGTTCCTGGGTGACGAGGAAGAGAGATGGTACATGTGGTACTATGGGAAGTCCAGTTCAAATCCAAACCCAGGTTTGGATTCGATTGGATTAGCAGTTTCAAGCAATGGGGTTCATTGGGAACGAGGAGTTGGACAAGTTCAATCGAGCCAGGATGTGGGTGCGGTGATCAATTGCGGCAAAGATTGGTGGGCATTTGATACTCAGAGCATTAGGCCTTCTGAGGTAGTGGTCATGTCCAGTTCAAAGGTCAGAGCTTCCAGTGCAGTTTATTGGCTCTATTACACTGGCTACAGTGCTGAGGAGGCAGATAATATTTCTAATCAATTTCAAGAAATCAATTTGGAGAACCCAAAAAGGCTCCTTCTTGATGGTTTGATCAGTGATAAAAATAGTGGGATTGGGAAGATTTTCAAGTCTTTGCCTGGTTTGGCAATTAGTCAAGATGGGAGGCATTGGGCTAGAATTGAAGGGGAGCATCACAGTGGAGCTCTGTTTGATGTGGGGTTGCAAGGAGAGTGGGATTCTTCATTCATTGCTGCACCTCATGTTGTTTTCCATGAAAGCGGTGATCTTAGAATGTATTACCATTCATTTGATTTGGAGATGGGAAATTACTCAATTGGGATGGCAAGATCAAGGGATGGGATTAAGTGGGTGAAATTGGGGAAAATAATAGGGGGAGGAAGAAGTGGTTACTTTGATGAGTTGGGAGCAATGAATCCATGTGTAGTGAGGAACAGGAAAGATGGGGAGTATTTGATGGCATATGAAGGTGTTGGTGGTGATGGTGGGAGGAGCATTGGTTTGGCTGTGTCCCCAGATGGGTTGAAGGATTGGACAAGGTTGAAGGATGATGAGGTGGTTTTGAAGGCCTCTGAGGATTGTGGATGGGATAACAAAGGGGTTGGATCTCCATGTTTGGTTCAGATGGACGGGGAAGAAGATGAGTGGAGGTTGTATTATAGAGGTGTTGGGATTGAGGGAAGGACTGGGATTGGAATGGCAGTTTCACAAGGGAGTGATGTTACAAGGTTTAGGAGATGCGCAGGATTTCATTTGTAATATATATGTTCATTGTCATATTTGTGTTACTATCAACCAGGGCCGGTCCTGAGATTTTCAAGGCCCGGGGCAACGCCAAAAATAGACCTTCACATATATACCACACAAGAAAAATCTATGTGAAAGTAGAATATTATAAAATGAGATCTACATAGTATCATTTATTTTATATATATCTCTATATAAGAAAGGATCGAAGACAAAAAAGAAAATGAGAGATGCATCTATGTGGTTTTTTATATATCTCTACATAATATTATAAAATGAGAGATCTATATAAAAGCATTGGAGTACTAAAAAGAACCTGCTTATTTTATATAAATCTCTCTATAAGAAACGAGAAACCCAAAAAAGAAAAGCAGAACTACTAAAAAGAACCGGCATACTTGAAGACCCTCAAAAAAGCATAAGGAAGGAAACACAATGCTGGGATTCGAACTTGGGAAGGACTTGAATTAAAAACCAGGCTTAACCAACACCGCTGGCGTTACTTTATGTCAATAGGTCTTTTATTTTGATTTATATAACCGTTAAATATGACCTGACAATGACAAAAAAATATTAATTTTGGGCCCCCCTTGAGTCAGGACCCAGGGCGGTCGCACTTCCTGCCCTGGCCCAGGGCAGGGCCTGCTATCAACGTGGGATCAGATGGAATCAATTGTTTGCTGATTTGGGTGTGTTCAAATATGAATTAGCATCTGCACTTTCATATGAAAGATCAATAATGTATTGATAACACGTTGATATGTTCTGTTATTGACATGTTATTGATAATTTTATCAACACTATTTTGATAATCCGTCTCTAACTGCAAAATTCACACATTTTGAAGAATAACTGATTCTTCCATTACACGAAAACCAAATGCTATGAAGTTTTTTAGAATTTCATTGTTGTTTGATCTGACCATGGTTCTACAAACGGGTTGATTTCTCCATTGGAGACTCAAGATACAGAGCCCTGACTTTTGGGTGGGCATGAACTCAAGGCCCGAAAAGCAATTAATTAAAGTTGAGTTTACTGGTCGAGAAACACTTACATGAAATGAGAGTAGTATTATTTGGCTATTTTCGGCCAATCATCGTATGTCACGCGTGATAATTTTTTCATGTAGCAGTTTGTGATTGGTCAAGGATAACAAAACAGTGTTATCCCATTTTCATACAAGCTTTTTACTTCTGGTTATGGATAAGGCTTCATATCTCAAAACATGCTTTTTATTGACTTTTTTTATATATATATAAATTATATAAATAAACACATAATGAAATTTATCACGTTTTTCAGGTTACATTAATGAGCATATGTTGAAAATAGTAACATGAAGAGCCGTGGCAATAAATTTAACAGGCAACTAATCTATTATGGCAATTTAATAGACAGAATTGAATTTTTATTATGAGCTTAGAACTACCATATTAATAACATCTAAATTACTTGTTACATTTTTTCTTTCGTTGATCATATAACTTGTTATTTAAAACTAAAAAAAGCAACAACTCTACTCCTTATTACAACTTAATTAGTTGCTAATTAATCATTGACCATTGCTGCTACGACTGAGTCATCTCCTAACTCTAGACTTTCAAAAATCAAAACACAGGCGACCCAGACGGTGAAGCATTCACCAAATTGAGTATACTGTCCCAGTAGCTCTTGTTCTCCTCAAAGTTGCCGCCGGCGTTATCAGAGATCTCTCCGGCCAGCGCCGAGTTGTAAACCAAAACATCAGTGAAGCCCTCCATCATGATATTTGAAACTGCAGCTGGCATTATCACATTCCCCACCTCCTCATCATTCCCTGAACTAAACGTGCCCTCCTCCACAAACCATGCAGGTGTAGCAGCACAAGCATCCATACAACCATATGTAACATTAACATTGTCCTGCAATACCTCGGATGGAACCACAGGATTTTCGTTGAGCCCGTTAATGTTAACGGCATTTTGCATTGGAGGATTAAGTGCGTTAATATGTGGGAAGTTCAAGGTGGATGTTGGAGACTCGAGGTCGTCCATGGACATCATAGAACCACCCGAAATAATTGTGCTGTTAACGTTTCTAACCGTGGGCTTTGTCGACCATGTTCCTTGCCATGCTCTGAGCACATCCAAACACGGCAGAGCAGGCGGAGCTTTGTTGATGACGTGTCCTTGATGGGTTGCGTCGGAGGAGCTGCTGATCAGGAGTTGGTTGGGGTTGGTGGTGGAGATGACCTGCAGCTTGGATTCTCTAACGAGCCTGGCTTCGGCTTCAAGGCGGGCGCTCTCCCACTGAGCCATGTGGCTTATGTTGGCAGCGTCCTTAGCTTGGCCGCTGCCGGAGCCGTGGTGGTGCCTCGGCTTGTGGGTCATGGGATCGATGCCCAGCTTGGTTAGTCTCTTCTTGAGATGTGTGTTCCAGTAGTTCTTGATCTCATTGTCCGTCCTCTTAGGCAAATGAGTTGCTATAGCCGACCACCTAAGATTAGTAAATAAATTGAGTTATTAGGAGACATATTTACCATTTTTGTTTAGAGAAAAAAATAATATTTAAAGTTTTGTTAATTACCTGTTTCCGATAAGAGCATGGAGCTGAATGATACTCTGTTCTTCTTCCAAACTAAACTTCCCTCTTTTGATGTCGGGCCTTAGGTAATTGGTCCACCTCAGACGACAGCTCTTCCCACATCTTTGCAGCCCTATTAATATATCATGCATGCATGCACCCAAAACAAAGTGAAAAATGGATCGAATTATAAATGAAGGGGAAGGGTTTCTTAGTTGTGAGTTAAAATAATTACCTGCTTTCGGCGGCAAGGCACGCCAGCTTCCATGGCCATGGTGTTCGATGTAAGTCAAGAGCTTCTGGTCTTCCTCAGGAGTCCATGGTCCTTTTTTCAAACCCACCTTCTCACAGCATGGTGACCTCCCCATCTTGTTTAGTTTCAAACCCAACCAGATCAGCACTCACACTCACACTCCCACAATTAGTATAGTTTGGGATTCTGGAATCCAAGAAAACTGTTGGAACACCATAAAGGGTGAGGCCAATATATATATTGAGGATGATATGAATAAAGAATTAAATGCGTACCAGAAAGATTGCATCTTCGTGACCAATATGCCCTTTCACTGCAAATGGCCCTCCTTCTACAACGACGAGAGGGACACGTGGTGTCCATCCACTGGCTTAATGACCCTATGATTATCAACTTCCACTAAGAGTAAGAGGTACGAGTTCCAACCTCGGTTGGTATCTTCTAGTAGGAATGTCGGAGAAATGAGGGTCGGTCACAATTAACTGATAAACTTGTCACAAAACCTAGCTAATTGAATTTCTTAGACATTTGTGATGGCGATGGATATGCGAAATTTCCAAAACTCTAATTATCAAAAAATGGACAGACGACTCTCTAAATGCCGGATTCATGTTTAGGTATAAGCATTTGAGGAGAAATGCTAGCAACCTTCTCTAAACCTTCTCCTTTGGACCTTCTCCTCTTTTGCTTGACATGTGTTATTCTCTCTACACTTAAAACAATGTCATTAATATATTATACAAACTAACTTTTGCTTTCCAAGTTTACCCTTATTACATGTATTCAATTTATCCAAAAAAAATTCTCAACTTTCTTATCATCTTATTATTATTTTTTTATAAACAAAATATATGTTTTTTTTATTATAAAAAAAAAAAGAAGAGGAAATGTCCCCTTTTTTTTTAACGTCAAGTTTAGACTTTTTTTATAAAAAAAATCTAAACCCTTTGTGTTTTATAAATAAAATAAAATAAGGGACATTTCCTCTTTTAAGAAAAAAAGCACATATTTTCTTTAAAAAAATAATTTACGTTAAAAAAAGATTAATAAGATGGTAAGAAAATTGTGAATTTTTTTTGGATAAATTGAATACATGTAATAAGGGTAAACTTGAAAAACAAAAGTTAGCTTGTATAATATATTAATGGCATTGTTTTAAGTGTAGAGAGAATGACACATGTCAAGCAAAGAGGGGAGAATGTCCAAATGAGAAGGTTAGAGAGAAGGTTGCTAGCATTCCCCTTTGAGGCATGTACACATTGGCCTAGACCAGAAACGGCCTTGGCCACCCCATATTCTTATCACTCCTATGTTATATTATATATAATATAAAGAATTTAAGTTAAAATTTTCTCAAAAACAAATTAGACATGACTCAATTAGAATTTAAGTATTGAATACTTAGGTGTTTTATATATTTGTATTTTTTACTTCGGCCCCTCGAACTTTACAGTTCTAACTCCACCCTTACATGTACAAATGTAAAAAAAAAATGTCGAATTCAGAATTGAATGAATTGTGTTGAAGTGGAGGGGGTAAAGTGGTTAAAAAGTGGTTAAAGCTTCTCAGGGGCAATAAAATTACGAGACAGAATTATAAATACGGTCCCCATGTGGTTATCAAACTACTTTTCAGTGGATTTATGTCTGATCTAATGAATTTATTGACGTTTGCCATATCCGTACGTATGATTATGCATCAATTCAGCATATTAATTTTCACGTGCATGGAAATTTCTCGATAAATAATCAGTGTGGCTCTAGCTAGCTGCCTTGATTAAATATTTAGTTAATACATGATTTAATTCACACCCTTTGGCAGTTGAGAATTTGCTTGGAAATATACCAAGAAGCTCTCAATGGTTACCATATTCGGTATGTCTCCACTGCAAACTTATTCAATATGTTCCCACTGCAATGGTCTTGTGGTCTCTGGGCATCCACATCACCCGCCCGCTTCGAACAACTGGTGTGTTTCTCTTTGATTATGGAAGCAGTATGCTTCAATACTTTTTCTGATGATGTAGCCACTGAACTTTTATCAAATCCTGATCTTGAGCACAAGTTCTACTGTCCTACCGTAATTACTATTATAATATATCAGCATTCAGTTTATGAATTAGTATTGAGTGTGGAGCCTAAAGATTTTTTAAGTTGAATATTAACCCGTCAACTATGTTATTTTTTGCGTCTAGCTAACACGTGAACACTTATTTGGCACTTCAAAGAAGTCATCATACACACACATGGTACGTAGCGATTGTCACAACCCCTCTATAACCACTTGCAATCCTCCCTCTTATTTGTGTGCGTGCATTATTGATTGAGTATATTGAAAAATATGTGTATATATAAACAAACAATGAATTAATTGAATGAATGTTGTTGATAAAGGGATACCAACTGGATGTTAATTCTAATATCTGTCTGTACGCGTATGCTATAAAGTTTAAGTCCGTTGTTTTGGAAATACATTCGCATTTGTGTTTGGCATTAATTTCCATTGCATTCGTTCATGTTTGTGGGGTCGATGTGAATCTGTATGATCATACACTAGCTGGAGAATGAGGGTCCCAGATCCTTGTGTCATTGGAAATATATATATATATAATATACATAAATTCTCTAATCTTTGTGTTACATAAAATATATATGTAATATACTGAAATTCTCATATGCGGATGTTTGGACATTATTATCGCTGCGGACGTCATGTATTTTCTACTATCCCCCTCTCTGCTTTCCTCTCCATTTATAATGGCATCAGCAAGATAATAACATGCGGGCATTAGAATAAGAGAATAAATATATATATATATCCTTTTATTTAGGAATCCCTCAAATAAATTATTTGAGAGACACCCTTTAGGGTTCCCTACGAAATTTTTTTTGACGATCCAAACCATTTATTTTTTAAATCTACATTCATAGATCATCCTTGCACAAATGCCTCTTGAAACTTCGATCAAATCCCACTTTACCCTCTCAAACTCAAAATGACATACTTTCATCACTTGACCGAGATTTGATGACCCACTTTACCCCCTGACGTCAACTCCATCCAAAAGTCTATTAACTTTGATGACATGAAAATGGTGTTTTTGTAATTTTGTACGTATGAATGATTATCCACCAAACCTCACTCATTGCAGATATTTAATTCTTTCCCATTTCATGGTTTGCTTTGGCAGTTGGCAATGATGCTTCTACAAATTGCTTTTGCTTCATCTATATCCATCTAACCTTTTAATTGATTCAGTTTAATACCATTTCCTCCCCCCACCCCTCCAAAAAGTAACAAAAAAATCTTATCTATAACAGGGATAGTAAGTACTATCCCGGATCATCCTATTGCATGAGAGTTTCTAGGCTAAGGGGTGAAACGCAATTATAATGCAATTATGAAGGTGACAGACAACTCAAGCACGCAATTGGTGGGGCTGAGAGAGCGGTCCAATTCAGAGGCCTGTAAATTCGAACAACAGACAGCCTGAGGCTCATAACTTCCATGCAAGATTTGGTTTCTTACTTATTAGGTTCTATCAAGATCACAGTTAAAAGTTAATCACCAAATTAACTTGCAAGAGAAATTGTCAAGAGCTAGTGTTGTGCCTACAAATCGACTTGCAATCAAAGGGATCCCGAGAGCTTAATTGCCACTTCAACATCTTCTATTTTCCCTTTTTTTCTTTTTTTCCAAATATATTGGGGCATACATGACATGACAGCATGCAAAATGCAAATGAAGGAAACAAATTTCAAACACAACAGAAATACCACTGAGAAAGGAATATTTCTTCATTGCAAATTACGAAGGGCAATAATCTTTGATTGTTTGTCAATGAGGAACAGTTCAAAAGAAAGAAAGAAAACTCACGAAATTGTTAATTCCCAATCACAAGTTCGAGCTTGCTTGCTCTATATCACCACTCTAATCTTTGATGTTTGAATCACAACATGTAAGTAACAAATATTGGCACCTAAACATGCGAGGCATCCTTAAAGAAGGGATATAAATACCATCCAGTATGATCACTCGGAATCTGAAACGAGAGAGTGGATGAAAAGATTCATCAGAAAGAAGAGAACCCTGCAATTTGTCTAAACTTCTCGTATGAGACCCAGAACACAAATTGCCAAGGACCAAGCCTTGCCCATGTAGGCATGAACCCTTTCCACAATGCTCTTAAACCCTCAACTTTGACAGTCTTCACCAAACAATCATAGGAATTGTTGTACATAACCTTCCCTTGTTTGCTTCTAGACTGGTTCATCATTCTTGTCTTTACCACATCGGCTGGACAACTCAAAGCAGTTGCTGAAAGGCCTGACATGATTGATGCCAAAGTGTGGGCATATATGTTATCCTCCAAAATTCGATTTTTGATAACAAAATGTTTCGCCTGATCATAACAGGCCAATTCTCCCATGTTCACCAAGAATGCTCTTTGGACATTAGGGAAAACCCCTTTCCAAAGTCCTCCAATGCCCTCCGATCGGACGATCTTGTTTAAAGCATCAAAGCACCCTGAGTACCTAGGTTGAAGGCCTTGGCTCACCATACGACCATCTGCTTGCATCCTCACCTTAACAAGATCTGCGGGGCTTGCCACCAACTGTACTACTAGCAGTAAACAGAAGAACACTATTACTTTCAATGCAAATACAGAGTTAACGAAAATACAAAGCAGTCAGCCTAATCAATTATTGGACCATTCCATTGGCAAAGAAACGCACAGCACAACCAAGTAGGCCAACCTAACATGGATTATCATGTGGAAAAGCTGCATTTAAATATCAAGAGTGTAAAATGCAGTGAAGTTTTGTATATATAAATTCATATGCATGTCAAAGTATGAGATTGAAGCAAATTCAATGTGAATATAATGTGACAAAACTGCATTACTAATCTTCAGAAGAGTTCGATAGATTCTATAGTTGAACGGCCCGAACTTTCTTACAGAGCACACAAATTCAAAGCTCAAGCATTCATTTTCTCATTGTCAATTCGAACAAGCTTGCATTTTTAAACTTATCAATTTTCTCTAAAATGAATCGGTGACACTATTACTTGCAATTTCCCTTCTTGACCCAAAAAAAAACTAAAAAAAACTTTCAATCTCCCAAGTCCAAAAACATCAAATTACAAATCTGCATTATTTTTTTCGAAAAGGGACCCAACCCAATATGTTAGACACAATAAGAAAGCAAGCTACCTGAGCAACGACGCCGGAAATCCCACCGGAGAGAGCTTTAGCGGGGAGAGAGAGGGACGCACCATCGGTTTTCAGTGAGCTTCTGAGGTGCTCGTACCCGACGATCCGAATTGGCGTGTAGAAGAGGTGTCTGAGAATCGCAGGAGACAATCCCTGGTACAGCCCAAGAGGGCCTTGCTGCCGCACGATCTCCGAGGCCACTAGGAACCCGTTGGTGGGCCGAGCCGATCCCACCGACACCGACTCGCCTTGCAGCTGAAGCCTAGTCTTTGTCAGGTCGATCGGAAACGTCGTCGTCTCCGCCACCATGGCTGAGATCGACGCCAGTAAGATCTTCCTGTAGGCCGCATGATCTTCGCTCGGTTTCATCGTCGACAGAACTATAAAATTGAAGAACAACGACCGAAAATCAGTTAAAGGATAATCTAATAGATTGGGAAACGACATCAAGTTATGAAATTGAACGACAGTGTATTTCATGTCGTTTTAGTAGGAAATTACTGTTTATGAGATAGAGGCGAGAGTTGAGCTACAAGTCTTCGACCTCGTTTGAAAATAATTTTGTAAGAAGCACATTTGTTTATAACCGCCTTTTTATAAGCACGTTTATTAGAAGAATCTTAAAAATTTATTGAAAATCCAAGTAATTAAACATTTTGAGGTAATTTTTTAATTCTACGATACTAGAAGCGTCTTTGATTTCTAAATCCAATTAATTAGAGTTTTTGTGACTTAGCATCTTCAAACAGATATGTCAAAAGTGTCATATAGACATTTAACAATAGAAATAATATTTCACATCACTCCAATCGATGTGTTAAAGTTGATGTGGAATGAAGGCTGGAGGTTGAGATGTTATTTTTGACATCCCAAAAGCAAGATGTCAAATGAATATTTTATTATTTCTTTTCTTTTCTTTTTAATTAAAAATAAATCAACACTAAAATGTAATAAAATATTAATTTAATTTGACATATGGGTGGAGTGTAAAGTTATGTAAAATGTTAAATTGTCACATTAACCATTAAATTTAAATTTGATGTTTGGTATTTGACATCTCCCTTGAAGATGCTTTTAAAAAATACGATATCAGAAGCGTCTTTTATCCCCTGCGAAAGCACTACAAACATGCCATTCGTATCGTACGAGATATCATGATCAATTGAAATTTAAGAAAACAAAATAACCAAAAGCGATGGTGTGGCTATGATGCCAACAAACATATCCGTTCAGTCAGGTTCTAGTTTTTGTTTGCAATCTCCACGACGTCGTTTGCTTTATCTACTGGCTGTAACGAACACCGTCAAGACCGGCATAGCCGTTCAACGTTACAAAAAATGTAAAATGATAAAGGCCGGCCTTGTGACCGTTACATAACCTCAAATTCAAAAACCACAGAGAAAGCCTCCTCGCTTACCCAAATTAGTCATCATAGTCAGAAATGAGAGAAACCCAACAAGATCAGCTAGTAATGGCGGAAGAGCAAATGCAGCAGCTCAGATCCAAAGCCACAGAGCTCCTTCTCAGAGAAGAATGGAAGGAGGCCGTACAAGCATATTCTCACTTCATCAGCCTCTGCCAAGACCAGGTCTCAAAGACCCCTGAAGGCCCACAACATCTCCTCAAGCTCCATAAATCCCTCTGCTTAGCCCTCTCAAACCGAGCCGAAGCACGATCCAGACTCCGGGATTTTGCAGAAGCCTTGAGGGATTGCGATCAGGCATTGAAAATTGAGAGTACCCATTTCAAGACTCTTCTCTGCAAAGGTAAGATTTTGTTGAATCTGAGCAGGTATTCAATGGCATTGGAATGCTTCAAAACAGCTCAGCTTGATCCACAGGCTAATGGGAGCTCTGTTAGCCTCAATGGGTACTTGCAGAAATGCAAGAAGCTCGAGTTGATGTCGAGAACTGGAGCTTTTGATCTCTCTGAATGGGTGGTTAACGGGTTTCGCGGAAAGCCTTTGGAGCCTGCTGAGTACATTGGAGCAGTGCAGATAAAGAAATCTGAGATTAGAGGGCGAGGCCTGTTTGCAACAAAGAACATTGATGCTGGAACTTTGGTGTTGGTCACCAAAGCAGTTGCCACAGAGAGGGGTATTTTGCCGGATCAAAATCTGGATGAGAATGCTCAATTGGTCATGTGGAAGAACTTCACTGAAAAAGTTATCGATTCGGGGGCTAAGTGTTCGAGAACCCGGGATTTGATCAGTACATTGTCAAGTGGTGAAGATGAGGATGAGCTTGAGGTCCCTGAGATCAATCTGTTTAAGCCTGAGTCAGAGCATATTGGTGGCTACCCAAATGAGAAGCTTGATGTGAACAGGATTCTAAGCATCTTGGATGTCAATTCTCTTATTGAGGATGCAATCTCTTCTAAGGTTTTGGGGAAGAACAGTGACTATTATGGTGTCGGGCTATGGGTACTGGCTTCATTCATCAACCATTCATGTGTTCCCAATGCAAGGCGTTTGCATGTTGGAGATTATCTAATAGTTCATGCTTCCAGAGATGTCAAGGCTGGGGAGGAGATAACATTTGCGTATTTTGATGTGCTTTCTCCATTGGACAAGCGCAATGAAATGTGCAAGACATGGGGGTTCAGGTGTGATTGTAAGAGGTGCAAGTTTGAGGAGGATTTGTATTCAAGGCAAGACATAAGAGAGATTGAGATGGGTCTCGAAAAGAGGGGTAGACGCCAGTGCTGCAGTTTATAGGCTGGAGGAAGGCATGAGAAGATGGACAGTGAGGGAAAGGGAGAAAGGGTACTTGCGAGCGTCATTTTGGGATGCATGCTGTCAGGCTTATAGCCCAGAGAAGTTGGCAAGAGGGTGGGGAAGACGGATACCACCGATGGATTCGGTGGTCGATAGCATTGTGGAAGCAGTGGGAAGTGATGAGAGGGTGTTGAAGATGGTGGTGGAGAAGTTAAAGAAAGGTAGTGGGGGAGTTGTGGAAATGGAGAGAGCTTTGAAGCTGGGAAGAGGTGTGTATGGGAAAGTTGTGAAAAAGCAAGCAATGAAAACTCTTCTTGGTCTTGGCATTCTTTAAACGAAGCTATTAACTAATAGCTAAAATTTCCAATTTTTATTATATTCCCTTGCTGATTTTTTGTTCAACTTAATGAAATCTGCCGACTCTTTTCTTTATTTTATCTCATATTTTACTGATTAGCTGCTTTGTATTAAAAGCTTTGTGTTAGGATCCTCTCAAGAGAAGAATCCTCCCAAGAGTTTTATTCTCAGAATTTCTTCCATAATTCAGTGCTAGAATTTCTCAGCATAAATTAACTTCGGGAGTTATCAAATTAAAATTTCAAAATTTGCTACTCAACCAGACTTGTAGGATGGATCGATTTTAGAGAATATAAACTGAAATTACTGTATTTACTGGAGATAAAACACATTGAGAATGGCAATAGTGTTCTTATTTCAATCAATAAAGAGGCGGTTAATGCAAACACAAGGGCAATAATTTAATTGTAAACATCCAAAACCCTATCTCTAAGTTCATTTTCCCTTTCCTTTTAACGGTCATCAAA
This sequence comes from Prunus fruticosa, assembly GCA_018703695.1. Classification (NCBI taxonomy): domain Eukaryota; kingdom Viridiplantae; phylum Streptophyta; class Magnoliopsida; order Rosales; family Rosaceae; genus Prunus; species Prunus fruticosa. The sequence continues at coordinate 41,562,164 of CM031917.1, read as the reverse complement.
GGAAAATGCAAAAATTCAACCGACTCCAAAATAAAAAATAATTTGGAAACCAAATACGCTTCAGATCTCAAATGCCAGTCATTCGCACCAGTTTCTTGTAAAGAATGTGGTCATCCCTTCCGGTGTTGCTCTCTAATAATGCACTCTGCACAAGTTCCTGATGCAGAAAAAAACAAGCATGACCAAACTGTCAAAGATAAGAATACACTAAATACAAAATGAAGCAACAAAACAAAATTTTATACTTCTCACCTTGACATCCCTGTGGGAAAGGAATTTTCCCAAATTGTGGATTATCAATCTCATATCTTCAACCTGAAAAAGCAACAAGCTCTTTACTTTTCTCTAATAATGCAACAAAACAAATATATACATTGAAATTGCAACTTACCCTAACGTAGCCAACTTGATTCCTGTCGAAGAACCTAAAAGCCTGTTTCAGATGGAAAAAGTATAAAAGAAAAAGGATGGCATTAATGGATTGATGGAGAGAGAATGAAACTGTTCAGCAATCAAACTAAAACAATAACTGAAAGGTATACCTGCAATAGTTCCTTGTCAACAACCTCCTTTGCCCTGGGAGTTTCTTTCTTTCCTGTATCCACCTTCCCTTCTTTTCTTTCACCTGTATCTGCTTCAGCCTTGGCCTTTGTTTCTGCAGCCTTCGTGTTAGCTTGTTCCTTAACATTGGGTTCGTCCTTCTCATTTCCAGGCACAGGAATTACATTGCTTTTCCCCTCTTCATTATTGTCATTAGAGGGATGAGGACTAGCATCCTCCATTTCTTCATATTCTTCTGGATCTTCCTCTGGGTCTTCTTCATCATATGCTATATGCTCCATCTTAACCTCATCAACACAATCTACAGAACTATTCTCCTCAATAACAGTTTTTTCTTCATCTTGTTTCTCACCATCTAGCAGAGATGAATTCAATGCTTCAGATGACTTAGCAGGCTGGTTCGTCACAGGGAGCTCATTTATCTTCGGACGCTTCATTGGTGTTTTTTCATCATTTCCTTTCTCAACTTTTTCTACTTCTCGTTGCCTCTTACGTTGGTTTCTTTTCATCACAAATTTTATTCGCAGCTTCTACAAAAACAACTCACATAAATGAAGATGCATCATTACAAAATAAAAAATAAAAAATAAGAAATATCAAATATCAAATTATATGCATATTCAGATTAACTGTCTTAAACCAACCTGGAGAAATGTCAAAAGACGGCATCCCATCTGATACTGAAGCTTTTCATAAAGCGTTTCAGCAAACAGTGAAATCTGAGAGAATGGAGAGAAAAGAAGGGAAAAGGAAGGAAAGATTTACAAGGAAACAATTAGGTCTATTTTGCATCAGGTATGATGAGAAATACGCAAAGAGAACAAGTGAACCAGTAGACACAGATCCAAAATTCAGTCATAGAACTAAGGCAGACATGAAGAACATTAGACACCACGAGAGAACATACCTCAAACGTTGATTCTTCAATGTCCTTGTCGGTATAATCTAATAGTAAATCAAGTGAAAGTGATGATGAACGCAGCTGTCACAGATTACCACACAATTAGAGCAAACATGCAAGGAATATTAGATGAGGTGAGCATGCAATCATATTTAATACATGTAGTAAACAAAACTGTGATATTCAGACCATAATCAACCTACTTTAGAATCCTTGCTCCACTTTGTTTGTAGAATTAATCCAGGGTGTCGAGGAGGTTCTTCAGGCTTTCTTGTTTCTTTCAGTTCTTTATTTGATTTGCTTCTAGACTCATCTTTTCCATCCCTGTCTTTTTTCTCTTTCTCATCTTTTGTTTTCTCATCATCTTTCAATTTTTTCTTTGTGCCATTATGGTTATCCTTACGAGCAATTTTTTGCGTGTCTGGCTCAATCTCCACTTTAGTCACAGAGCCACTCTTCTCACCAGCTGCCTTTTCATCTTTCTTATCCTCCTTAACATCCTTTGCATCTGCTTTACTTGAATTCGCCATATCAGTTTGTTTGTCACTGACTTGTGTTTTTGAAGCCTTTGGTTTAGAAATAACTTTTTTTTCTGTTTCCACAACATCACTTGCTGACTTTTCTGCATCTGCTGTTTGCTTCCTCACACTTTCTGTTTCATCTCCAACATTTTTTTCATCCCCATCACCATCTTTCTTACTCTTAGCAACCCCTTCGTTCAGTTCAACACAAGTCGCCTTCCGTTTAGGCACCCTCTTAATGATTTTCTTTTTTACAATTGTCTTCACACTGGTATTTGTACTACCGCTTGGATCAGATTTATCCTCAGAGCATCCAGTTTCATTCTCAACTTTCACCTTCGTGCCAATATTATTTTCATTCTGAGCAGCCTTCTCCACTGGAACCTTTTTAATAACTTTTTTCCTCACAAAAGTCTTCACTACAGCAGGATCAGCAGAAGATTCCTCCTCTTGACCTGGAGTCTCTGAATTTCCTTTTGTCCCTCCATCACCCAAATTTTCAGGTTGCTTGGTTGTAGTATCACTGGCTACCTTACCCACAACCTTCTGTCTGACAACCTTCTTTATAATCTTCTTCTTCCCGGTCTTTACAGTTCCAGTTGTCTGAACTTCAGCAGTTTCTACCTGTTCCTTTTTATCCTCAATCCTGCCTTTGTCTCCCCCACTCACATCTTTTTTCTCAAGCTTCTTATCATTCACGTCACCTTTTCCTTCAGATGCATTCCCTTTCATATTAGTACCATCTTGCTCCAGTTTCTTAACTTCCTTCGCCCCTCCAGTGGATGCAGACTCTTTCTTTTTATCTTCTTTGTCAACTCTTTTGTGTTTTGATGATTCCATTTCCTTATCTAAACCAAAAACCAAGCAAAAGATGATTATTGATGAACATCAAACAAAAGATGTGAAATCATACACAACTAGAAGACCAACTCCATTTACCTTTCAGAACTTCCTTCTCCCTTGATCTCTGCAAGAACAAACATACTAATTTTAAAAACAAGTAAACTATAAGCCGATCAAGATAAATTTTACTGTTACAAGTTTTGAGAAAATAAAATAAGGACAAGAGGATATTACAAAAGTATATATGATCAATAAGGGTTAAATGTAAATATGGCATCAAGAAGATGCAAAAAAGAAAAAGGCTTTTGTAGCTAATCCTGAGTCAATGTTATTAAAACTACTTAATCATCTGTTGGATCCATATTTAAAAAGCTCCATTGTAGGATTACATGGCTGCATCATGCCTGTCATGTATGCCGAAATAAATAAATACTGAAACAGAGAAACGCATCCCCTAATAATTTAGTTAAACATTTTATAAATTGACAGAATTTTGTGAATCATTCACAAAGTGCATGACTGATGATTAACCATGGCCACAAATTGCCCTGCAGTTGAACCACTGCATGTGGGATGCATACATGTTAACCTATCTACATTTTTTTCCCAGGAAATGTAAAGGTGTGCATACATGTTAACCTACATACCCATCAATAATGTGTGCCTGTGATTAAAATAAAATTCTACCCAAAACAAAACCATACAAAACCCAGGGGAACTACAATAAAAACAACAAACCTCCTTTTTCAAAGAAAGTTGACGCTCTCTTTCTGCAACAGCTTTCTTGTGAGCAAGCCATTGGTCTCGCCATGAATCCAATGAAGGGAGACATTCAGACAAATCTGGGACAAATATTACAGTCACCTCTTTATGGCTGAAGACTCCATCTTTCCCAATTCTATCATAGTGTATCTGCAAATGTCAAATGGAATTGAAGAATTAGTCATAAATTTAGAAATCTGCAAAATAAAAAATAAAATAAAAAAAGATTGCAACTAGGTAACAATCACAATCATTACTAATGCAAATTTTACCTCAAGAAAACGATTCCAGTGCTTGCAGTTCTGCAGATCAAGTTTAGCAACATCCTTTCCATATCTGTAAAGAAAAACTCATTCAATCTAATAGAAAATAGCATTATTTCTTTATGTATCTCTATAAAAGATAGCAGACAGCACGCACCTTAGGGCAGTTTGAACTAAAGGGCTATCATCAACTGATGGATCACCACCATCAGCGGGATTCCACCGGCCACCAATTGCCATGCATGAACGGTCCTTTTTGAGAACAGCAAACCTAAGGATATTGCAGATATGTGATACGCGATCATCGGAACCTCTTTCAGATGACAGCTCTTCCAAAGCATTTTTGCTAAGTCCGCTCATCAAGATAATCTGAATAGTGGAAATTAAATATAAAATAAAATACAGAGTAAGCAAGCAATTCGTCAGGTGTACCGTACTGCAGCAGAAGAAAAATAAAAAATTTGAGAGAATAAGAGAGAGAGAGAGAGAGAGAGAGAGATTGAGACTACGCAAATTAATCAGAGAGTATAACCAAAAAATTCAAATTTCAGTTTTCTTTATCTCCTCCTCTTTAATTAAGTTATCCACATGTTTTTCTATTCAGGAATGACAATTAACTACCTAAATTTTAGATAATAAGATTAAAGAACTGGTAAAACAAGAGGGGAGGACAGAAACATGAACTACCTTCGCGTTCCACACTATATTTCCACGTCCTGATTTTTCAGGTTCTTCAACCAACATTTCAGTAGCTCGCTCTTTCAGCTCAGCGGCATTCTCTTCTTCAACAAAATCATGCTCAAAACTGTAACACTCAACAAGGTCATACAATTACATTTTCTTTTCTTTTTTCCTTTTAATAAAGAATAGGAGCCGAAGGGTTCCATATCCTGAATTAAAATAAGAATTCCTGAAAACTAATTAACTGACACAGCTTCAACAAGCAAAGTACCTGACAGGAGTATGAATAGACAGTTGGAGGTTCTCCCTAGGCCAGTTCACAACGGCCTACAACAATTAAAATGCCACACTTCATTTATGTACTTAACCATCTGAGTCCATAAACCTTGAGTGAGAAACAAAAAATACAGACAAACCTTGCAGAACTCTGAGGGTATAAAGAGTCTGGGATATCGTTTATCTATAGAAAGATAATCCCTTTCTACATCCATCAGCCTGGTTGAGTAAACCTGCACATAGATGATATTGTTACCAAAAGGAGTGAAACCATAAAGACATTTTAGGTTGTAGACAAACCCAGTAGTTTACATTGAATGATCAGTCCACATGTTAAAAATTCTAATACAATGGTGTTTCGAGTTTCCAGAGCTCAATCAGTTTCCTGTTGTAGAAGGTACGTTTCTTCAATTTCAAAAGGTATAACGACCACAACTGAAAACCATTCATCTACGTCTACTAACCACGAAATATTGTATAAGAGGATTTGATGCATGCTTAGGATTTAATTAATCCAGACAGTTTAGAGTTAGCAAAGGTCTACATGAAGAGGTCTGTACAAGAAAAGTCCAACATACAGGATAAAGGAGATATAGTGAGAAGAGAGAAGTGCCAGGAAATGTGGTGGAGCCAACCATAAACAAAAGCAAACAAGAAGCATAGGAACACAGAAAGAAACACTTGCACGTAGAGCCAAAAGACAAAGAGGAAGCAATATTGAGGAGAAACATGGTAATAAGATTAAGGAAGGTTAAGGATATCTCAGGGATTAGAAACTGAAATTCTGAACCAAAGATAACAGAAAAGGCATCACGATTGAAACCAGTGAAGAACTCAATTCCAAACAAAAGACTAAAGGCAGACTTGAAAGGAATAATTGTCAATATCATTGAATGGCTATGCTCTTGCACTGGTCCTTTTACCTTGCAGACATATTCTCTCCTTTTATCTTTAACAGGTGAATGACGCCTTCAGCATAACACAACACCAGGTTAGTTAGAAAGGCTACGAGACAAAGCAGCAATGTGCAAGAACAAGAGCAGGACGCAAAATAAAACATCAAGATCCACCTATGCAATGCTTCGTGATGTGGCGAATCCTGTCGCAAAGATCTCCCCTCCTTTGCTAAAGAGGAACCACGACGATCCCTAGAAACTCTTGGTGGAGTTCGTTCCCGCCTGGTTTCAAGTGCACGTTTCCGCTCTCGATCTCTCTCCTTCACCCTTCGCTCCAGAATGCGTTCTCGTTCACGCTCTCTTTCTCGTTCTCGTTCACGTTCTCGTTCGCGTTCCCATTCCTTCTCCCTTTCTCTGTCTCTCTCTCTCTCACGCAAACGCTCCCGACGGCGCGCCTCCTCCCTTAGCTCAAATTCTTGAAGATAACTAGCCCTGTCATCCTTCCGTTCATCAATCCGTGGATGACCACCATGAGACAAGCTTCCCGGATAATCTGACTCAAGAGATGAGCCACGAATCCCTTTTCCTGTGGCATAGTCCCTACCAGGAGGTAGGCTGACTCCATAACCAGGATTTGAGGAGCTTTGCGAAAACATGAGATCATCATTTCTCCGTGGAGCTGCCCCTAATATTGATGGAGCAGGTTGTCCCCCATATGAAGAACCACTAAGCATAGATAAACTGCGAGGATCTGCATCCATTCTTCCTCCAAAAGAAGTAAGATCTTGAGTGGGATGACGACTAGCGGCACCCCTTGCTGCAAGATAATCAGCTTGTCTGCCAGAAATGTGTTGCTACTCAGTCTAATAAGAAATATATCACCATCTAACACAGCTGTACACAGACTCATTATTAAGATGCGGACTATTTTGTTACTGATAAGGGTAGGAATGACCTTTGCAATTCATTAATGGGGATGGAAAACAAACTACAAGTGATCTGACCATGAAATGGAGACCAAGTTCCAGTCAAAAGTGTAATACAAAGTCAGCAGAAAAAAAGTACCTTGCACTCCCGTCAAGAGAAGCAGAATGCAGTGATTGCGATTTCAGCAATTGTTCTTGACGAAGCAGCACCGCCTTATCAATTCGATCATAAATCTCGGACTGTCGCAGAATATGATGAGAAAATTATAAAACTACAAATCAGGTCTTATTCAAAGAGGAAAGTAAGTAAGAAAAAAATAAACAAAAATATTCTATATTAAAAGATGAAAATGAAAAACCTGATGTTGAGGACCGAAACCAACAGATTCGGCATATCGACCAGTTGGTTCACCTTGCAAGTCCCTCCCCATATACGCACTCTGACGTTCACCAAATTGCCTTCTGTCTATCGCTGGATAAGCAGGAGCCTTTTCACCATACAATTGATCAACTTTATGACCATACCCATGATTTGAAGATGAGATATAGTCACCAGATGAGAACTTTGGTGATTCTGGTTTAGCTGGGACATAACCACCACGACTTTCCAAAACCGATGGTCCAGAACCTTTAGTACTCATTGGAGGAACCTGTACACAATTTCAAATTAGACATCAGATGGTTCAACAAGAACTTCACAACAGATCAAACCGAAGCTTGGATGGCGAACTTCCACACTACTCAAACAGTAACTTCTGTGAAACCAGCAGTGCAAATACCACCAAAATACATTTAAGAGCAAAATTGGAGAGACATTAAAGATATTGAGGGACCAGCACATGCATATATAGAAAAGGTTTATCACAAACTCGATGTTTAATGCTTTCCTAAATATGAATAAGAATATACGAAAGAAGGAAGGGAAAAGGGAATTATCATGAAGATTTCTATAAGGAGCACAAGCATTACAAGGCAGGTCAATAAGTAGTGTTATGAAGTCCTAGGTAGCAGAGAGAAACTAAATATTTGCTACTTGTATCACAACGAAAATAAAGCACCATTTATCTGGATAAAGCACAGGTTACCAGAAATACATCAACATGAGTTCTAGAAGAAATAGACAAACCTGAGGTGCACTGCTCAAAGCAGCCGAACCATAGATAGAGCTATACTGTCCCCCATAATGAGCTGCAGCTGAAGGATGAGCTCTATACCCACTGGCATCAACCTCCTCCGAGCCAACTAACATTGATGAATGCCGAGAAACCATGGGAACTTGCGACCCCCCTTCAGGCGCTCCAGCAGAATTTCCAGCATAAGCAGGTCCCAGCTACAGATATTACAATAAATGAGAAAAGGATCAAGAAATTCCCACGCAAAAATTCTGCATTTTTACAAAAATTAGCTGTATTGTGGATGCTCGTGGTAACTTTCAAAGGCTGAAACTGAAGAACAAAATGCCTAAACTTGAAATTTCAACATTGATATTATCCCTTTTCGAGCAATTAGATTATGAAAAATAAGAATAATACCATACGCTCTGTAAAAAAGCAAAGGAAATGCAAATTATACAACAATTGAAGAATAAAGGCTTACATTTTGGCCATATGCAGATTGACCGGTATATGACTGTTGTCCGTACGCATTGCCCCCTCTGGACGAATACATGCTATTTCGCAAACAGCCCTAATAATAAAATAAATAAATGATTTGCAAGAAAATACGCAATTCAAACAATGATGTACCACAAATACAAGCTAAAGAAGAACGATTTTTCAAATTTTGATAATCAATCGAATAAGCAAAAAGATATAGATTTTTTATAAATGAAACTAACCCTAACGACGCTGATTATTGTGAGATTGCGAAGCTTTCCGTGTTGGAGCACACGAAAACCCTTCAACTCTGAGTATCTGAGGACTGGAAGACGTATCTTTGTTTATCTGGGAGTTAGGTTTCGGAGCTTTGAGCGAACGGAGTGTGGGCCTTGTCAGATCGGACAAAATGGGCCCAATGGCTGATTTAGGGAGTGGAATCAATTACGTATTTACTCATTTGTGAATAACCCAACAATCTTACTTACATGCCCATAAAGTAAGTCGTCTCAATTTGCGTATATCGAAACGATATTAGGAATTGTCGTCAACTACATATTACAACTGTAACGTACAATAATTTCTCTTCAATGTCGCATGTTTATTAATACGTAATTTGAATAAAATGAATTAAATTTCGGATTTCTGTTGGTCTCCATTTGATTCATAGAAAAGAAGACTTAGAAATGGGAAATTAATTGATTTCTCATGTTTGGTAAGTCCAAACATGGGAAATGGTTGCCTAGCATATAGGAAAATAAGGGGAGAAGTGAAGCCCTCCTCCCAACTTGAGTTTTATTTTTCCTCATCATGAAAAAATTTGGGGAAATGAGCCAACATTAAATAAATATTTTTCATAACCATTTTGTATCCATTAACAATTTAGAATTACAATATATCATTAAATGCATTATTTTTTTTATTTGATTTAATATGGATATAATTGAAAATTTATACAAACTTTTTCTTCCATTCCTACTCAAAACAAACATGAGAAATAAAATAAAATGATATCTCCCTATTACTTTCCCAACATTACCAAACGTGGGAAATGACATGGAAAATTATTTCCCCTCTAAACCGTTCGGTGAACCAAATGAGGCCTTCAAGTTGTTTACTAAACCATATGAATTGAGGGAGTTAGATTCTGAATTCATATTAAAGTTGTTTACTAAATCATATGGAATTAGAGTAAGAGTGGTGCTAATTACTAAAATGTTATCGTTGTTGGGTTAAAGTAGATAACAAATTGGAATTTTTAAAATTGTATGAGGATATAATGGATAAAAAAGATTAATTCCTAATGGATTATTTCTTCATGAATTAGATTACCACCTCTCACCCAAGAATTGAATTCCTCCAAAATCAGGTCCTAATTTTATGTGGGCCCCACTTACTTTTTAATTCATTTATGTGAAGTAAACACAGGAATCCTCCATAGGTGGAATTCAATTCTTGATGAGAATTCTAATTCCTTATTAGTAAACACACCATTAGAGCTATTAGGAAACACTCATTCATATTTTTTTGTGGCCTCCAAGTATCTTATAATAAAAGTATAGAAAGTGTTTTTCAAAAAGGATTTTCAACTCAAATGGTCCATCAACTTCTACACGAGTGGCATTTTGGTTCCTGAACTAAATTCTTCATTCAAATGGTCCATTTACGCTTTATTATTCAGCGAATTGGTTCCACTATTACGTTTTGTCAATATTGTTGTCAAATATAGGGGCAAAACTGTCCAATTAAATAAATTATACTAAATAATTAAAAAAACTAACATTTTTAAATTTTTAAATAAAAAAGCTTTATCCCTCTCCCACCTCCCAGCCCCAGCCCGATCACCATGCCTACAATTCTCAGACACAGCTCAACCACCACCGAGAGGCGGATGCACGTTGGGACAAGAGGGGTCAGACAACCCCTTGGAAGGCTGGAAAGTTGGCAAGGGACTCCATGAAAGCACCCTTGGACTGCTGCCGGACGCCCCTTGTATGCACACCAAGTGCTCAACGAAAGTCCTAGGCGAAGTATTCCTTTGCTACGCGTTGCACGCGTCCTGCGCTCTTTTTTTCTTCTTTTTTTTTAAAACAAGCCTTGCCAAACGACGTCATTTGGTCCAAGGCTTAGTCAATTTTTTTTTTAATTGACTTGGCCTCAAAACGACGTCATTTTGGGTCAGGTTTTTTAAAATTAAAAAAAAATGAACAACATCACTTACCCGAGCCCAACTTTGCACAACGCCTCTTCAAACCTTTCAGTCCCAATTTCACAGCTCCAACCCTCTCAACCTCCCAACCTCCATCAACTCTTCGCCGGTGGCCCAGTGCCGATCACCACCACCTTGTGCCGCCGTCCACCGCCATTTTTTTCAACTACAAGTAAGCAAGGAAAAATTTATATTAATAAATTTATAGTGATAATATATATTGTTGATATTGGTTTTTTTTTTGTAATGAAATTTATGGATATGAATCATATTTATGGATAATGTAGATTGATTGATTTTATGCTTGATTGATAATATGCATTGATTGAGTATATTGAATATTGATTGATATTTGATATGATAATTTGGTAGATATTGAATATTGATTGATATGGGTTTAGGGGGGTAATATTAATGGATAATAGATTGATTGAGTATATTGAATATTGATTGATTTTTGATATGATGATTTGGTATATTGAATATTGATTGATATGGGTTTAGAGGGTATATTGAATATTGAGAGAGGGTTATTGACATTTTCATATTCATATGATAATTTGGATAAAAATTAATGATTGATTGAATTAATTGATTTGTAGATTTATGAAACGATTCTATAAAAGAAAATTATCTACGGGTAGTTCTTCTCCGTCTAATCCGGGTAGTTCAAATGCAAGACCAATTGAAGTAGATGATATATTTGCTAATATTCAGGATGATATCTGAAGAGCATATCTACAAAAGGGACCTTGTCAACCTAGAAGTTATAAATTCCCACAAACTAATCAATCAGGAATTAATAGACGCTTCATTGATCAATGGTTTGATGAGCATGATTGGTTGGAATATAGTATTGTTAAAGATGCTACGTTTTGCCTTCATTGTTATCTCTTCAAATCTAATTTTGATCAAGTGGGTGGTGATGCATTCAGCTGGGGTTGGCTTTAAAAATTGGAAGAAGGCGAAAGAAAGATTTAACCTTCATGTTGGACCGGTTGGTAGTGTTCATAACCAAGCTAGAGAAGTTGCTTACAATTTGAAGCATCAAACTACACACATTGAAACAATTGTGATGAAGCAAACAAATCAAGCTCGCACGGCTTATCGCACTTGCTTGAATGCATCACTCAAGTACACTAGGTATTTATTGTGACAAGGTCTTTCTTTTCGTGGTCATGATGAAAGTGCACAATCAAGTAATAAGGGGAATTATTTAGAGCTCTTGCAATTTCTTGCGGATCATGATGAAAAAGTGAAGGTTGTTGTATTGGAAAATGCTCCGAGAAATTTAAAGTTAATAGCTCCTTCAATTCAAAAAGATCTTGTCAATTCTTTTGCTAAAGAAACCATTAGTCTTATCTTGAGTGATGTAAAAGATAGATATTTTCAATAATGGTGGATGAAGCACGTGATGTTTCAATAAAGGAGCAAATAGCGATGGTGTTGCGTTATGTGAATGACAAAGGACAAATAATTGAAAGGTTTGTGGGGGTTCAACATGTAACCGACACTACTTCAAGTGCATTAAAGGAAGCCAATTTGAGCTTTTCCAAGCTACGAGGACAAGGTTATGATGGAGCTAGTAATATGAGAGGTGAGTTCAATGGCCTTAAGACAAGGATTTTGAGAGAACAACCTTGTGCATTTTATGTTCATTGCTTTGCTCATCAATTACAACTAGCTCTTGTTGCGATAACAAAGAAAAACATTGATGTCAACTCTTTTTTCACAACGGCTAATAGTTTGGTTAATGTTGTTGGAGTATTTTGTAAGCGTCGTGATGCACTTAGAGCACAATACCAAGAAGAGCTAGTGAAAGCTTTTGAAAATGATTGTCTTATAACGGGGCGAGGCTTAAATCAAAAAACTAGTCTCAAACGTGTCGGCGATACAAGATGGAACTCACATTATGGTACGTTGATTAGTATCATTTCTATGTTCCAATCTGTGGTGAATGTGCTTCAAATGATTGTTGATGATAATCCTAGTGATAGTTCGGGTGAAGCCTATAAGTTATGGAGAGAAATACAAGCTTTCGAGTTTGTGTTTCACTTATTTTTAATGAAAGCTATATTGGGAATAACAAATACTTTGTCTTTAGCATTGCAAAAGAAAGATCAAGACATTGTGAGTGCAATGAGTTTAGTGAAAACATGCAAGGAAAACCTGCAATTGATGAGGGATAATGAGTTTGAAGAATTGGTTGGGCAAGCATCTTCGTTTTGTGACAAACACGATATTACAGTTCCTACCATGGATGAGGAATATGTAATTCCAGGGAGATCACGGCGTAATGCTCCAATGAAGACAAATTATCATCATTATCGTGTGGAGATCTTTATTCATGTAATTGAAGGGCAACTTGCGGAATTAAATTATCGCTTCAACGCGGTAAGTATTGAGTTACTTACTTGTTTGGCATGCTTGAGTCCAAAAAATAACTTTGTAGCTTTTGACAAACGAAAACTAGTTCGTCTTGCTCAATTTTATCCTCATGATTTTTCGGATTCGAGACTTATTGATGCTTGAAGATCAACTTGGTGTTTATGTTCATCATATGCGTTCAAGTAGTGATTTTTCTCAATTGGAAGGGATTAGTAGTCTTGCGGAAAAAATGGTGGAGAAAGGAATGCATGAAATATTTTCTTGTGTGTATTTGCTTCTTACATTGGCTTTGGTTTTACCAGTTGCAATTGCTTCAATGGAAAGGGCATTTTTGGCCATGAATATTATTAAAAATCCACTTTGCAACAGAATGGTAGATCAATGGTTGAATGATAGCTTGATTGTTTACATTGAGAGAGATGTTTTTGCTTGTATTGATAACAAAACTATAATACAACGTTTTCAAAATATGAAAACTCGTCGTGGACAATTGTAACTTGTATTATTGGTTTTGTTATGAATTATGAACGGAAGTACTATCTTACTATCTTTTTAGCATTATTTTCATTGTAAAAAATTTTTTGAAACTTTTACACTAAGCCCACTTGGCAACATAATCCTGGATCTGCCACTGACCACCACCCTACCCATCCTCATCCTTGTGACAACCCAACCCAGCCACTCATCAACGTCCATCCTCATCCCTGGCCTGGCCTGGCCAGCCACTATCTTCCCCAACTAACAAGGTCACCATTTTCCCAAACATGAAAAATCAACCAAACCCAAACAATCTACTAGAGGATTGGAGGGAGGAATAGATGAGGAGATAGTAGGTTCGCATTGGGGGCACTAGCGGACCCAGGAATTTTTTAGAGGAGGTGCAATGCTTTGGCCAGTGTATATAGTCATGTTTTAAAAAGTATAGTTCACTCAAATAAAGCTACACAAGATTTTCCTTCTTCATGAGTCATGACTCATAATGAATATTCTTCTTCATTCAAAATTAATATTCAATTATATATGTACTGGAAAAATTAATATTCAATTTCCCATGTCAATTCTCCATGGGGTCCAAATTCTGCATAATCTTCTTGAGTTCATATGGATATGCACTCCACCACCCCAAACATCTCTCTCGGTTAATTCAAATGGGAGCCAATTGAAATTTTAAATTTTAAGTTATTAACAAATATAGATGGATAGAGGGAGGGAACAAATTAATGAATTGTGGTTTGTGGGGACAGCTGATGGCATACGGTGGCGGAGTGACATGAAATTGACCAGGTTGACGAACTACACAGGCCCAGGAGGCCACAGGGAAAACATGCCTACCCACGGCTCCACAGAAAACCACAGCCCTTGTTCTTCTTCTTCATCTTTTTGTCTCCCTATCCCAAAACGACCACGTTTTGGCCAAGATTTTGAAAAAAATAAAACAGATGCGCGCTGCACTCAGGAGTGCAGCAAAGAATAGAAAAAGAACAGGTTGCTCAGTCATTTAATCAAACACTTGGTGGGCAACTTCAAGACAGACCAAAGGGGCAACTTCCAGCGATTCCAAAGCTTTTTCCGGCGAGGGGAGGTGCAGCTGCACCTCCTTGCGCCTCTGTAGGTCCGCAACTGATTGGGGGTGTTAGGTTTAGGTCTAGGGTTTGTTAAGGTGGATGTGGCTAGGGGATAGGAGCTGGGGAGTTGGGATTTAGGGTAGGGAGGATGATATGGGGGTAGGGTTGGGTGGGTTGGGGTTTTGTTTTTTGTTTTGGTTAATTTCTTTTAATTTTTGTTGTTATTTTATTCTTATATAGTTTTTAATTAATTTTAAAAACAAAGATATTTTGTATTAATTTTTAACCCTACTTTTTTTAGATGTCAAAAGTCCTATTTACCCTATAAAAATATTGCATGTGTCACTTACATGATTAAATTTGACATAAAATTAGACGGTAGGACTAGTTTGCCGAATAATAAAGAGTTAAAGAACCATTTGAACGAAGAATTTAGCAAAGGGGTCAAAATGAAACTTATGTACAAATTGAGGGACCATTTGAGTTGAAAACCCTTTAGAGCATCCGCAAAGGTTGCCCAACAGTTCATTTCAATTCAGTTCAATAGTTCAATTTATTGAACTTTTTTTGCAACTATTTTCACTTGCAGTGGTGCAGTTCCATAACTTACCAATTAAAACTATATATTTTTTAAATATCTTTTTAAATGATTGAATAAAATAAAAATGAATAAAGTGAATTACGACAAAAATTATACAATTAAAATGGTTTCAAAGAAATCTTTAAAAAGAGACCAATTATATATATAAATTAATAACAAAATTTTCTTTGATTTGTGACAATATTATATTAACATTTTTTTTTTGAAGAATTGGACTAGAAGATTAAATGAGAACACATCATAGCACGTCTTCTTTAGATTATTGGATAACAAAATTGAATATGAATAAGCACATGGTCTAGATGCTAGAAATAGAATCAAGGACAAAGTCATAATTATGGAGCCCAAGGTTGGTAGGTCATTACCCAAATTTGAAAGATAAGTCCTTTTGTCTCTAATTTCATTTTGGATAAATTTCTGAATTTATTTTTGCTCACCACTTTAATACAAGGTGTAAGTTTCATGAAAACCACATTATATTACTATTAATCAAGTGTTGTAAGTTTCATGAAATCAAAATCAAGAAAAGATTACCTAAGTTTCATTCAATCACAATTAATCATTGTTCGGTTCATTTTTACACATGATTTTTCATGTTATTCACCCACTATTTTTGAGTTAGTTCTTGACATTTTATAGCTTTTTACTTCCTTTTTGTGTTTTCTTAGATTTTACCTTGGTTGGAATGAAAATGAGCTAAAAGTGCATTATTAGTTATAAATTCTGTTTTTGTTCATTTTCGTAAGTCAACTTCTTGGTCTGGGATCAACATGCTCTGGTGCTCGGATGAGGTCATGATCTTCATGAGACTTGTTCCAATGGATGTTAACTACAACATATCCAAATTTGAGCTCCATTGGACAAGTATTGTCTATCCAACCAATCCATCATGTTACCACAGCTCTGGAAATCCGGATTTGGCCAGCTTTTACCTCCTTTGTATCATCTTAATTTCTTGTTACCATAACTCTTGGTAACAAGAAATTACCTTTGTAAATGAGATATTTTCTTAAGCTTTTGGCATCTTTGTGAAGTCAAAGCTTCATCATGGCAAGGGGACAATGGGCAAAGGCTTTAGAGGAAAGAATGAGTTTTATATTAAAAGTGTGAGCTGGAAATGATGGGCAAAGGAGCAAAGGGAAGTGCAATCTGAAGTGGGAGAGGTTTTGAACGTGGGAAATCAATTCATTCTATCATTCTACACATTGAGAGAAGATTTTGGAGAGCTTGGAGCTAGGAGAAAGCCAAGGTGCAGCCAAACAAAGTGGAGAAGAAAGCTTCCACCATTGATGACCTTGAAGCTTTCATCATTTTCTCAAAATCTGTAAACTCTTTCTAATTTTATTTTGAGTTTGTATTTGGAATAAGTATGAGCAACTAAACTCCATAGCTAGGGCTTAGGTTGAAGCCCTAAACATGATTACCTTATTGTTTTGATGCTTGAGTGTATGAATTTCTAGATATTGTTGATGAATTCCAATTCACCAAATTAATCTATCCTTGATGTGTGTTTTTTCTTGATTGGCCATCTTTGAAAGCATGCTTCTTGAGATTGTTGGGATTATGTGTATCTTCATGTTATCCTAAGCAATAAATGGATGAAGTAAGAATCATCCATGTGAATTGATTTCTTGAATACCTAATGTAAACACCATGCTATTAGGATTCTTGTGATGTTCATATTCTCTTTGAACTTAATGGGTTTTCCTTGTAATTGAATCGAAGTACGAACCATACCTAGGTTCGGTTATGGGGAGGGCACAAGTATTATAGCACGAACCATGCACTTTATGTATATTAGAGAGAATCAATGCGTCTTGAGCCATGACCCATGGTCTTGATTGCGAACATCTTAATCAACACGTTTAGAGTTCATCACTTGAGTATTCATGAACTTGGGTAGAATTGTTTAGGGTGGATTCCGAAACCCTAGTGTTTGTTACTTGGTACTTTCACATTTTGATAATTCATCTCTGCCATTCTCATTTAAATTCAAAGTCCATTTACTTTCATGCATTATAATTAGGTCACTTGAACCAAACCAAAACCCATCATCCCCCCCAAATGTGTGTTGTGTGTGTGTATTTGAAACGTTGTGTGTTTTCTTTATTGAATTCTGTTTATTTATGTAACTATTTTGGACTTTTGGTTCGTGTTGTGTTCTTCGTTTTTCTGTGTTGAATCCAACCGTATAAAGAACTTGAAATTTGGATAAACGGTTGGAAAGTTATAGGCAAAACACTGGACAGAGGTCGAAACTAGAAAAACAGAAAAACGATTATGTGAAGCAACGACCGGTCGTTTCCTCACGACCGGTTCGCCACTGTTCACGACCGGTCGCCACTGTTCATTTTTACTGTTTGTGATACTGTTCACAAGTGATAAATAGTTGATAAAATGGTGATAGAAAATGCTGTTTGTGTTTTTCTTTAGTTTTCATGTGTTGTTTCATTTTTTTTTTTTACACTTCTTTACTCATTTTTAGTTTCCATTTTGCATTTGTGCATTTGTGGTGTGTCAATTAAGTGTTCTTTACGTACTCAAATTAGAACTTATAGGAAGCCGACAAGTTCTTCGTGGGATTGACCCCGTACTTACATAATCTATACTTCTTTAGATTCGTGCACTTGCGGGTATTTTTAATTGGTTGTTTGCACATTAATTTGTGTCCTTTTAGGAATGCAACCATCATAGCTTTCTATGGTCACCATCGTCTTTCAAATCTTTGGCACACCACTTGATTTATATACTCATTTCCATTATGAGGCATTTCTTCTAAAGTCCAATTAATATTTTATGTAAGAGCACTTCCACTAGTTAGCTCAGCCTAGACAAAAGGCCCTTTAGGCCTCAAAAAATGGCTCCAGCAAGGAAGTCTTGCCATGGTAAGAGCTGGAGTCCACCAAGCCCGGGCAAGGCCCAAGGCAAGATCAGCCTGAGCTGCTGCATGAGGGCGATAACGTCAACGAATAATTTTTTATATATAAAAATTACCAAAAATTCAAAAAAAAACATACCTAGCATTTTTTTATATATTTATATTAATCTCATACATATAAATAAAATTAATCTCATATGAATAGTAATTGTCCTTGAGTTGCCATGGCAATGGGTGGAAAGGCACCAAAAAAATTGCTAAAGCAAATACTATTCACATAAACAGTAACTGCATTTGCCCTTTGCCATGGTAAATCGTTGGAAGTGCTAAGTGCCATGTATTGATCCAACATGGTGTTCACCAAATTCAGCAAAGTACGATAAGCTTCATCCCTTGAAGTCTTTAGAAGTTAGAACCACCTTAGCAATTAAGCAAGCTTGATGTTCACTCGCCTCAGCTGACGCTGGCAGACCCTGCATGGTGGCTGAGTGCGCTCTCCAACGTCACTTAAAGCATGGTTGAGATTAATTTAGTTTTCCCATGAATGGCTAGATTTCATTCATTTTGAAATATAGTAAGATTGATCAAACGGTACAGATTAAACAAAGTTAAAATCTAACGACTGCTAATAGATCTTTGAAGTCCAAGTGTGCAACAACTAGTTTGATCCCATGGCCTAAAATACCACTAAATTTACTTCAATTTTTGTTTTTTTTTCCATAATAATTCCTTCTTCTTTTTTTCATTTCTCTATGTATAGCTAGCATAAAATAAATAGATATTTATAAAAATACCCAATTCTAGACATGTATGAATAAAAATACCCAAACACTATTTGAACATAGAAACATACCCAAAATCAACCCCACAATCAACAATTGTATATTTTTTGGGTCTGTTTATAAATGAGTTTTGAGTGTGTGTAATGATGGATTTTTGGTATGTTTATAAAGTGTTTTGGGTGTTGGGTATTTTTATAATTTCAGCCCCCATTTTGGGTATTTTAGTGAAACTCCCTAAAATAAAATCATACCTTATCAAAATTTTAAAATTTTTAGTTCCATTTGTTTGAAAAAATAAAATAAACCTAACACACACTCACACATAAATTTACCATACAAATTAATTAATACAAAAAAAAATCAAATTTACATTTTATTTTTTTAAATTGAAGTGTTGCATTCAATAGACGACAAAGAAACTGCTACAAAGCTACAAATCAAGAGGACCCAGCCACAAAGGGAAACGGAATGGTGCCCCAGGTTAAAAACCAACCAAATTTAACATGAGCAAAAAGCAAAATACTGTTGGTGTTAAAGATAAAACAGCTAAAGGAGTTACATGAGAGAGAGACATAGACAGAGCCTAACACACGTCCATTCCTTCTAGCTGGAAATATGGAGCTAAATACTTGGAGGGCAGGGGAGACCATCTTTGTTCAAAACATGGGTCAGAAAAGATAGGGGTCTAATGACCCACATTTCTGTGCGCATCTTTTCCTTTGCTAGCGTTGCCAAAAGATTAGCCACTTCATTTGTTGAACGAGGAATCCAAGAACAATGACAATTAAAAAAGTTGGAAAGTTGCTCCTTGAACTTTCTTATGATGGGATACAACGTCCAAGCCCCTTTGGGAATATTACCATTTAAGCATTGAGTCATAGACCCTAAATCCAATTCTAGAATTATATGTCTTTTCCCCTCTCCTGAGCAAACATGCTTCCTCATAGAAGTGCATGAGCATCGACTTCTAAAGCAGAACTTGTGGTGATTTGAACTATCTTTGCGGTGATGAACTTGCATCGGAAGTCTCTAATTATAATTCAAAGTCCGGCCTTGCCGTTTCTCGGGTTCCACGCAACATTCACATTTACTTTGACAGTATTTCCAGATAGGGGTGACCAAACAGAGGAAGTAGTTTGATCATTGTTCAAACTCATAATGTTGTTACGGGTCTGGGTAGTTTGGGCAGCAAGGAAACTAGTTACACCAGTTAAGATTGCATAAATCGTAAGGTGGGTCACAACACAGATTGCTTTCACCCGATGGAACATATGGAAAACCCTATGTAATGCTGTATTTGAGCATCAAATTTACATCTTTTACCCTAAAAAGTAAAATGAAAAGTAACAGGGGTGAAATTGGCAATAAAAATACTTATGTAGGGAATTTAAGCAATAATTTCAAAAACAGGACATTTTTACAAAAATTATCCAATCCAGGGACAAAGCCGAGAATTTCCCAAAAAGAAGTAGCCACTACTAGTAAAAAAGACGCGACCTTTCGTCCCCAATTTCATTCTTGAATCTTTGCAAAACCCTTGAAATAAATCTCTCTGAATCCCAAACCAAGAAGCCATGGCAGGCCAAACTGTGAAGCTCTTCACAGTGCTCAAGAGATCTGCAAACATAATGCGGTCCCCCACGTCCCACTTCTTACACCTCTCCGCTCTGCTTCTCCCTCTGGGTGTCTTCTTGTCCACCG
The DNA here is from genome assembly GCA_018703695.1 of Prunus fruticosa. Lineage (NCBI taxonomy): Eukaryota > Viridiplantae > Streptophyta > Magnoliopsida > Rosales > Rosaceae > Prunus > Prunus fruticosa. Next base: position 41,541,815 of record CM031917.1, on the reverse strand, counting down.
TCATGTACCCTTTTCTGCTTGATTCCGTCACCGAACCATTTCTCCCCGGCGACCGGGCTCCTACTTCTGCACCTCAACCAAGCCAACCGACCATCGCCTCCACACTCATTCATATCTTTACACCTATCGCCTTCACGGTCTTCGCCTTGATCTCCTCTGTCTGTGCAGTCGGGTCGATCACCCACACCATATTTCATGGGTTCCACGGCCGACCCGTGAAGCTAAGGTCGGCGATCGAAGCGGGTTTCGGGTCTTTTTTATTTCTGCTGGCTACGGCTGTGATTTTGCAGCTGGTTGTGAAATGGTTTGGGATACTGCTGTTTTTGGGGGGTCGAGTGGTCGAGCTGCAGAGCGGGCGGAGGATGGAGGACTGGTCGCCTGAGTTGACTGTCGCCTTCTACGGGGTGGCTGCAACGGTTGTGTTGCCGGTGGCTCTGTACGTGCAAGTGATGTTGAGCATGGCCCCCGTTGTGGTTGTGGCGGAAGCGTGTTGGGGTTTGACTGCCTTGAGCCGAAGCTGGCGTTTGGTGGAGGGAACGAAACTCAGAGGGGTTGTGCTCTCGTTGATGCTGATTTGTGGGTTTTACAGTGGGGTTTTGGGGATTTTGGGTTGGAGATTGGAAAGGGCGTGGGTGGCACTAACCAGTGGGTGGCAGAATGGGGCGCTGTGTCTGCTACATGGCATTGCCGTCATCAGTATTTTGCAGATGATGGTAATCTTCTTCTATACAGTGGCAATCACTGTATTGTATTGCGAGGCCAAGGAAGACGACGGTGGTGAGGAGGTTGATCTTGGTGATGACTGTTGCAAGTTTCCCTGATGTCATCTTTGTCTAGGGTTTATGCCAAGTTTTCCTGATGTCGTTTTAGTCTAGGGTTTAGGTAGGATGACTTTAACAAATTTAGAGGCTACCTATGGTTTAGGTCTGTGCTTCATCTCGCCTGTTGTTGTATCTGTTTTTAGTGGACTTCGATTCCATTCCATTGTTTTGTTTCAAATGATATGAAGAAGACCCTACAACATATTACCAACAACAAGGCTGCAATTTCTTTTCCCGGCAAGCAATGTTGCACATATTTGTTGAAAATATAAAGAAACAACACTTTCAATTGATTTGGCTAAGCATTGGGCAGAAACTTTATTGTATGGACACAAATTTGCAGGAAAAATGAAAGAATCCCATTCATTCTAAACAAGAAACAAGGAAAAACAACAGGAAGAGTTATATTAATAATCAAGGGGAAAAAAGAAGCTCCTAATTCTAGTGCAGAATGCAGAAAGATTTTTCAAGCCTCAGTTGAAGTCCTTCAATCTTTTCTTAAGCATATCCATTGATTTCTTACGACCACTTTGCTTGTTATTCCTATTTGAAAGGCTCCCAAAAATCCCATCAGTAGAATCCTTGAACTTCTCGCAGATACTAGACACCTTTTTGTAGTCCAAAGCATTGTAGTTTTTCTCCCTTATCACAGGATTCATGAAGTTCTCTGGCTGACTGCTCAACAAAAGGTTTATCAATTGTCGTGCTTCTATCAAGCAACCTCTAAAACTACCTTCTTTGTAAATTTCGCTCAAGCCAGTACTGTGAAACTTCTCGTCCGCAAAAGACTCCAGCGTCTTCAAATCATAGTTGATACCCATAACTGCATTGGCATTGAACCTCTTGACACTATCACTAAGAAAAGCCGACACTATAGAGTTAGAAATGTGATCAAGAGCCCCATTCCCAACCTTGTACAAAGCATCCAAAGGTAAAATTTGTTGCGCTGTCGACAGAAGAGTATCGAGGTAAATAACAACTTCAATTATATAATCATTCCCATTCTGAGGCGGTTCCTCTAAAGTCCAACTGATATTTTCTGTAAGTGCCATGAACTGATCCAACTTGTTGTTCATCAAATTCAACAACGCAAGATAAGCTTCGTCCCTTGAAGTCTTTAGAACCACCTTAGCAGTTAAGCAAGCTTGAGGCCTCTCAACTGACCGGATTGGGATCCCACATAGTTGGGCTGCATGACGAAGGAAAAAGTCACAAGCTCTTTCAAGTGCGGATATGTTTGCAGCAATCTGCATGGCTTGAGAGACACCAATGTTGCCACTTTGAATTGTATTAAGTATCACCTCATTTAACACATCTATCAACAGTTTGTCCAAACACTTCCTCACAACATCATAAAAATTAGTATGTGCCCCATGAGACAAGTAATCAACAGACCCTTTGATGAATGATCTGACAATTCGGCAGGCATCAGGTACTGTGGAGGAGAATGGTGCAATGTACGGAAATGCTGGTGTAATATCAGATGTCTGGAGATTGAATGACAGGACAACACTTTCATAGTCAGTGTCCTTTTTCAAGACCATCTGTTCATAGGTATCACTGGCAATCACATTTGCAATTTGTTGACGACACTCTTCCGAAAGAAGTTCGTGGTATTTGTCTCTGCTCTTGTCAAGCGTCTCAAGAAGTGGTCCCACTTCATACCCATATTGTCTAAGAGTAGAGCCAAGAAGAGTGACATAATCCTTCACCAAGAGAAGATGGGTCGCAGAATTCATATGGGAGAATTGTTCCTCTAGCACAGATTTCATTTTCGCTATAGCTGTATCCCACATTTTTTCAACTTGCTCAGCTAACAGTAGGCCCCCGGCTGTCCTCAAAACTCGATCCTCCACTATGAAGTATCCTGCAATTTGAGCCAAAAATATTTGATGGGATTCAACAAAAGGCTGTGCTGAAGAGATCTGCAAGTCTGAATTAAGCTGCAACAATCGATTTCTATAGTAATATTCCCAAAACTGCTCTTGGATTCCTAGGCAACTTTGGATGTGATATGCCCTGTATAGAGGAGTTAGGTCAACCTTCAAAATAGACTCTTCATCAATTTCTTCAACATCTAAAGTATATGCAAAATCTCCCAACCCTGAAATATTCTGCTCCTCAGCTTTCCTTTGGCGTTCGAGCATTTCCTCATCCCTCTGACGTGCAGATGCAGCATGACCAATTGCCATTTGTCCAATATCCTTTGCAGAACTCCTTATGTGGACCAGCCATTCATTGAATTGACTAGTCACTTTCTTCTCAATGTGCAATTTAATTATCGGAATTCTCTTCTCTACAATCATTCTAACTGCCCTGACAGGAATATTCTGCAAGTAATTTTTCTCAATTAAATCCAAAGTTTTCAATGCCGGGTAAAACTGGCCCTCAGATATGTGTTTATTAAACTTGACACAGAGCTCCAACACTTGTACACAGTTCTTGGACACTTTGATAGCTTCAGTCACATTCTTTTTTATTGAATAAGATTCAAGAAGCTCCTCAAGTTTAATCAATAAAGCACTCCCAACCTCTTGCAACTTGAAATTATCACTAGAGAGCTCGCCTTTTAGCTCTTCGGCATCAACCAACACACCACGAAGCTCGTCAACTGCAAGAATGAATTCCTCATAATGAGTCTTGCAGAGCTCCTCAATTTCGACTTCCTTCTTTTTCACAACATGCTTGAGCTGGTGAAGGAGTGATTCTGGCCTCCCCATCTCAAATGCATGCCGGACAATAGGACCGAGGTCATCTCCATTCCTAATCAATGTAGCAAGGACCAAGTCCTCGCCAATATCCCCATTCTCTGTAGCAACTCTTCTCTTCGCTTTTGACTCCATTATTCTGAAAAAACACCTTGAAATCAAATCATGCAAGAAGAATAAAATGAAACAAATATAATAAGCTGAGCAGAAGACACAAGAAAAGCTATATCTTACTCATCCTAATCAAGCAAAGAAAACAAAAACATAATATTCTGGGGAAAAAGTTCTCATAACCCCCAACCAAATGAGTATCTTAAGCAACATATATACCAGAGTAAAGGGATTAGAATGCCCCTATTCAGAAAATATCTAAATGAGTTTCCCAAGGATGACAATATTTGCCTACAGCCAAATCAACCATACTTAAGTTACCCATTCACTAGCCCAGCAAAATAATCAGCACCTCTTCTTCTTCAATTTCAGAACCCTCTCTCTCTCTCTCTCTCTCTCTCTCTCTCTCTCTATATATATATATATATATATAGTGTTTTCTTCTCTCAGTTTTCTGGTAGTCTGGTGTGTAATGGGAGAATTGGGGATTTGGGTTTCTAACGTAGTAACACAACACGTCTTTGTTACCTTACTTTGATTTTTCTTTTTCCCCTCAAAATAACAAGGAGGCGAAATCCACATGAGGACAACAGAAAACGAATAAAAATGGAAACTTTTTCCTAGTTTGTTGAAGAAGATTCTAAGACCACTCTAATAATTGAATTACTTCACTCCTTCCCAGCCTAAAAAGTTGGAAAAAAAATTAAAAACATCAGTTAGATAGCAGGATCAAGAACAACCCAGAAAAGAAGAAGAAGAAGAAGAGTTTGATCAAAATGGAAATCTGGGCGTATCTGAAAATAGATTCATATCAAATAAGTCTATCGGTCACAAAAATCACTGAGAAACATAACATAGAATCAAATTTAACTCTTAGCTGAAACCACACAGCACACGAATATGGTGTCCACCCAAATGTGTTACCAGGCAATTCAAAAATGGAAGGACAAACATAAAAGCAAAAACCCAGATATATTTTCAACAAAATGTGAAAGCTTTGATTGCGAAAAAGACTCACTTACAGAGAGAAGCTTTTATTTTCTTCCTCTTTTCTGTCCTGTTTGAGGCTCCAAATCTAACGAGGAAAATGCAAATATACCAACAGAATTATATCGAAGAGCCTTTGCTTTTCTTTTCCTTTCCTGTTTATTCTCTGTCTTTATTTGTTGTATTTTCCATTTCCAAATGGATTCTGCTTTCCTGCACACAATCTTTTGAGCTGGGTATTTGCCATTTCCCACAACATAGTTGTTTTTTTTTTATAAACAAACACAACATAGTTTTTACATCCTTCGCGATGCTACCTATGTGAGGTAGGGCTCCGGTGTCTTTCGTACATGGCACTTTTCGTGCACTCGGTATCTTATTGGCACTTTAGTGAAAATTTCGGAAAGTTACAAGGACTACAGTGCCATTTTACTTCACCCTTACTTGCCACCGGATTTAAATGTTTGCTTCTTTTAAGATACTTTTTTTTTTGGGAAGAATTTAAGATGCAATTTGGAATCACAAGTGCTTCATTTTAAAATATAAATACTTAAATAATAATCTATTTAATTGTAAATTTTACATGTCTTATAATCTTTTATTATAAATAATGATAAAATTAAAAAAAAAAACAAAACTTACATGCACATGAGTGAAGTGGAGGTCCAAATGCTAGTGAGTAAACAATAACAATTCAATTAATTACCGGGTATTCCTTTAAGTCCTTTACTTCTTTTTGTTTTTTATACAAATAATATTTTATTTTAATATAATCTAAATTACATAGAAGATTTCAAACTTACGTGCATGGTGGGGAGCATCATTGCCTCTAACCAACTTGACTAAACCTATTTCTGCTTAAATAACAATAAAAATTTCACTTATTTTTCTTTATATGATGATTTCTTTTTAAGAGAAATCATAATTTATTATTAATCAAAGGAGAGTACACTCTTGGAAAAAAAAAATCCTGAATCAAATTATGCTGGCGTTTCAAGTCAAATTGATGATTCCAAAGTTACATGTAAAGTTGAAATTTGGGGCTTTGGGGCTAGCCCATCTTCTGTTGTTAATACATATCATACACGTATTGCCTTGTGTTCATAATACAAGTGTCTAAATTTAAATCAGTGCAAGTGTCACATGCCGTTGAATAAAGAGAATGGTGTTACTTGGGATAACCGTCCATGTAAGCATGAGTAATTTCTAGTCATTACTGTAATTAGAAGTCGTCTACAGTAACCGTACGCGTGAACCCCATTACATCAATGGTGGGAATCGTTTACGATAGCGTCACACATATGCTAGCATGTATTTAGGGTTTAGGGTCCCTTTGTGATTGTGTTGGCATTACATATTACTTCCCGGTTGTAGTTAGACTTTAGTTTATTATAATAGCCATTGGCATACATTCAACACCGCTAATTATTAGGGCATTGTGGTACACAATTTGTTTTGTATGTCACGTAAAATTTAATATTATCTTAAACTCTACATACATATTTACAAACAAAATCTTAAACTTCAGCTATGTGAATGATTACAAACCACTGATTAGTTTAGTGATATTTATTTTCTTAATATCGGAAGAGATTCAAAATTTGAATCACCTCACTTTTATTGATAAATAAAAAATAAAATTGAGTAGATAAAAAAACAAAATAAAAAGGAAAATCTATATAAAATACAAATGGATGTGACGTGCCTCATACTAGGCATTAGCTACCAACCAAAAACCCTAAATGAAAGACTAATTATACAAATTACTCATTATCGTTTTTAATTAGTTTTGAAATAGTGTTATTTGACAATCATCTCTTATTTATTATTACTCGAAGACTCAGTTTACATTTGGAAAAATACCGCCATGCATATCATCAAAATCACAATTGACATGAGCACTCATTATCTCTCCAGAATTGGCTCATCAGCAATCACTTCCCCTGTCAAGGGAGGAAGATAATCACGATAGTCTTAATTAATTTGCAATTAAGGAAACTCTTTTTAATTAACTCTCCTTCCATTACGGAGTACCCGTTGGATTATGATCCATCATGACCACTCGACATGCCATGTATGTACAACTCCAAGCTTACCTCATCAACCTAACAACTATTATTAGACCGCAAGATCTAATTTTAAGTTACTATTTTGGGACGACAAGAGAGTGGTTGTACTCACTTTATTTCAGACACGTAATTAGATACGAATAACACGTGTGTTTACATACTATTAGATTCAAAAGTCAACGCATAATCGTTTGTTTATCAACAAACAAAAAACTAATACATAGAGGATTACAATCCCAACAAATCACGATTATCTTTAACAATTGATAATTAGACATTAAAAAAATAATATTTAAGGGCTCAATGAATGAAGAGAAGCCACCTACCAGCACTACGCATGGTCTTGGAAAAAAGCCCGATACCAAGAGTGGGCCAATTGATAGAATATTCCTCTTATCTCGTTGAAATTCTCATGAGATTAGCTCAAACATTCAAATATCCCTACCACGTGGTGGGTTCGATGTTAATCCCACAGACCATACTCGCCGTTACACGTGACATTTAAATATTGGGTTAGCTTAAGAATGTGAAACGAGGAGGGCGGGTAATGTGAATCTACTCTACTGGCGGTCTCCAACGGCGGACCCACTGGTGACGTGGTAGGATAAGCACCGCAAGCAAACCACCCGCCCACATATTTATCGTTATGTTATGCTTATCCTATTCTCACCCTTTTCGGAAAGAACACGCGTCATCTTGCTAAATGGGAATGGATAGCTACCCTAGCCTACCTTGTAGACTCATTCTAGCTGCTGCTAATGCCACATCCTCGACTGGATATAACCTCCCTACTCTCTCCATCTTTTTTTTTAATTTTTGCATTCAATTAACTCAATTTTCATTTCCGAATTATTGGGATTTTAATAATGTTGAATAAATATGTTGATTTTGTCTTGATACTTAAACTTTGGAAGTATGGTCAATCACGTATATATTTATTAAAAAAAATTAATTTTTTTTAACACATGTGTATTGTCGTTTTAGTTAGGGCCATTTATTGTCCTGTGAAAAATAATCTCTGTCATATTTGCTGAGAGAAATCAGCTGTAAGAGAAAGTAGTTTGACGTTTCGTAAAATTTTAGTTAAAAGTGTTGTTGATATTGATTTCAACAAAATCAGAAAATGATTGCCGCATAATCATTAAACCCAACGTGTCTTCGAAAATGATTCCTGCATAATCTGAAAAAATGAGGCACCTCATTAAGCTTGCTTTCCCTTATAACTTTCTCTCACAACAATTTTTAACAATAAGTGATTTTCTCATAGTTTACCAAACGGGTTGGGCTTCCTAAATTTTTTTAAAAATCACTTATCACCCCAAATAAGCGATACCAAACGGGCACTTGGTATGTGTTAGAAAATTACCGGACCATATTAAATATATAGAATTGTCATGTATACGTATCTACATACTTGACTTACTATTGATTACATTTAAAAAAAAAATTGACTTCCTATACATATAACTTTTTGTGGTCACGGGGTGCAAATCTTTTATTTATAATCAAATACTTGTAAATCTTTTGGAGCATTTTTATGAAAATGGTTTGCACCCCACATTTCACATTTTGATTTTATATAATTTTTGTTATACACCTACTATCCAATTAGATTGAAGTTGAAGGTAGACTATGGTCAAAATGCTATAAATTTTATCTTGGAAAATTTCAGACCATTTATTAATGTTGTTGAAAGCTATTTCCTTTTTAGGATATTTTGTTTTCGTTGAATTCCTCTTTGGGTATATGTGGTGTGAAGAAGTGGACAATTATATATTTATCCTGCGAATATTCTCATTGAATAATCCTATCCGGATAAAGTTTGTGACAAGTGCAAGGAATCTTGGACAAAAGCCAAATTATTGGCACTGGCAAGCATCAAAAGAGTTTTGGTTACTTGTGCGAGTATGCTTACCTATTCGCATACGAGGTTGCGAAAGTCAAACGATTAACCAATCAAAACCACGTGACGTCCACAAAACGACGAAACCAATCAACAATAAATTGAGCAGCCATCTCCGTTCAAACATTTCAAACACTTGAATTTCCTTTCGAGCTATGGCCTAAAAACTAGAAGTAGCAAAACTATCCAAACATTGTTTTCATTCTCTGTCTTTGCCTTTGTCTTTGTTTCTTGTTTGTTTTTCTGAGAATCCAAACATGGAGGCCAAACACAGCTCTGAGCTTCCTCCTGGTTTTAGATTCCACCCAACTGATGAGGAACTCATCATGTTTTACCTCAAAAACCAGGCCACCTCAAGGCCATGCCCTGTGTCCATAATCCCAGAAGTTGATCTTTACAAGTTTGATCCATGGCAGTTGCCTGGTTAGTGTTGTAATTAAGATGTTTAAACTTAATTACAAGTGTTGCTTAGCATGCATACGCATTAGTTTAATTATTCTTGATTGATTGCTAAACCTAAACCGAATGGTGTTTGTTTATGTTATGCAGAGAAAGCAGAGTTTGGAGAAAATGAATGGTATTTCTTTACCCCAAGGGACAGGAAGTACCCAAATGGAGTAAGACCTAACAGAGCCACCGTCTCAGGTTACTGGAAAGCCACAGGCACAGACAAGGCAATTTACAGTGGGGCAAAGTATGTTGGGGTGAAGAAAGCTCTTGTGTTTTACCAAGGCAAGCCACCAAAGGGGGTTAAGTCAGATTGGATTATGCACGAATATCGTCTAAGTGACTCGAGAAAACAAGCCAACAAGCAACTTGGGTCCATGAGAGTAAGCCCTCTTTGTCATTGTTAATTTCTTGCCCGTTTGTGACATTACACTTGTTTCAGGCATTTCATCAAATAGTTTGGCTGCAAATTGACCAGTTGCGTTGTGTTTGTGGTATCTTAGTTGGATGATTGGGTCCTCTGCAGGATCTACAAGAAGAGGCATCTGGGCAAAGCTTATTTGGACCAAAAAGTGGAAGAAGAAGACCCAATTACTGATCCCAAAATTGAGATAACAGCTGCCAGTAATCATGAGGAACAAATGATGTTGAAATTTCCAAGGACTTGTTCCATTACTAGTTTATTGGAAATGGACTACTTGGCCCCAATCTCCCAACTTTTGAGTGAGAATTCTACCTATGACTTCCAAAACAACTTGGCCAGTGCAGGAAATGCTGGTCATGCCCAAATGTTTCAGTTTGGTGAAATGCCATACCAAAGCACAACAGACTCAGCCAAATTCCAAGTGACTCAGAGTTGCCCTTCTAACCAACCATGGTTTGCGAATCCGGTGTATAACTTTAATGGTTTAGACCGTAATTAACGAATTCAAATTTGGTGTTAGGGTGGAAATTATGTTCTTAAACAAAATTGTAAATTGGGTTTGTTAGAAGAGTTGAATCTTAAACAAATTATGAAATGGATTTGAGCTGTTTTCAGTCCTATAATACATTTAAATTTACCCATATTCTCAAACCAGTCATTTATTTACATCAAATGGATTTGAGCTTGTTTGTCATTGCGATCGATCGATCAAGGAATGATGAAATTTATTATGGTTACAATCTCCTAATCATGACGAAAAGAAAAAAGAATTTTGCGTTCTTTCTTAACTATACAAAATATATATTCAAGAATGAATCACAAATTTAAAGACTTTGGCCTTTTCATAAATTTAAGACAAATATTTTATTTTGATTAAATATCTTAGTAAGCAAGATAATGAAAACAATATATTCCTTTATGTTTTTTCAAACAGGTTCCTTGTAACAGTTCCTTATCCTAAAAGAAGAAAAGGAAGTAGCATCTAATGTGATGAGCAGCGTGGAAAGAAATTTTGTTTTGGATGACGTACAGAGGACTAGCTGTCACGCATGCATGGGTTGAAACTGAAAGTGTCGTTGAATGGATGACATTTCAGACCCTAATTTGATATTTATGTCCTTGACAAAATCCTATTTTCGTTTATAAGTCTGACTGGTGTCACGGGACGAGCGCGCGAGCGCGGCGCGGCGGAAGCGAAACACAAAATCTCGCTCGCACAAGCACTCCCGTGCGGCCCAGGATCCCATCGAATCCCAGTGAGCCTTCTCCCCACTTCATGACTCTCACAACTCCGCGAGAGGTTCACCATCATGTGTCGTCTCCCATAGGCGCCAAACCCCATAGCTAGACAACGAGTCACACTTCCTTGTGACAACACAATCACCCCGCATCCGGCAACGAACCCTCGACGCCCATACATCAAGCGTTGCATAAGACACGTCAACTGCATCGACCACGTCGCATGCCAAACTCGAGGCTCGCTCATGTCCAAGTCAAGACATGGCGATCCAACACACCATCGGTTTACCCACACTTCTGTCGGTCATCCGTTAGCAACCACGATAGCCCACATCCTCAAGCTATCCACGCAAACTGTCACGCTCGCATGTCGCCCAAGCCTTGGCGACATATGTACTTCGAATGTCCCACATAACCACTATGCTTTGCATGGGGTCGCAACCCATGCGTACCGGCATCCGAATATCATCCTTCCATCTTGAACAAGGCCGAACCCAAGCCAAGTCCATCGAGTCTTGTCAAATGCCTCGCTCAGCCGACGGCATAGCGAATGCCATACGTTGACCTCACTCTTTCCAACAATGCGCAATACGAACGGCCCGTGCGTGTCCGTCCTCCCTCGGGAACTCCTTTCCCTCGGAGACATAGATTATCCTTCAACAATCCCATGCCCGCCCTTATGACAACCTCCAATGTCATAAGGATGCTGCCTAGTGCCACAAGGGTGTAAGCACCAGGGGTGGTGGAGAGCATGACACCATGTCACCCCCTATATAGCATTTTATGCATTTAGCCTTCTTCCAGGAAGGAACATCACTTATGCACGAGGAGTCATAATTGGGCATAACTCCTTCATACGAACTCCGAATGGCGAACCGTCAGTTGCGTTGCGTGTATATCGACATTACGAACATCTTTCGTGTTCTAGGTTTCTTCAGGTTCCTCCCGTAACCTTCCGAAATACCCAAAATACCCTTCAGCCATGCAACCCGGCCAACACCAACCATTCTAGCTCTTAAGTCCTTGCCCGTTCTACACTTGGACTACCTCATAAGCACATAGATGTCCCAAAGGAGTCACGAAGGCACACGCCCAAGTGAGATCCGTGACATTCTCCCCCACTGATAGTGTCGACGCCCTCGTCGACGTGCCCACTGCACTGCCGCATAACAACACCATATAGGAATATCCTCTTCTCTTCGCTCCATGGACCACAATGCACCACTGTGTTCACCCTTTTCAACTTATCTTTCAAAGTTCTACATCTTTCCCTCTTTGGGCTGAGACCTCCGTCTCTTGTCGCACTCGACCATTGAACCACCACATAGCTCGTTAGTCAAGTACCTTCACATTTTCCACTTTGCAAGAGATGCACCCCACCTGGGTGTGACTCGTAAGCCAACCGTGTGTCCTCCACGGCACCTCCATTTTGTGCATCTGCACTACCATACCTCAATGGCGTTCGTGGGTCTCCCCCACTTATCTCGTCGACGCACCCTCACGCCAACGTGCCTCCGAAGCTCAGCTCCATAACACTTAGGCATTCACAATTCACCATGGTAAGACATCCTCCCTACAACGAGCAGAACCACCTAACAACGCCCACACTTGGACTCGGTAGAACCTACTTCCGCAGCATCCACAAGGGAACAAGTAAGACATCCTCCCCAAAGCTACTTCAACCTTTGCATGCCCTTAAATGCGGACATCCTACGTCCTTAGCCACCATCCTCACAAGAAAACTCTGGGATCCACCTTTGGAACACTCCCTCGTTCCGAATTTAGTTAGCAACCTTGTGTCGAACATTATGTATCGCCCACACGTCCTCCACAATTGCAAGAGCAACCACTTAAGTGACTCCTTCATTAAAGCCTAGCCCGTCAGCGACTCACTCCCTCAATGGAGCCTAGTCCGTCAGCGACTTACTCCCTTCGAAGACTGCACCATTTCGGTCTTCAGCTCCCACAACTCTTCCCTGAACAAAGGTCTTGCACCTTCCATCCAACACACGTCACCAACTCGGTTTACCACAACCTTCAATGGTATGCCACGGTTCGAGTATAAGCCAATCTTTGACACTCTCACCAAACTCGCGCTCCCGTCCTCCCCACATCCTAAACTGAACGAGTAACATCACTTCGTCACAAGCCAGAACCCCTGCCTACCCGCCTTCGGGCGCTTGGTGCACGGATTAGAAAACTAGGCAACCGAGCAGCAAAACCATCCATCATCCCACATCTTAGAGTTATCCTGCTTGATGTCTTCTCACAACTTCGAGACAAACTTTTGGATACCTTCACCCTTCCATAGGATCCAGCACCAAGACGGGTTTCCATCAACCGTCACACAACCTGATTCCAACAATCATCCACAGTGACGTTGGGGTCTTCATCCAACTTCACAGGACCACTACCCATCACAGGCAATGACCTGCTACCTTGCTATCAAAGATTGCTCCATCACCAATCTCTCCTAGGTGCGAGTCCCTCACACAGAAACCACCATCTGGATTGATCAGCTCTGATACCACTTGTCACGGGATTGAGAGCTTCACAGCTTGTATCCTAGGTGCGAATCGTTTGAGCAGAAGCCACCATTTGGATTAATCGGCTCTGATACCACTTGTCACGGGACGAGCGCGCGAGCGCGGCGCGGCGGAAGCGAAACACAAAATCTCGCTCGCACAAGCACTCCCGTGCGGCCCAGGATCCCATCGAATCCCAGTGAGCCTTCTCCCCACTTCATGACTCTCACAACTCCGCGAGAGGTTCACCATCATGTGTCGTCTCCCATAGGCGCCAAGCCCCATAGCTAGACAACGAGTCACACTTCCTTGTGACAACACAATCACCCCGCATCCGGCAACGAACCCTTGATGCCCATACATCAAGCGTTGCATAAGAATCGTCAACTGCATCGACCACGTCGCATGCCAAACTGAAGGCTCGCTCATGTCCAAGTCAAGACATGGCGATCCAACACACCATCGGTTTACCCACACTTCTGTCGGTCATCCGTTAGCAACCACGATAGCCCACATCCTCAAGCTATCCACGCAAGCTGTCACGCTCGTATGTCGCCCAAGCCTTGGCGACATATGTACTTCGAATGTCCCACATAACCACTATGCTTTGCATGGGGTCGCAACCCATGCGTACCGGCATCCGAATATCATCCTTCCATCTTGAACAAGGCCGAACCCAAGCCAAGTCCATCGAGTCTTGTCAAATGCCTCGCTAGCCGACGGCATAGCGAATGCCATACGTTGACCTCACTCTTTCCAACAATGCGCAATACGAACGGCCCCGCGTGTGGTCCTGCCTCCTCGGGAACTCCTTTCCCTCGGAGACATAGATTATCCTTCAACAATCCCATGCCCGCCCTTATGACAACCTCCAATGTCATAAGGATGCTCGCTTAGTGCCACAAGGGTGTAAGCACCAGGGGTGGTGGAGAGCATGACACCATGTCACCCCCTATATAGCATTTTATGCATTTAGCCTTCTTCCAGGAAGGAACATCACTTATGCACGAGGAGTCATAATTCGGCATAACTCCTTCATACGAACTCCGAATGGCGAACCGTCAGTTGCGTTGCGTGTATATCGACATTACGAACATCTTTCGTGTTCTAGGTTTCTTCAGGTTCCTCCCGTAACCTTCCGAAATACCCAAAATACCCTTCAGCCATGCAACCCGGCCAACACCAACCATTCTAGCTCTTAAGTCCTTGCCCGTTCTACACTTGGACTACCTCATAAGCACATAGATGTCCCAAATGAGTCACGAAAGCACACGCTCAAGTGCGATCCGTGACACTGGGCAACCTTCATTTAAATTGTACAAGTCACATGGACGATGATCTTTTCCACTAAAAGATCCCACAAAATTATCTTTCCATAATTTCACAATGTCTGTTTTAGCAAAATTTGCAATTAAAGTCGAGCGGGCCTACCACAATAGTTGTGGTCCTCCCACTGTAACAAAAAAAAAAAAAAGGAAATTTAGGTTTTAGCCACAAAAAATATTTCACTTTTGGAAAAAGCCAAAGTTTTTTCAAAAAAAGACAGAAAAACCTCTTAACTTTCAAACAAAGACATGCAAATGTAAAGGATTCTTTAGGAAATCCAACAATAAATAAGGGCAATTTTGTCCATTTTGGCTTCTTTTCAAAAATTTCTCTCTCCTTTGGCCTTTTCCAAAGTCTCCCAAAAAAAAAAGCAATTAAATAAGACAATAAAAAAAAAAGTATAGAAAGAATTAGGTTAAGGGCACAAAAGAGATGAACTTTTTTTTTAATAATCTTTTAAAAATCCTTATCAACTTCAGAGCATACAAAGATTGTTAACAACCCAAGTCTCAACCACTTAACAAAGCCATTGCTATACTAATTTATAACTGATCAATCCCAGGCCTGTCAAGCAGTTAATTACTCACTCTTTCTTGCCCTGATTTTTCATCTGAAATGGAACATCAAGAAAGCAATGTGTTATTAGGTTTGTCCTCCCAGGATGAATACAGCAAGGGGTTTTTCGTGCTCGTCTGCATGGTTTTGTCATGGATAATAGTCCATAGATGGAGCCAGAGGAACAAAAAAGGACCCAAAACATGGCCTCTAGTAGGGGCTGCAATTGAACAGTTAATGAACTATGACAGGATGCACGATTGGCTTGTCAAGTACCTCTCCGAATCGAACTCCGTCGTGGTCCCAATGCCATTCACAACCTATACTTACATTGCAGATCCTGCAAATGTTGAACATGTCCTGAAGACCAACTTTGCCAATTACCCAAAGGTGATCTGATATATTTATGAGATTAGCTACATTAATTGGTCCTTAGTTTTTCTTTAATTTCTTGTTAATCTCCTACTATACACATTTTATTGATTGAAGGGTGAAGTGTATCATTCGTACATGGAAGTCCTGCTTGGAGATGGGATCTTTAATGCTGATGGAGAGCTTTGGAGGAAACAGAGAAAGACTGCAAGCTTTGAATTTGCATCCAAGAATTTGAGGGATTTCAGCACTGTAGTCTTCAGAGATTACAGCCTCAAACTCCATGCCATTCTGAGTCAAGCATTTGAAGGCCAACAAGTAGACATGCAGGTGGGAAAATATTTCATTATAGTCTCTACACTTGGTTATTTTTTCTATAAATGGAGCTCTGAATATAATATTTTTTGCAGGAACTGCTGATGAGGATGACTTTGGACTCGATATGTAAGGTGGGATTTGGTGTAGAAATTGGAACTCTGGCTCCCAATCTACCAGATAATCACTTTGCCAAGGCCTTTGACACTGCAAACATTATTGTGACACTTCGGTTCATTGATCCATTGTGGAGAATAAAGAGATATTTAAATGTGGGATCAGAAGCTTTACTTGACAAAAGCATTAAAATCATTGATGATTTTACGTACTCTGTTATTCGAAGAAGGAAAGCAGAGATCAAGGAAGCTGGCCAGAATAGCGAAAACAACAAGGTAACATAAACAATAACTTTTTGTGGGACTTACTGCTAAATTTTTTCACTGTAGTTGAAGTCTCAAGGAAACAGATTTATTAGCTACGAAACCAATTTCTTGATCAGATGAAGCATGATTTACTGTCAAGATTCATTGAGTTAGGCGAAGACCCAGAAAGCAAGTTAACTGACAAAAGCCTCAGAGATGTTGTCCTCAACTTTGTAATAGCTGGCCGGGACACAACAGCAACTACTCTCTCCTGGGCCATTTATATGATAATGTCCCATTCCCATGTAGCTGAGAAGCTATATTCGGAGCTCAAAACCTTGGAAGAAGATCGAGCAAGAGAAGAGAAGGTTTCGTTGCTCCAGTATGACACAGAGGACCTTGAATCATTCAATCAAAGAGTAACACAATTTGCAGGACTTTTGAATTATGATTCACTGGGGAGGCTGTATTATCTGCACGCAGTTATCACCGAGACGCTTCGTTTGTATCCTGCAGTCCCTCAGGTATGCATTTTCCCCAATTGAAAGATAGATGTCAATGCTGTTTGCTATAAGTAATGTATATGGCTCTAGGACCCCAAAGGAATCTTGGAGGATGATGTTCTACCAGATGGAACTAAAGTCAAAGCAGGAGGGATGGTGACTTATGTTCCCTACTCAATGGGTAGGATGGAGTACAATTGGGGACCTGATGCAGCTTCATTCAAGCCTGAGAGATGGCTGAAAGATGGTTTCTTCCAAAATGCGTCGCCGTTTAAGTTCACTGCATTCCAGGTGAGTTTACCGAGCGATTATTTAACCGTATATCCATGAAAAGTTAGGGGTCATTAACATAAACACTTGATCATTTCTGATTTGCAGGCAGGGCCAAGAATATGCCTAGGGAAGGACTCTGCATACCTCCAAATGAAGATGGCACTGGCCATTCTGTGCAGATTTTACAAATTCGCTTTGGTCCCTGGTCATCCAGTTGAGTACCGGATGATGACAATTCTATCAATGGCGCATGGCTTGAAGCTTACTGTAGCCAGACGTTAATGGATGCTTGTAGAGGCCAGAATGTCAACTGTGTCAAAGATAATTAAAAGCAAAATTAAGTGTTTTGTTCCATAAGTTCTTATATTCTGAAGCTTATTTGAACTACATGCATGAAGTCAGAAATGACAGAAATAGTTTCCCACACATGGCATTCTCAAAAGTTCAGGTGGTACATTTATTTCAAAGCTTCTAAGCCACAGCACGTATACTATATACCAGAATAAAGCTTTGGCATTGTTTCTACCATTCCCGTAAAATACAGTAAAAGTAATTAACATCACTGAAACCTAAATTCAGTTACACAGACTAAGAGATCAATCTCTTCTTCTTCTCTTGCCATTCATTGATTTCAGCATCAACCCTTGCTTGAACTTTTGCATGAAACCCTGGGTATGGCTCATAACCGAAGGAGCTTTGCAGAGCCTGAAGCAATAAGAAAACACAGAAATCATGATTGTCAAGTCAGTGAAAAATCAAACTAACAAGAAGTTAAAAATCCATCAAAATTACCTCTAACAGAACAAAGAAGGGAGCCATTAGAAAGGCTTGTGCAAGGTTGTCCAACAAAGCTGGTGCCCGTTTCTGCAGCACATTACAATCAGGACATAAAATCTCAAGAGTATGAAGACAAAAAGGACATGAAGTCACAGACAGAGTTAGAAATAAAAGATTTAATACCTCAAAAACCCCATGGCCAATAAACTGTCCAGTCCAACACACAATCTGAGTCACCACAACAACCTGAAAATAAGTTGTTAATGTTAGATGACCTAAAATGAACCTCTAACTTCTAAACATGCAAATAACACCAATATCATTTACAGCTAAAAACTCACTCACTCAAATGACTGAACTTCAAAGAAAAAGTTCAAAAAAAGTATACAATTTCACAAAATAAACGAAACCCAGATCAAATCTTTCGACAGAAACTAAGAATAACTCTAGAAATTACCTTCCAAGAGATGGAAAATCCCAATTGGGTTGCAAGGAAACAGCTAGCAAACCAGCAAATAACACAAAACAGAGCAGCCAAGGAGCCAGCTTTCGCATCCAAACAGACGTAAAACACCGAATAGATTAAAGTCAACAAGAGGCCGATGTTGAAAACCAGAACAACATGGCTCCCAAACAGCGGAAACCCAAAACGGAATAACGAGGGCGTGAAGTAGAGGATAAGAAGAATCGTGAAGAGGATTGGCCAAACGAAGAGCATGTGTATCGCTATGTTGATTGGGTTGCCGTGGTAAGCTCCATAAAAAGCAAAGTGCTTTTCAAGATCGAACAATCCAGTCTTCCCCATTGAGAATCCCCAAGAAAATTAGGTAATTTTCTTTTGAATTTTCTCGGGAAAATTTGACGGGTTCAAGGAGGAAAGAAAGGGAGGTGGTCGTTTTTATTGGATCGTTCGTCAACCACAAAAAAAGTAAACTTTCCTTCTTCGAACGCAACCACTAACAACTGCCGCTCACCCGCCAATTTAATGAATCCTCGTCCAGTTAGCTTGTTCACAGAAGAACTCTTGAATTTATTTATGATTAGACAATACCAAGAAAACCAAAGACTCAATCTCCACCAGCCGAACGAATTTGACCCAGAAAGAAAAAACAAACAAATAAAGAGTCACAGACAAATTGTTAATTTATTATGAAAAAGATTTTGGGCTTAATATTGTTTGCTAAAAATGACCCAATGTCTCAACTCGGTTTGGGCCATTCTTTATCCTTTTTTGACGTTTTGGATGTGGGTAGAGCCCACCTAAACTTCTCCCTCACTCCCCCAGTTCATCAAAAGATAATGAATGCCACGTGGCAAAAAGTGAGGTCCATGTTGGATTAACGGGCAACATGGTCAGCCACAAAAACCTGCCCAAGAATCCACAAAAACCACCATACTTCTATGAAATATTGGAATTTGTCTACATTTAACCAGAAGCCATGAGCAGCTTCACCAACACCACCACAACCTTCCTCCATGCCCAAATCACCAAACCCCAAAACTACCTCTGCAAAATCTCACTCCCAGCCATCAAAGCCTCACTTCCAGGAGCAGAAGAAGAAGAAAACAATGCCACAAGTCGAAGAAAAGTTGTGACAACATTTTTAGGCACTTCCATGGCACTTGGGGTGCACCAACATGGCATTGCCACTCCACTTGGACTAGCCGAGAATTGGGGCACTCGTTCGTTTATAAGGGAACGTTTTTTCGAGCCCGGATTGTCTCCAGAGGATGCAGTGGCTAGAATTAAGCAAACAGCTGAAGGACTGCACAGCATTAGGGACATGTTGGAGGCCATGGCTTGGAGGTATGTCATATTTTACATTCGCCTAAAGTCGGCCTATCTTTCTCAGGATCTGAAAAATGCTGCGACTCTGGTGCCGGATGTTCGCCGTCAAGAGTATGTTAAGACGGCCAATGAGTTGGTGAATAACATGACAGAGGTAGATTTGTTACTCTAAAGTATATTGTGTGTGCATTTATATATTGGTGATTTTTTAAAATCTGATTAGAATGTGATTATGTTTGTATTGCAGTTTGATTATTATGTTCGAACGCCGAAGGTGTATGAATCGTACCTATACTACGAGAAGACATTGAAATCAATAGATGATCTGGTGGCGTTGTTGGCCTAGTACGAGGTGTTGGATGTTTTTATTTGGAGCTACATGATTGCAATTTTCAATTGCTTTGGATTGAAACCAAATATATTTGGGTAAATATAAAAGCGCATGGTTAGTTAATAGATAAAAGCGCATGGTTCGTTTAGAGCTCTTGCAATCTTAGGAGATCTTGTGATCTAAATTCATTAAGATTACTACTAGAAAACCTCAGCCACAGACAACCTGTGCCTTATCATCTTGGCATGCCAAAATAAAATTATAAAAAATTGCAGATTGAAGATGCAAAATACCTGCAAGTGTATGATCAGTAAATGAATGTATATGACAAGTTTACCAATTACTCTAATTTGTGTTTTTCTTCAATTGTAGTAGCTGAATTGCCAATGTATAAGCAAACATCTCTAATTCGACTATAAAAAATGCAAACATCTCAATTTGAATGAAGGATACTAGAATACATGTTGCTTGGTCACAGTATGGCAAAAGAAAAATGTAACAAGATATTGCAGATTTGCTTTAAATAAATATACAGAACGTACATTTTTTGTTGTGTAAATGAAAGATACTAGGAGCAAATTTTTTCATATCACACACTTACAAACCCATGTAATGTATTCACACGAAAAGATGACATTAATACCAACCAGCAGTTCCTTGCAACACATCAGCGTCGAGAGATTGCCACAGATTGCATGATGATTAGGAGTACAAGTACAGTTACGGCAACAAAGGAGCCGACAAGAGACCCAGAAATGCGCCCGCAGAAGCTGTTGAATTGCCGGCAAAATGCAAACCAGTTGGTGCTGGAGTTGCCATAATGTGCCAGGTACACTATGGCTGTTGCTGCTGAAGCTCCAGCAGTTAGAAGCCCCATCATCACCTTCACAAAATTCAAGTATATATAATTGAGAATTTGGCAGAGAATATATATTTGAGTGAATAGTCAGCTAAGGTAGCATATATTACCGTGTCAGAGATGATCAAGACGATCCTGCTTGTTTTTGCTCCAGTCCAGATGATATGGACAAAGGATAAAGGAAGAGAAAGCACAAGGTAGACACATACAATTGAGTTGGCAATCACAAAATACCTGTGTGACATGAAAGTACATGTACGAAGTTTTAGCCTTTTTCTCATGAGGAAAAGAAAATAGTAGTTCAATCATTTTTGCAAAGGTTAAAGATTTTTACATTAACGTGGGAAGATCCTTGTAACGAGCCCTGAATCTAACAAACAGCGCGGCGAAGGGAAGTGCTTCCTGGCTGGTTCCCATAGCTATGGCACTTGCCAATGTTCCAAGGGCTGCAACTACCCGCAGAATGAAGTCCAGAACAAAGAGCACTCTGCTCACCTTTACTTTTGGGATTGGGATTGGTTTTGAGGCTTCTTTATCAGTAGCATCAACTGCTCCTCCTACCTTCATTTTTCTTACTTAGTTTTTCTCTTTGAAAGTATAGGGAGTTTTGAAATTGTACTGTGTACTTGATAGACTGATGATATTGCTGTGGAGATAGATACAGGGGAAGGCATGCATTTATAGTAATTTGTATGTTGGGTTTCAATGCCTTGCCTTGTGTATGTATGCTTCTCCTGAGCCATGCCATATGTAAGCCTGTGATAGGCTAAATGATGATATCTCACTGGTAAAGCTGGAGTTTAGTGACAAATGCAATCCCACCGGCTCTCACTTGCTGTATATTTAATTCTGAACAAAGAGCCTTCTGCCAACTCCAACAATGAACAGATAATGCCATGACATAGGACAAGGCTTTGTGCAAATTTTGTGCTACTAATTTTCTCTTGGTGACATGCCAGGGTCATAGGAAATTGGCCAACCAGGAATATGATTCACTGCCAAGTGAAGTCATGATCTGAAATGCTTGTGGAGAATGCTGTCATTGTCTTAGTGGGTTTGGTGGTTTTAAACATATGTAATATGTTGTCTTTTAGGTTGAAAATGTATGTCAAGAAAAAGGTGCCGTTAGGCCCAAAGCAACTTGGCAATGACAGCAAGTCCAAATTTCCCATGAATATATGCAAACTGCTCCAGGGCCTAACCAAGTGGACCTGAAAACCTTACCTCTTGGCTCAAAAGGGAGGAAGAAGCAGCAATATGTCATGAGCTAGACGACTTCCTGCTTAGTGAAATCTTAACAAATCTTTATAATTGGGGAAAAAAAATAAAAATTGACCGTCATCTATATACCAAACACCATGAAAATGCCATATAATCAACAAAAAACATGGGATTTGATCAAAAAATGAAAAAGAAAAAACATAGGATCATTTTGTCAGAAAGTACTTGCAAAAAATCACAAATGAGAAAGTTGGGATTTTATAGAAGCAAAAATGAGAAAACTTACTGTCATGTACATCATTCAATCTGGGCTTCTTCCCTCTCAATTATCATTATCATCATTGATCTAACATGTAAACATGAGATAGACATGTAGCCATGGACAACTTGCCGATTATCTCTACTACATACACATAAACTTTTGGATCATCTCAGGGACGAATCTAGGATTTCAAAATTCTATGGGTTAAATTAACCTTCCGTACGCAAGAAATTTCAGTAGTGAGGGCCATATTACACCAAGCCGGATTTTACAACACGTGTGAGAGAAAAAAGAGAAACGCAAAAGAAAAAAAACAATGGAGAAACGAAGGGTAAAGAAACAAGAGAAAAGCAAAAAAAAAAAAAAAAAAGGAAGAAGAAACTGTAGGAAAAAGCTCAATTCGTAGTAGATCTAAATCATATAAAAAATGGAGAAACAAAGAAAAAAAAAACAAGAGAAAGGCAAAAAAAAGAAAGAAATAGAAAAAGAAGAAGAAAGAAAGGAGGAAAAGAAGAGAGAGAGAACATGGGTATTGAAATTTTAATATAAAAAAAAGGCACATGGGCTATAGCCCATACAGTCCAATAGCTAGATTCGTCCCTGATCATCTGGTATTGGATCTCATTCAATCTCAAAACAAATTAAATTAGTGTTTTCATTCTTCTTTGCTAATTTCAGTGTGCATAACAGAAGGCTCCTTGTTTCTCTTGCTTCCTAAAATTGCAGAGCACGGGTAGAAACAAAGTTGTCACATTTGATGAAAATTTTATGTACCTAAAAACAAGAGAAGTAGTAGCAGCCGGCAAGTCATCCTTGGCTGCAGCACATATATATTATCTCATACTTACATGCAAGACCTGAGATGATTCATAATCTAATTTCAACAGGGTTTTAGAACTTGCAGTGTTCTGTGGGAATGGTTGGGTTGGAATTTGGAAGGAGGGGGAGAAAAAGAAGAACCGCATTGGAGTTTGGCTCAATACAAGGAGGAGGAAATGATCCATGGGCCAGTATGAATATGAAACTTGTTTTAGCTATATATCAGTGGATTTGGATTGTTGAGTTGAACCAATTAATGCAGAGACGTGGGCAGCAAGGATTTTATACCAGAAAAATAAGAGAATAGGCTACCAATTTTTGCCTTGAAACTCCATACAGCAAATCAAAATATGATTTGGTTCATATCCACTTTAGCTACGGTCTTATTTAGCAACAAGATTTTCTACATTCGGTACGTCTTGGAAACAGAATCTTATCACTTGCCAAAATCATGTCTGCATAATGCAATAAAAGATTGGGAAGCAATAAATTTGCGTGCTACATCACTACTTGCTACTTGTTTTTCTTCTCTGTGATGCAATGCTTGTTATTGCTAGCTATAAATCATTGCAACGCAAAATCTTTTGCACATGTTGCTGTATCTTTTGCTGAGAGCCATTGTGATGTAATAGAATATGGGGCAATATCCAGACTGACGATAATGGTTATGGGGGGTGACATGGGCTAGCTGGTAATTATAATCCCTTTTCTTTATCAACTTTCGTCTTGATGAAGCAGAGAATTTTTATTTTTACTTTGTTGGACTCATTCAACCCTTTGCCTCCCTTTTGTTACCTCTCACTTTACAAAGTTTTAACACATTTGGAAAGGACTTGTATTTAAGTGGTTAAGAACAATTAACTTTCACTCTAGATTTTATATTCAAATCCTTCCTCCCCAATATCATTTGTATGATAAAAAAATATTTTAACACGTTCCTTTTTCGTGTGTACTATAAATTTGAAAAATTAAACCTGATCTAATAGTATTTCTATTCTTTTATTCGTAATATTGAACGTTATTTTACTAATGAGGTCTAGCTAATGAAAAATTACTTTGACTTCCATATTGATGGTCAAATGTTCGAACCACAATTGACACCTTTGATAGTCTATATGAAAAAACTCAATCTTCTTATAGTTTAAATTATCACTTGTATTAAAAAAAATAAAAATTAAACGATATAAATTCAAGAAAATTAAGTAAGTATTGGACCAAGAAAATATCTATGTATTTAGAAATATTTGTTGCGTATGAAATAAAATAGCAAATATGACCATCTTTATGAAAATAAGGCCCAAAGGAAATCGAATTGAACCCAGTCAATTTCCGTACGGTTTCAACAAGGCCTCAACTCAACTCTTACACAGCCCAAGACTTACTCCTACCACCCTTAAGAGAATGTGCGTCGTGTAGCGTAATCTCTAGGCATCGTTCTTCTGATAGCCTCTACTTCGCAATCGGATCACCCCATTTCGGCTTTTTTTCTCCCTATCGGATCTTTGATCAGGTAAACGGTCCACACATTCACTTTCAGTTCTATTAGTCTTGCCTACTTGAACAATCTTGATAGATATTCATCGATCAAAGCTATTAAATTTGTGTTGTAAGTTGTAAATCAAAGAACTCAGCTGCCTAGTTACAAGTCACTGGTATCTCTCATCTGGGTCATGCTTGTTTCTGGGTTCTTCTAAAGTTCTTGATCCAACTTGTCTGTACAGTGTGATTCTTGATATTTACAAGTGAGACGTGTTTTTAGTTGTGCTTTTCCACAAACTGAAAAGTTTTGTGAAGAAGTGGGAAATGATTGTAAAGGCCTGCATGTATATGAACTTAAATTCTAGTTGTTTTCTAATGCCATCATCTTTCTTTAATTTTTTTTTATGGTGCATATGGAAAGTGCGGGACGATTTGCTTCAAATTGTTTTGCTTCTTCTCACTCGAAAAGTTGACTTTCTTTTTCCATTTTCTATATCATCTTCAAGATGCTGATCCTTTCTATATCCTCAGTCGGGTCATAAGTTAATGAACAGGCATATTTCCTGTATCTTGATCCTCGATGTTGGGTTCGGGCTAGGGAGTTGGGAGGCCTTGTTGAAGGGCTACCTCCTTTTGTGTAAAATAGTCTTGATGTTCAACCAGAATAGAATAGATAAAAAGAAAAAAAGGCATAGTTTTGACTAGGCCTTGAGGAAAAAAAATTGTAATGAGCTAATCAAATATGAGAAGACGAACCCAGTCTAGTTTTATATAATTAGGGTGGTTGCTTCAATGCGTTTTTGTGGCATGAAACATTTATCAACATAGTCATATTTATTTTTGTTTACAGGGTTATATTTGGGCCAATTTACAGACATTTGTGTGCATGCCTATGATTTGATATATTGGAGTTGCACCAATCAATAGGCTTATCTTTTCTAAAAGTAATTGTTATGAGGTTTTAAAGACGGAAGGAACTTGCTCACTTATCTGGACATTGCAATGATAGGACTGGATTTGATTACATCTGTTTTTTATTGAGTAGAAGGATTCTTTTGTTTCTGTAGTTGTCACCTGTGCCCAGAGCAAAATATGTCAGATACAAACATGGAGGAGGTGAAGGAGCCAGAGCTTGCTGATAGTGCTCCTAAGGATCAAGGTGCTGGTGACAATGCCGAGGAAGACCTAAAAGCTTCAAATGAAAATCATGAAAATCCCATGCCTTCACCCCAGCAGGAGGTACAACTCTGCTCTGCAAATCGTTCTAAACTTTTTGAAATTTCTTGCCTGTTGCCCTGTCATCTGTTAATGCAAACTGTCTTTCTCATTGAAATGATCTTTTTGCATCAAAATTTCTTTATATATCATCAGCTTGCTTCATTAGGTCAATAGTTGAAGTTATGCAGTAGGATCATTTTCTACAATTTTGTCTTCTTCAGGAGGCAACAATTAAGAAAAAGTATGGAGGCATATTACCAAGGAAACCTCCACTGATATCCAAGGTAATTGTTGGCCTTGTTCTCTCTCTCCCCCCCCAAGCTCCCCTTTCTGAAGTTTCTGATCTAGTTCTATCTTTATTGAGATAAATAAAGCCACCAACAAGGAATTTGAATTTTCTGTCAGGACCATGAGCGTGCTTATTTTGATTCTGCTGATTGGGCATTGGGAAAGGTACTCATTTGGATTTGCTTAGATTGTAGTTGCTATAACTCTGAAGGTTTGAAGCCTAATCTCTTTGCCTATCTTTGGTTCTTTTTAACTTCTTCAACAGCAAGGAGCAAAGCCAAAAGGGCCACTTGAAGCACTCCGCCCAAAGCTGCAGGTGTGTTTGATGATAACACCATGATTTTCTTACCTCAAGCTGGCCAGAAGTTGTTAGGGGTTGAAAGATCAGCCATTACCATGCGCAAAAACTAAAACTGTAACATAGATAGGAATTCTTTTCTTCTCCTGTTATCCTTTGCTATACATCAGTACATGGTTTTTATATCTTATATTTGTCTGTTGTTGTCATCAGCCCACACCGCAACAGCAAGCGCGTTCAAGGCGCTCATCTTATTCCCGTGCAGGCGACGGCGACGGTATGTGCAATCAATAACCAATTTCCAACAACATCACCAATAAACTTCTTGTACATGTTAGAAAACCATGTTCACCACTTGAACTCCTTTATCTCTTTCCTACATTAGATGGCGGCAATGACAACACTTCTTTGGAAGACCAAGTAGATGGTGGCAGCAGTAACAACACGGCGGATGAGGATCAGAGCCACCACCACGAGTAGCTACTGCCTGCTGCATTTTCTGAATGTTGAAGCTGAGAGTCAGATCTCACCTTGTTTAAGGTGCCAGAGCAAATAAAGATAAACTTGCCAAATTTTTGTACTGGTTGTAACATGTAACATGAATCATGTACACACTGGATGAAGATATGGTATTTCATTTACTTAAATTTCTTATGCGGGATTGCTCATATTGAGAGAGAGCTCCATGAATATATACTGAAGGCTGAATTTTAGAAAAAGGTTTTATTTACAAGAAGTATCATCAAGATAAAACGACAGAGTTTATGCCGTCGTTGGCCATGAAAAACATAATAATTCCATAACATGGCACCGTCCACAGAAGAAAACACACACCACTGGCCGCTGAAGAGATGATCCTTCACACCATTCCCTTCTCATCCAACATCGCGCCACGTGGCCTAATCACATCGCGTTCTGATTCTTCTCCAACCCGAGTCAACTCAGATGCTTCAACCGCCAGGTCACTCGCGCCGGACTCGTTCTGTTTCAGCGGCGTATGTTCGTGCGGAAGAAGGCGCTTCGTTGAAGCAGCAATAGCCACATCGTTATTCCCAATTTGCCCCTCCACCTCCATCGCTTCCAAATGGCCTTCTGATAATTATACGGTACGTACTGGTCTTTAGACACTTCACAGAAAATTTGGTGGTTTTTTTTTAAAATTTGAGTGATGCATGCTTAGGCCATGTTAGAAAAAGTTCATCCTCCAAGACCAGACTGGTATGAAGAGTTGTATGCATCAGTCTTGAACACCTCCATGCAATCTTATGAAGACGAGGTTAGTGGTTAATTAGTAAATACTAAAAGTTCCCATTTAACTAAGTTTTGAGATTAGTGGTTAATTAGTAAATGTTTCTTTCTCAATGAGCTTAGTGACTTCATTTTATGGGTAAGATTGCAGGTTACAAGGCAGAGCTGTTCGCTGAACTGAAGGGAAAAGCTCAGCAAGTGTTGGAAATTGGTATAGGGACTGGTCCTAATCTTAGATACTATGCTGCTGATAGTGGTGTCCGGGTTTTTGGTGTGGATCCGAATATAAAGATGGAAAAGTATGCTCGGGCTGCCGCCGTGGCTGCCGGTCTGCCCCTTTCGAATTTTGAGTTTGTACAAGCAGTATGTGAAACTGGTTATTAATTTATGATGCTTGAATTTACAACATTCAATGTATAATTTCTTATAATGCAAGGTTCTTGACCTGCAACTTATTGAATTTCGGTTTCTAGTATTTGCCCCCTCTTTGTGAAATTTGCTTTTTGTTTGTGATATATTGGAAATGCTTAATCTTAACCAGGTTGGGGAGGCTATACCATTAGATGATGCTTCTGTTGATGCAGTTGTTGGAACCCTTGTTTTGTGTTCTGTTAAAGATGTTGATAAGACTCTGAAAGGTAATAGTTTTGCATAAAATTCCTGACTTGTGGGTTGTTGCTTATTTCTCATTTTTGGTGTTATATTCAGAGATAAAGAGGGTGCTGAGACCAGGTGGAGTTTACCTGTTTGTGGAGCATGTGGCTGCAAAAGGTAGGTAGTGAGCTGAACCCAATTTCTAATTCATTGAGGAAATTGAGGGGAAGAAGGTGTTATATATGGTTTTCAATTTCTAAAGCAAGCAACTGGTATGGTGGTGCAGATGGAACAATCCTCAGATTTATACAGAATGTTCTTGATCCTCTGCAACAAACCCTAGCTGATGGGTGTCATCTCACCAGGGAAACAGGAAGGAGCATATCCAAGTCTGGGTTCTCAAATGTTAAGCTTAGCATGACCTCCTTGTCCAGTGCCTCCATCATAAACCCTCAACTCTTTGGAATAGCTTGTAAGTAATAAAAATAATAACAGAAGGCCATAGATGGTTTGCTATTTGGAGGAGCAGTCTAGAACTTGGATTGTGTTTGTTATTATTGGAAAAAAATTTGAAGTTTTGGTGGGCCATTATTGGGCTTGAGCTTGGGCCTTTTTAAGCAAGCAACAGTGAGCCCATGTGGCTCAGTTCCTCACAAGATAAATAAATAAATAAATCTTTTTTTTTAATCATACTAGAATAAAACAAATTCTATTGTTCAGAAAATCATCAGGCTTGGCAATATGTAATTCAATCTAAGATATATAATTATATTATCCTGCTCAGGTTGGTCCCGGAAATATACGTATATAAATACATGTCTTTTAAAATATAATTTCATTAGCTCACGCAATCTTCTACAAAATGATTATTGCTATAAACAATTAATTAAATAAATGTGAAGAAATAATAATAATAAAAAGTCAAACAAAATTGGTGACAAAAAGAGACGTAGAAATAATGACATGCAAATAATGACAACAAATAAACCAAACTGCCAGGGCCACCGACTGAAAAATATTAATTAAACAACCAAGGTGGTTGGTGTGAGTGGTTCGTCATTCTCATTCTTTAAGAGAGGTCAGAGGTTCGAATCACTGCCTTGTACGGAGTCACCACTTTGGCCAGGACTTTACCCTTTACGGGCCGACCAGGGTGTGAGCGGGGATTAGTCTGGGTTGTGGTTAAAGCTAAAGGTACCACCCATAATTGGGGGCTATTCAAGACCACTCGTGGTTCAGACCAAAAAAAAAATTATTAATTAAACTGCACAACTCCAGCAAAAAGAAAATAATGAAGAAAATAATATACGGCACAAAAAAGAAGGTAATTAATTAAGCTAAAAGAAACAGGGAATTGGATGGGATTATGCAGAAAAGGGAGGATCTTAATGCAAAAAGGTTCCTAAATAGGCTCCTCCTTTTTCTCCCCGATATATTAGGGTTTTCATTTCTTACTCACTCGACAACCAGTCGCCTAGGCCTAGCTCACAGTTTCTTCTCGTGCTTCGTCATTGTCTAATTGTAAGCTTTCTTTCTCGATTTACATTTCCGGGCTTTAAAAAGACCATATATTTGTTTTTATCTAATTTGGGCTTTCTATTTCTAGGGTTTTTGACTGATGTTCAGTTCTCAAATCTTGCTTTCTTTCTGCTTTGGTTGTCTCACTGTACTGTTTGATGAACTATTGGTGTTTCCAAGACCACGTTCTGATCATTATGTGTCTCTGTTAACTCTCTAAATTTGTATGCGCTCTATAAGGTTGAACTAGATGCCTGGCCTTATGCTGAACGAAAATATGAAAAATGCACACTCTGCAAGTCTTGAAGTTTAAGTTAACTTGGGTCGTTTTAAGAACCCACTTGAAGTTAAAGTCACCGGCTTTGTGGAATTTATATAATTTATCGGCTTTCATATTGTTGATTTGAATGATGATGGATTAGTATCTTGTTGAGTATTTGTGTTCCGGAGTTTTATTTTGTTTAACATTTGGAGTTGAGAGTAGTCGTGTTAAACATTGCCTTATCTAAAGTTTTTCGAACTTTCTTGCTAGGGTTGCCACTATGACCACTGAAGAATTCTGAAATATTTGTCATTTGCTGAAGAAATCTGGAGTTGTAAGCAACATACTTTGAATATGTATTGTTAATGCTGATGAGGAAATTTTGACCCTCAGTTTATAAGTGTTTGCCTGTTTTATGTTTGAAGTTCTACTGCACTGTCCAATTTTCTTGAAGTGTGGGTCTTCGCACCCTGACTGCAGCACTTAATACTGTTAGGTGTTGTAGGATTCATTGTACTATTTGTATGTTGTACCATTGATAAGTGGTGCTTGACATAAGTGAATGTAACTTGTTTCATGTAAGTGATATAAATTAGCGAGCTGAGCTTTAGGAAGATTGATAGCAGATAGAATCAATCTTTTTGTGTCTTAAAAAAAATAGCTAAAACGGGGTCCCTGTGTTGTGTGGCTGCAAGGCCACATGAATCACATACGGCCAGTAGGGACTGGTCTGTGGGTCCAGAGGAGCCTTGCTGGCGAACTAATACAAGCTTCTCACCACCCCCATCGAGATGGGATTTCCAATTCCAACCTGAAGAACTGCAGTATGGTTTGCATGATGGTATTCAGCAACATGGGTCTTCTACTTCATCAAACAGTAAAGGAAGTAGGGGCTGGGTAAGAGGCAACAATCTCTATAATCATCACTACTCTGCATCTGATGGTGCTGGGCAGTTTTTAAGTAGTTCATCTGACCTTTCTCAAGGTCCTCAGTGGACTCCTCCAGCAATACAGGAAATCAGTATAGATGATTATGAAACTGCAAAAAGGAGAGGTAATACAATTGATAATGCATCTCTATTTCAGTTTTATCTGTGCGTGCATACGCATGTTGATGTCTGATAAATTAGATTGCTCTTGGGATGAATTTCTAATTGTTGGCTTTAAAATCTGGTGTCAGAAAAAGCATATGAAGAAGTAATGTGCTAAGTGCAATTGCTATGCGGGTAACTTCAAAGATTAAACAATTTGGTGGATTAAATTTTTTTGGTTCATTTGGATTGAACAGAGCTATAATATTATTTTATGTCTGTTAATAATCTACCAAGTACAAATGAATTTGTGCAAATGATCTTGCATGATTATAATTTATTGTTTCTATTTTGAGATACACACACGTGCGTGTGCTGTTTGTTACTGCACAATTTGATTGTATGTGTTGGTCATTGTTTGAAATAATTAGACATTGCAGTCTCTCGTAAAAAAGTTCTCACATCTTGTAGCCTTCTTTCTTACATCTGTGTGTGTGTGTACACACTTGTGTATTTGTGTATACTTTTGCTTTGCACAAAAAGATGACCATCTGGGTTAGGTGATTTGATAGTGGTTTTTACTAACAACCCTTTGTATATGTGCTTGCTCTATCTTCATTTCTCTATGTTACATGATTACTGTATTTGTGTATACTTTTGCTTTGCACAAAAAGATGACCATCTGGGTTAGGTGATTTGATAGTTGGTTTTTACTAACAACCCTGTGTATATGTGCTTGCTCTATCTTCATTTCTCTATGTTACATGATTACTGTTATAGTAATTTTCACAAATTACTCTGTTGTTCAATAACTCTGGCTTTATGCTCTAATTACATCTTAATTAGATTCATGAAAGCTCTAATTACATCTTAATTAGATTCATGAAAAAGAAAAACCCTTCAATCATAATAACCATTGTCATGCTTAATCTATTTATACTACACAACTTAAGGAGCATCTCTTTCTTATCGTTGGCAGTGTAGGGTCAGAGTGAAAAAGAGTGTTAGAAGCTTGCTAAATCTGATCTGGAATCATGAGTTCAGTTGACAGTATCCACAGGGATTCTCATTGTTTTCATTTTGAATGATTTGGTTGTATTATTATGTCGTTTGAGGTGTTTTCTTGATTGAGTTCTTACCTATGCCATTTATTCTTACATGCTTAAACAATTACCACGATTGATCAATATCAGACCCTTTCAGCCTATAAATAGGGAATTCAAAATTTATACTTATTAAGGAAATTTAGTAATCTCAAGATTGTCATCATTCTTTCTAATATTCATGTTGTAAGTCATTTTCATTAACTTAACGTCACTCCTTCTTACTTGCTAGGTCCAGCTTTTGGGCATTCATTCTTTAGACCTACCATGGAGGTATTGTGTGAGAATTTAACTTTCAAATTCAAATTTCCTAGTTTATTTAATCAAATAAATTTATTTTGCTTTTCCTTTGATGGTATCTTGCAGGGAACCTCAGAAATTCAAGACACTGGGGGATCCTCATCCCGTTCAGACAGTAGTGAGTCTGAACCTGCAGTCAAGGCATGCCTATCTTCTCATCATACTTTACCGAGCCGCCGTTCATTCATGTCCAAACCTATTCATCCCTTATCTTTTCCTGCACAAACTCCCCCAAGAGAGGCTTCTGACCTTACATTAGCTGGATTTACGGAATTTGATGCTGCCACTCCTCAAAGAGATGGCCACCGCTGGAGCAGTGCGAGTAGCAGCATTGATTTTGCAGATGTTTCTGAGTCATTTGAGGCAGAAATTTCTGGTCGACCATGTAATAATATGTCTGATGGTTTTAGGTGCGGGTTGTGTGAAAGGTTTCTTTCACAGAGATCACCATGGAGTTCTCGTAGGATAGTAAGAAGTGGAGATATGCCAGTCACAGGGGTGCTTTCTTGTTGTCATGTCTTCCATGCAGAGTGCTTGGAGCAAACAACACCCAAGACACGTAAAAATGACCCTCCCTGCCCATTATGTGCCAGATTTGAGGAGGAAAATCTCCCTGAGCAGCAAGGCTTCTCAAGACTGCGTACTGGTTTTCCACGGCTCAGACCAATTTCTGACGACGGGCCATCTAGGCCTTGGGGATGTACGCAGGTAGGAGATTGTGTTGAAGGGGCTTTGCATGCTCCCCCGCGCAATAGTATGCTGTTGCTTAACAGAAGTCGCATAAAGAAAAATCTTTCTTTGAAAGGTAATTTGGGCAAAGAATTTCCAGGTAAGTTGAGAAAAAGTGGCTCTTACTCTTTTCAGCATTTGAGTGGAAAATCAGCTGACCAGGGAGCAGTTGGAAGCTCAAAGTCAAAGATGACTGCAGGCCTGAGTATTAAGAACTGAAGAAAATACATAGCTAAATCGGAACTTCGAAAGTTTTCTCAATAGGCAATCCTTGAATTCTGCTATTTGGTTGTAAGTCTGAATGGATTATATATCTGCAGTGATTGAATTGGATAGCCTGCTGCCTTGTATAGGTTTGATCTTGCTCAAATTGTGGGTTGAAACCCTTGTTGGAAGTAGACACATATGTATGTTTACATTGCTATTGTGCCTCTGTATTTTGATTTGTGTATGAATCTTTTTGCCCCCTAAGAAAAGGGGAATTAATTTCTTATTTTTTCTTTGGTCTTATGTTCTTGGAAAGCATTAATTGCCAGAAATCGTTTTAGAATTGTGGAATACTATTAATTTATGAAAGACATGCTTCATGTAACGATCATACTATAAAACAGTTAAATGGTTCTGTCCTTGGTTAGGCGCCCTTCATTTGTTTACACACGTCCTTAAAAATAAGTAGGAGGTTGATTCTTGCCCAGGTAGCTCAATCTCTGTCTGGACCCTGTTTAACTGGGATTTGTGGAGACTAGTTGAGTTGTTGATTTATCATTTGTCTCCATGATTCATTGGTCCTAGTTCCTTGGATAGGAGATACACTTGATGGCTATTGGCGGTAACCAGTAAGTTTTGTAACCACAGAAAGGAAAAGATAGAAAGGAAGAAAATATCTTCATGTGTGTGGTACATGGTACTGGCTGAAAATTGAAATCACAAGTCACCGTTTTTGAGGACTGGTGTTGAAGACTTTGCGTGCTCTGTGTGATTGCAGTAGGAACAGAACCCTTCACACACATAAGAAAATTGAAAGCGCTTTTTCCAGAAGCTATGTATTTACTTTGGCATTGCTCTTTCATACATCATCAAAGTAGACACATGAGGCAGGATGCCCCATGTTATCTACTGTCTCACCTTAATTTCTTAATCAAAGTCGAATATTACTATAGCACAGATTTACAGACAAGAACAAAGATTTCAGCTCATAAAATGCAGATATCAATACATACATACAAATTCATTATCAATATTGGTCCTCTCCTCTTCAAACTTGCAATGAAGGGTTTACATCAGTGGACCAGCACATCAGTATGTGAGGTTTCAGTTTCACCTCCACCACATCAACAGAAGAAAATTACCATGTGGAACCAATTTCCATAGCAATTGAAATTTTTACATGGGCTAGTGGAATATTTGCTGATGGGACCCTAGCTAGGGCTGCAGAGAGAGAGGGGACCATCTTAAGCACTGAGCAGAAAATCCTTCTCCTTCCCCTTCCCTACAATCATGTGCTTAGTCGGGTTTGCCCCAGACAATTTCACATTGTGCATTATAACATGAGATCCCATGCCCAAATGTTTCTTATTTCTTACTCATACAACTAACTATTTATCAACTGTCACTGTTGTTGCAATTGGGCCCTCTTGGATCATCAAATTGTTCGTTCCTTCAGCCACTAGCCATGTTCTCATGTCCTTTTCTTTATGCATCAATTTGCCACATTGAGATAAAAGCCTATGCTCCTACAAAGATTTCGAATAATATTTGCGATTTTGACACCCCCCTCTTTAGAGCATGTACACCCCAAAAGGTTAAGGCAAGGCAAGGGCTAGCACCATTCACATGAATAGTGGCAGCCTTGACTTTTGGGTTTCATCCCAAAAAAGGGCAGGGCAAGGGCAAAAAAAAAAAAAGATTATGCAACAAAATATAAACAATTTAGAAATGTAAGAAATAAAATGATTATGCAAGAAAAAAATAAATATGGAAGAAAATATAAAAAACTTACAAATGCAAGAAAAAAAAAATTACAATTTACAAATATTGGAATGAGAAGAGTTTGTATGAGGATTTGGTGTGGAAAGTGAATAAAATTGTCATGTATTTATAAGGAAAACATCCATAATTTTTTTGTATTTAAAAAAAAATGAAAACTTTTTGGATTTTTTTCACTCACTGATGTCAGCGTGACATTAGCGCCTTTTGGCTGCAGCCCATGCAGAATTTGCCTGTGGGCTTGCCAGGATTGGTGGGACCCATGGCTTGCCCGGGCTCCTACTCGCGCACTGGAGGGCTTCTAGGCTTGCAAGGGGGGCCTTTTGCCCAATTTGCTCCAATGGACTTGCTCTTATAGTGCAACCACTAGGGTTCTATAGCATAGTCTCAGAATTTTTTTCCACGTACCCTGTTTTTTCCTTGGTCCCCAGTGAAGGTGATAAAGTGTGGCTAAGGTTTTGAATTGTCAAATGAATGTACAAATTTCAAACCAAAAAGATCGAAGCATAACTTTTTAGATTGCTTTTCAAAAAGAAAACCCTTCCCCTCTTGTTTCATGGTTTCCACATATGATATCTCTCAATTTGTGGCGGCATCGGTCGTGTTACATCTCTAGTACTGTTGTTATCCATAACCTTATCATTTCGCAGCCGACAATCAGTAAATGTGATGTCCCAATTTGCAATTTGATCGACTGACTGATTTTTTTAGCTTAATGATGGTCATAGAATTAACAGGAAGAAAAATCACACTGAAATCTTCGTGGCATTTTTATTGCGTCTGATGGAAGGTTATTTGACAAAACTTCATCATGCAATCCATCCAACGAGGTGCCACTTTCTTTCTTTCTTTTCTTTCCTTTTCTTTTGAACGACTTTATAAGTGGTTGTTTTCTTTAATGATATGGAGGGTGAATTGGAAGTCAAATTCAATTGGCGCTCAAACTGAATACAACCAGTGTTTTCAAAAAGAGAAAAAAAGAAAAGAAAAAAAGGTTTTCTATCTATCCCAGGTAAAGAAGAAGAAGAAAAAGGTCCAACTAGATTTCAGTTGGCTTGGCTAAAGAGGTAAAGCATGTTCTGAACTAATCACCTGATGAGGTAGGAAGTTCTAAAAACCATACAAAAAAGGACTTTGGGAGAGAAGAAGGGGAATCGAACAAAAAAACCTCGGGGGTAGAGTAAACCTAAAGTCAGAGGAGTGCATGACCCTAAACCTAAAGTAAGAATTAAGGTGAGGTGCATGTGATGGGTGGGGTGGGGGGGGGGGTCCAAAGGACTTAAGCGTGATGTTTGTTTGTTTGTTTTTATAAGTCGAGGAAGTCTCAATCAAAAGCTAAGTGCTCCAACATGGTGGCCTCCTTCATGTGGGATTGTTTCCTAACAAGTAATTAAAACCAGTTAGCTCTGGCAATGGCAACCTAACTTCTCTCAGTTAATTCTGTCTTCTTACCAGTAGTCTCAACATTAATTCATGAAATGGAAACTGCTGAAAAAGCAGAGAGCATGCTAATTAACTTGAGTGGGTTTGCTTTTGTTCAGTGCTTCATACCCTCATCACCTCGTCATGGGGGAGACACTACTATTTTTACTTATATATTTATATCTCAGAAGACTCACACAACACTAGTGGGTGACGACCATGTTGTGCAATGGATATTTATTTCTTTTTAACCTTTTTTTTTCTTCACCTAAGTGCAGAGCTGGATTCAATTAGCACTGAATAGGGTTCTCCTTCTCCATAAGAAAACTGAAAAGTACCCCACACGACAGTCACACTCACTCATGTCAAGCTCACGCATTTTTGTCAATTTCAATTTTGCCATCTTGATAAATTGATAGAACCCGAATTAATCTGGCTATGATCTTTTTTTGTTGTGACAAATATATCAATTTCAACTTTTATCGTTTAGTCTTCAACTATATAATATGCAAATATCAGAATTTGCGGTTTCTTCTTACCATGTC
This sequence comes from Prunus fruticosa, assembly GCA_018703695.1. Taxonomy (NCBI): domain Eukaryota; kingdom Viridiplantae; phylum Streptophyta; class Magnoliopsida; order Rosales; family Rosaceae; genus Prunus; species Prunus fruticosa. Next base: position 41,504,796 of record CM031917.1, on the reverse strand, counting down.
TGGCAAAGTAACAAAGAGAGCTATATTTTGGCTCAGTTCTACTCCAAATGAGGAGAAACATTTACATGAAACAGAGATAGCACTATTTTGCTATTTCCGATCAATTACAATATGTCAAAACGTAATAACTTTTACACGTGACAATATTTGATTAGTTGAAAATAGGAAAAAACAATACTATCCCCGTTTCGTATAAGTTTTTCTGTCAAATGAGGTCTTCCATTCAATGCCTCATGCTTGCAAAGCCTCAGCATCCCAAACCAACCCAAGTTATTATGATATGGGCCAACCGGTTAAAAAGCATTTGACCAATTAGAGTTGAAGAAGAACGGTAAAAACAGAGGCTTTTTCTTTCATTTTTCATTATATATATATATATATATATATATATATATATATATATATATCCTAATCAATTGAAAGCTGCACAAATCGCATGTGGATGTGTTCCCCTCACCAACCCTAAACAGATAACTTGTTTCAAACGTTTTTGTAAATCTGAAATTCAAACGTCCAAACAATGAAGTGCTAATAGATTTCTAGTTAAACGGATAATTGTTGAATAATAAGCACCAACTTGAACCATCAATTACATATTTCATATATCATACCATTTGTTGCAATTTGTTTCTCTTTTAATTTTTATTTAGTGACCTAATAACATGTGGTTGCCATTAAACGTAAACTCAAGTTAGTAATTGTATTATCCGTCTACCTTTGCTATTGTTTAAGAGAATTCGCATTGTCAATTGAAGAGAGGAATACATTTTTTCACACGAATTTTCTCTTTACGTGAGTAACTTCTCCTAGTTTACGTCACATATATGCATGTGTAATAATAATACTTGTAGTTGACTATAAATAGAAGAATGATTAAAGGTATGCCTAGAAATGTAATTGGAACTCGACACAAAAGAAAAGAAAGAGATGTAAATGGAAACGTAGAAGTCAAGGCCATCTAAACCATATGGTAGATTGGCACATGCAAAGGGACCCTAAAAGAAGAGACGTACAAGCACATGAATTCAAAGTGCGACTGCAATTTCGAACCTCTTTCTCTACGTGTACACACGTGATGGCATTTTCTATCCATTTTTCCAACTTAATTACCCAAATATTTAAATAAATAAAAAAGACTAATATAATTCAGAAAAAAATTGATGATCAAGTGAACGTGAATAAATTTGTAAACTGATAAAAACCCACGTGCACGACGTTTCTTTTGCTTCTACACTAAACCCTAATTGCTAGTTGCTTCAAATAGGGGTCTCCCTCTCTAAAGCAAATGCAATTTCATGGCCTATGTCATGGAATCTCTGACCTATAGTTTATTCAAATTTGCTCTATCTGATCATAGATAGGTTGAGGAAATTCCTAATGTGTAGTTAACCATCACATCGATTTTGGTCCTGCTATGCAACACCATGAATCAGGTTTTCTATAGAAATAAATCGACCCGAAAATGATAGTTTTAAATGCTCTATTAACTCAAGCTTTCTAATCCACCCCAATTTTTCAACAAAGAGATTGCGTGACAAGAAAGGTGGCAGCTGGATTTCATTAAATTTAAGTACTATTAATTTATTATTTTACTCATAAAAATTCATATGTATGTACGTATACCGTTCACCACGTACATTTTAGTAGATAAAGTATTGTTTTTAGTTTTTTCTGGTTTTTGTTCACGGGTGCAATATATGTATAAGGGGCATGTGGGAGAATGGAATAACAGAAGGCACGAAATGACCATTGTGATATGATATCAAGCACAGAAGAAAATAAAGGGTCGCATAAGTACACAACCTACAAGAATCCACTCAAAAATGGATGTAAATTTAAAAACCATGGGACCTGCATGGCCCATAGGGGAATTGGTGTGTAGTCGATTGACTGCAAACTTTTTTGTGGACTAATTTAAAATTCAAAACAAGATCCGATGCAAACTTTTGCATAACTTTATAGGGTTTTATCTATAGTGATCCATCATTAGAGAAAGTAACAAGAGAATCAATGCAAATCTTAAGCATAATCACTGTCGGCAACATTTCTTCTTTCACAATATCACTTAAAAAAGTCAGTCTGGTAAGTGACTTACATGTTACCTGGTAGAAATAAACGAGATTCAAAGTAACTCTGACTATTTTTTTAACCAAATAGAGAGCGCCTCATTCCATTATCATATTTTACTCTTCCCCTTGTGGAATGAATTTTTAAAATTTTAACCTTTTCGGCCATCATTAATACTTGTTGAACCAAAGTTATAAACCAAACCAAACCCCCAAAACTTTGAAAGCACTTTCACCAAATCCTGTGAGTAGTTGGAAGCGCTTTTAGAGCACGTATTTGATTTCGCAATCAATTACACAACTTTCCGCAGTGCTATATAGAATATAGAGGGAGGAGAGGAGGAAGGATATTATTGTTGCTATAGAGGTAGTTGGGTTGGTTAACCAAAGGCAGTTTAAAACTTAAAAGAGAGGAGACAAGAAAACAAAGCTGAAAAAAGCCAAATCTCTATCTTCTCACACTTGGTCCTTTTACTACTACTAGGCAACAACAACAACTCCTTTGATCACGGGCTTTAGCTTCTCTCTTCTCACTCACATTCCCTTAACTTGTGCCCCCTGCTTCTAGATCATTGTGCTCTGTGACTTTATTCCCCTCTGAAAATTCAGCTTGTAAGGGCGCTGGGGACCAAGCTGAATCTTCTTTCTCCACCATTCCTTTTCTTTTGAATTTTTCAGTTTCATTTGGACATAGGAATAAATAAGATTTTTTGTTTCATTTTTTTCTGTTGGGTAAATGAGAATTTTCAATTGGATTGCCTGGACCACATGTTGGGGGTGGTGGTGGATTATTATTTGTTTCATCTTTGGCTTGGAGTCCTTGCTGGATAAAGCATGTGATGACCACTTACTTTCTAACAACACAGCACACGACGGGAGACGAGATAAATACAAATTATGATGAGTTTGGGAATTACAGTCAGCCTCACGGGCGTTTTATAATTACCACCACTACTTCAATCACAGTTAAATCTTTATGTTTTTTTATAAATACAAGCGACATGATTCAAGTATAAGACCTAAGAGTGCATGCATAATTGTTCTTAATCACTTGCGCAACCTATCGCTTGAATCACAATCAAATCTTTAATCCTTATTATTAACAAATTCCTATCAAGGCTATAGTAACTTTTGTAGTCAAATGAACACCTAGCTTGATTTATAGCTTGATTTAGTTAGTAATGCCTTTATTTGTTTTGTCAAGATTCAAGAATTGATTGAGGGGAATTTTGTATTTCGATGTATTTATTTGACTTAAGGCTGCAGCCTTGCAGGGTTCAGAGTATCAAATCCTGACCTTAGAGACAAGGTCGCAGAGTCGCAGGGCAGTGAATCCTTTAGAAACAGTGAAAGGTATGAGAGATCAGAAAAAGGTTGCAAAAATCTAGACCGGCATCAGCATTTGATTGCGTTGGAACGATGGACGGTCCAGATGGAATCTTACAAAAAGGACATGGTTGAAAAGCAAGTTGGACTATTTCAGTTGGACATATCTCAACTACAAGTTGGTTACTGGCCGTTAATCTTTCAACTTTCAAATAAAATATATCTCAACTTATCTCTTCTTTTTCTGAAGATGGAAGATATGGAGAAAATTCCCTATGCGCCTTGCAGTGTAATTTTAGAATATCAGATTCGATTATGAAATGCATTGTCTGTTTCTTGTGTTTCTTTCATCCTTGTATTGATGCTTCTGCGTCGGAAAATCTCTCAGATACACAAAAATTCAAAAGCAAATCGTGTAGAAGCCAAATGGGTTTTGAACAAGGACAATGAGGCCAAAACAGTTGCATGTATAGCTGCAAATTGCCGCCGTTGTAAGTCCCTTTCAGCAGACAAATGGCACGTATCTTGACGAGCTCACACCTAGGTATCCCTTAGTTTAACTGTGCCAAGAATGTTATTTTCACAATAACAACAATACATAATTAAGCTCATTAATTAGGTTTCGAAAACCAGAGTTCGTACTTAGTAGGTTGTGTGACGGGTTTATAATTCTCTATTACAATATAAATTAATCGTAATTTATTAAATGTGTTCATATTTAGTACGAAAGATGCAACTTCCCTAGTTAAACCCCATCTGGGATTTTATGATTAAACTTCTGTTAAATTGTGAATTTTTCATTGTTTGATTTGTAAATTGTACACATGACAATGAAGCCGTACAAGAGAAGGTATAAAGTATAAAAACGAGAAGATTCTTTCAAGTCAATGAACTCCATGAGCTTTGACCCAAAAAAAAAAAAACTCCATGAGCAACCATAAATTACGTACATGACTTATATTTGGCCATTAGCTAGAGACACTAATGCCGAGAATCGCGGTCTCATTAACATATGGCCAATCAAGTTGGAATCGAGAGGTTATCGTTTTCCATGCAAAATCTTATCTTCTTAATAAAAAATTATCAAGATAAAAAATAATAACAGAGCAAGAATAATAAAAAATTATCAAGATCTTAATACGTTTAGCTAATGTTAGAGAAAGATAACAGAGCAATAGTTAGAAGCCGCACATAGGCTTGTCACCTGGGTAAATTTCATAACCACACATCTACCTACAACCACGTGTGCATTCCTCCATTTTTTCTTTTTCTTTTTTAAATCCAAAACAACCCAAAACAAAATGATAGATGTGAAACAAGAAAGAGAAATAAATAGTGGGATTTGATGAAGATTTGGATTTGAGTTTTTCTTCAACTATAAGACACCTAAGCTGCTAAAAATGTCATCACCCATGTGCTTCTGCTGGACTGTGTGGACCTTTTTTGCCATTTTCTTTTTCTTTATATATCTTCTCACTGTTTTGATTTGATAGAGTCGTCTGCTCTGCAGTAACCGAACCTGACGAGTTGAATATGGGCCGTAGATGAGAATTATCCAATATAGATCAAAGATGGTAACCGGTGCACCGCCTTCTGTATAGATGGCATTGAATGGAGAAACATTCTCATGCAACGGGAATAGTAATATTTTGTTATCACCGACTAATAATACAATCACACGTTTCTTATTACAAAGTAAGTTTTCCTGCATTGAATGAAGAAGATTGAATTGTTTTGATTCGTGGGTCAAAATGTTCATTCAGTTCGTTTACCAGAAAAGATATGGGCATTGAATTCTCTCTTCCTGCCCCAAGTCCTCTTACACGGCTGTATAGTTAAGGCTGCTGTGAAATGTGTGTCTCAAGATGTGCCATAGCAGAGAAACAGAGAGAGACAGAGACACAGCACAAATCTTTTTCCTTTTTTTCTTTCTCCGGCTAGGACAGCAAATGTTGTGGTTCAGAAATAAAATAAAGTCTGCAACTTTTATTTCATGGGCATTAAATTATGGTTACATTGTAATAAAGTGAGAAAATTCTGTTAGGTAAGTATAATCCTGGCCAGAGCAAGGAATACCCAGTTCACCAAAAATCTTTATATTCTTTTTAAAAAGGTAGGTGTGGTGAGTCTGGTGTGAGTTGTGAGAAAAATATATACAATAAGTTAATTAATTAACAAACCTAATAAGAAAATCGAGAAGGAGGAAAAGTAAAAGCAGAGAGAAGCAGCATAGAAAACAACAAAGAGAGAAAAGGGTAGTTGCGGCAAATGGGCAGTGGTTTGCATGTGAGGTGTGGATTCTAATGGAACCATCACCCATCAAAAAGCCAAAAAACCGCTATGTCTCAGTAGGATTGGGCAATTTCCTATTAGGCAACCACCAAAAACCACACGGTTTCCCCTCCAAAACTGCCCTTCCACCTCAAAAGGACTTGTTTTTAGCTATTGTAAAACCAGTTAGCCCAGCAGTTTATGGTCCCCTACAGATTAAATAAGAAAAAAGGAAAAGAAAAAAAAAAAGTGTTATGTCAGTGGTCATGGTGGCTAAATAGTCCCTAGCCCTTGCCCCAAAGCTGTATATAATACCCCCAACCCCCTCCTACATTCCTCACTCCTCTGCCTCACATTTTCTCTCTCCTTTGTTCAAATTTTCAAGGCTCATCATTCAACTTCATCCCAATGTAATAACCTTGTCCCTCTCTCTCACATTCCCCTTTCTTTCTAGTGTAAAAAATGTCACCTTTTAAAAAAAAATATATTTATTTTTTAAAAAAGCCGAGTCTTTCTGATGTAGAAAATGCTGAATGGTTCAACTGGTTTTTGTGCAGGAAAATGGCTCTTGCTTATGGGTTTTGTTTGGTGGGTCTTCTTGCAATGGTCTCCTGTGCGCATGCTTATGGTGGAGGTGGATGGGTTAACGCTCGTGCCACTTTCTATGGAGGCGGTGATGCTTCTGGGACAATGGGTATGCATCAAAACTAAAAAATATCCATTTTTTCTGTTTCTGGAAGAGAAAAGAAACAGTCTTTCAGATCTCTGAGATGTTCTTTGAGTACCATTTTTCTTATTTGGGGATTTTTCTTTTCTATAGGTGGTGCTTGTGGGTATGGAAACCTCTACAGTCAGGGGTATGGGACAAATACTGCAGCACTGAGCACTGCTCTGTTCAACAATGGCTTGGGCTGTGGTTCTTGCTATGAGATTAGGTGTGTAAATGACCCCAAATGGTGCTTGCCTGGCGCCATTGTGGTCACAGCCACTAATTTCTGCCCACCAAACAATGCCCTTCCTAACAATGCTGGGGGCTGGTGCAATCCTCCTCAGCACCACTTTGACCTCTCTCAGCCTGTCTTCCAGCACATTGCTCAGTACAAAGCTGGTGTTGTGCCTGTTGCTTACAGAAGGTAGGCCTAGTGAAATTTCATTGCTCAAATATCAAACCTTTAGATTTTTGAAAAGATTTGTGGTTGAAAAAGTACTAATTTTTTTCTGGGGTATGTTTTTTTGTAGGGTACCTTGTAGGAGAAGGGGAGGTATCAGATTCACCATCAATGGGCACTCCTACTTCAACCTGGTTCTCATCACAAACGTTGGTGGTGCCGGTGATGTGCACTCTGTTTCAGTCAAAGGGTCCAGGACTGGTTGGCAAGCAATGTCCAGAAATTGGGGCCAGAACTGGCAAAGCAACTCCTACCTCAATGGCCAAAGCCTCTCTTTCAAGGTCACTACCAGTGATGGCCGCACAGTGGTGGCCTACAATGCTGCCCCAGCTGGGTGGTCCTTCGGGCAGACCTACAGTGGTGCCCAATTCCGCTAGGGCCCCTGCCCTCTATATATTTAGCCATTTCCTAGGGTGATTTTTACATATATATATACCAAGTATCTAGAAGATTAGTATGACTCTTAGTATACTAGGATATTAGTTAGTATACTATAGTAGTTATTGGGTCTGTTCTGTCAGTCTTGGGCCTCTATGTTCTGGTCAAAGTCTGAGGAGGGCTAAGCTTATTTTAAAATGGCTCTCCATCATTTTAATCTCTAAATTTTATCAGCGTGGGGGTGTAGGGTACCCTTCTATCTTTGGGACCCTAAACCCTTTCTTGGGTCTTGTTTTTATTTTTATTTTCACTTCTGCTGCAATTGTTAAAGCTGAAGTTGGCAGAGGTGGTGGACTTTGACCACCCGCCATTAGTGTTTGAAATAGTAAAAGCATTTTCTGCTTGTTTTGTAAGGCCATTATTGTAATCAGCTGAGGCTTCCTTCCTGCTGATTGGTTGTTATATTTCAAAGTTTGTTGAAGACTAATGTAAATTTCCATTTTCCACTTAGTAATGGATTGCTAATTTATTATTTCTTGCTTCTTGTTTCACCTTTAATAAATAATAAATTATCTTGTTCATCTATTTGAGCTTGTGTTAATGAAATATTTAGAAAATGGTTCAATTCAATATGTCTTATCCTCAAAGAGGACAGTTGGCTAAAAAAAGGCCTCAAGGGCTATTGTCTAAAAACAAACCTCAAGGACTATTGGCTTAAAAAAAGCCTCAAGGGCTATTGGCTAAAAACAAGCATCAAGGGCAATTGGCTACAAACAAACCTAAACCTCAAGGGCTATTGGCTGAAAAAAAGCATCAAGGGCTATTGTCTAAAAACAAACCACAGGGGCGAATGAAAGGAAATAGGGCCAAGGCGTGGGGCACTTTAAGGTAGAGGCCCTATTCAAAAACCCAATCTCTTCCTTTTAGCCCAGATAAAAACAAGTTGGTTGTTCTTCTCATCCACTTCTCCAAACATGGGCAAGTTGCGGTAATTACATACCTAATAAACTTTATAAGGAGCTTATAGTTTAAATGGTTAAGAACAGTTATTCATTCGAAGATCTAGTTTTTGAATTCTACCTCCCCCAATATCTCGCTTGTATTTATAAAAAAAATTATAAAAAAGAAAAAGAAAAAAAGAACTTTACACTAAGCCAATTCATAATCCATCCAAAACCATTGCAAGTGTGTCAATTCACAAATTCATAATTGGTCAAGGTTGTGTTTGGTAATAAGTTTTTCCTAGGTTGGGTTTGATGCTATAAAAAGTTATAACCCATTTTCGATATGAGGGCCGGAATTGAATGTGATGTGTCTCACAAATTTCCACGTCACGTGTGGAAAAGGGATGTTGGCTTAAATCAATTTGGAAAGAATTATAATTAATCAAATCAAGGGTCAATTTAGGAATATAATCGGGTATAATATGCTCAGCCAAGATAGGGCCCAAAAAATATTCTCATGTCCTTCCTCCCGTAAATTGGCGTTTTAACAGATGGTGACAGGCAAACAACTTATTGTTACTACCTACTTTACAAGACTAACTTAATACTGAAATAAATCTATGAAGAGAATTTTTTTGAGTGGTGGAAGTGAATAATTGTAGAGGCCCAAAAAATTAAGGAAGTCCAATCTCATCTCAAGCCCAATGCTTTGACTTACTGCAGAGAAGTCTATCTAAAACAAACATGTCATGCTGGAAGATATTACAATTTGGCACGTGAGAGGTCACAGTAGACATATGAAATTCACCATTTTATTCAAGCCCATTTACTCAAGCCCATTTAATTCATTAAGCATTTTAAATAGGTCGAAGCCCCATTCGTGCACAAGCATACAGCTAACACACAAAAGACAAGCAACTCTCTCTCACTGTTGAATTACCCGACAAGCTTAAGTGGGCCCAAGCCACATTCGTGCCCCCGGGGCTTCCTGAGCGGGTTGTGGTGTGGATGGTTACAAGGGTCCATGAGGCCCATTAAAGGTTCAAAATAATGCAGATTTTGGGGCTCCTTGGGAGCCCCAAAATCCATGCCCATTTTCTTGAACCCATTAAATGGGCAAGCAGAGAGATGAATCTGTCACTTCACCAGCACCCAACACCTACCCATATATACAACCCATCTCCCATACGACACTAAACCAACCGGCACCAAAACCTTATCTTTTCTCCTCAAAACCAACCACCCGGCACTGCATAGAAGAAAGGAGCCTCGTCATCTCAACTGGGGGACAAGAGTGCATAACCAAACAGCATGTGCGACCACCTTGATACCGGAACAGCATGCGCGCATAGAGAAGTGAATTCCAAGGCCTATAAAAGGGAGAACATACCAACCAGTCAGGGCAACAATCTCACCGCTGAAAGAAGGAAAGTTACAAGCAAGCTATAATCTTCCTCCGAAAACACTAGAGCTTATCCCAGAAGCCATCCCCCTCCCTTTTCAGAAACTTCGTCCTTTTTCCCCCATAAGCCATTCTCTCATTTTTTTCCAGAAACCATCACCTACCTTCTTTGTCTTCCATAAATCAAAATGTCATTCCAAGCTGTAAGAGAACCTTAAGCCAAAACCCCATTTCAACCCAGGCAGACTCTCTCGCTAAACTCATGGAGACTTAGCTCCCACGCCACAAGCCACTCAAGCCAAGCCCAAATCTCAATTCACGACAATCATTATCAATTTGGTGAGAAGAAACCAGAGCACCCCTAAGTACTTTCTTTCGGAGTGTTTTGGGGTCTGATTCTTGAACTCGAGAAAGGGGTACTTTCTCTTTGCAGCGGTCCAAGCCCACAAGTAACTACGAGAACAAAATAAGCCCCCACATAAATTGGCGACTCTCTGGGGAATCAGTCCAATACTCTCACCAATGCCTCCAAAAAAGAAGACCAGGAGCAACAACGTGGCTTCCCAAGACGGGACAGACCATGGTGACTCATCATCAAGACAGAATGACACCCATGAAGAAGAAATACGAGCAAGTGAAAGAGACTTCACACTTTCAGACCTCATTGCAGTCGTCCATGCAATGGGACAATCCCAGAAAGAAATGGCAGATACAATCAGAGAGCTGAAAGACCATGTCTCAAAACAGAATGGCAAAGATGAAGAACGACCAGAAAAAACACCACCACATGAAGAGTCAGCTGCCGCTGGAAAAGGTCCTGAGAGAAAGGGCCGTCTTTTGTTACCCAGGAAGATGTTATTGCTATGCTGGAAAAAGAATTGAATCGCAGCCAAGAAGATTGGAAATATGTTCCTCAACCACCGTATCCAGGCAAGCTTGCTTCAGCAGCCTTATCCTAAAGGCTATGAAACCCCAAGCTTTGTTCTTTTCGATGGAAGAAAAGGAAGCCCAAAGGAACACGTAAGTCGTTTCATCGACGCTTTGGGGCCACATGCAGGAGATTACAATATGCGGCTTCGAGAATTTTCAAAAAGTCTCACTGACCGTGCATACACTTGGTATACCACACTGGCACCAGGCTCCATCCGGTCGTGGGACGACATGGCAAGTAAATTTTGCAAGAAGTATTTCCAACATGAAGAAAGAGTTACCACAACTCAGCTCAACAACACCCGCCAAAAGCACGGGGAAAATCATGTAGACTTTGTGCGCCGATTCCGAGACTTAGCTCTTGATTGTTATGATGAGAAGGACGAGGAGTCGCTTGTTGAAATCTGCATTAGCAACATTGTGGCAGAATATAGAGTGTATCTTGAGAACATTGGCATTAGCCAGTTTTCCAGGCTTTTAGAGGCAGAAAAACAAGCATGTCTGTCAAACCAGCTGCTGGGCAAAGGACCTGGAGAAATGAGAAGAAGGAAGCTCAACAAACTTTGGTCGTAGAAGACAAATTGCCAAATGACTCTAACCCACGTAAACGAAGGGATAGAGAAACGTATCCTGCCACCGCCGTGCAAGGATGAAGAATTTCATGCTATTTTAGATACCATGTTTGGAGATGGTGCCATCAAACTACCAAGACCTTACAAGGTACCTACTAGAGAAGAGAAGAATGACCCACTGGTACTGCCGCTATCACCAATTTGTAGGTCATCCGACCACCGCTTGCCAGACTCTAAGAAAAATCTTGCATGCCAAGATACATGATGGAACTCTGGAACTACCGGCCAAGAATCAAGCTATTGATGAAGACCCTTTACCGAAGCGCAGAGGGAATGAGGTAGTTGCTGTAACCACATGCTTTGATGATCTGATGGATGATGATGAACTATGCCACCCCTGGAGAAATGATCCCAAGCCGCCGGAAGCTATATGGGAACCATGCGGGAATATGAACAAAGCTTACTGGCGCAAATACTCGAAATCTTTGAGCTACGATACTCCATGGCCGTTTGCTGACAAATGGGAAACCAAATCAAGCTCTGAGGTTTTCTCTCTAAGCATGCAGGAAGACTCGGGGGATTCTTCAAGTCAGAACAAACATCAAGAAACTCCCGCCTAACATTCCATGATCTTAGAGAGGCTGAAGCAAAAATAATGGAACGATACCTGGCCGTGAAGCAAGGGCCTACCTGCCTCACAAGTTCTGCAAAGAAATCCAAAATTTAAGTCTCTTTTCGACCAACTGGGTTATGGACCACATGCGAGGGAAGCGGCTGCTATAGCTTTAATGAATATCTCTGAGGAGTATGGCTTTCATTGCTTCACCACCCAGGGAGCATTCTTGGAAAATAACAATGCCATCGTCTTTACTGAATGAAGACATGGAGGTCCCATATCCAGATCATAGGAGGCCACTCTACTTGGAAGGCCAAATCAACGATGTGTTCATAAGAAGGGCCTTGGCAGACACCGGTTCTTCTGTCAACATCATGCCTCTTGCGGTGCTTACCGGCGGCTAAAATTCCTCTGTCAAAGGTTGTGAAATCTCTAGACAAGCATCACCGGCTTCGGAAACAAAAGCGAAGTTACAATCGGATATATACAAGTGGATTTGAAGGTGGGGCCCATTCGATCCTTGACCAAATTTCATGTGTTGGATGTAGACGTTGCTTACCACGCTTTACTCGGGAGGCCGTGGCTCAATAAACACAAGCTTGTAGTTTCCACCTATCATCAATGTGTAAAAGGAAGGATTGGGTTGAGACCAATCCGCATACCAGGAAATCAAGCACCATTTAATCAGAATGAAGCCCATTATTCAGAAGCAGAATTTTACACAGAATGCGAGACACGGAAGCAACCCGTCCAAAGCCTTCGGAACATATCTACCCTCATGGGCTGAGATTCGTGACCTTAGCAATGCAGAGCTCATGATGATTATTGAACAAGAGAGAAAAAGGCACACTGAAGTCAACAATCACGCTTATGCCTAACCGCAAGTGCTCAAAAGTTACACTGCCGAATGGGCGCACTGTGTACCGTTTATGACGGGTTTGGGGGCTTGACCACACTTTATGGGAAAGCCCCGAGTATGGAGGAGTTACGAGACAAGTCTGCAACATTATGCATGCGCCCACTCACTCTACTTTTCAGGAACTTATGCCGGCGCCTAAATGTATGCAAGATGGTTCCACGGCAGGAGCAGGAACAGCTGGAAACAATCAACTTAAGCGAAGACCCTTCTGTTCAAAAACCAATCCCCATCAGTGTCCACCTGACAACAGAAGAAAAAGAGAATCTTGTCAGTTTGTTGAAGGAGTTCAAGGATGTATTTGCTTGGAGTTATGAAGAAATGCCCGGTTTGAATCCAAGCCTAGTGTGCCATACTTTGAACATTGTACCAGGAACTAAACCAGTTGTGCAGCCAAGAAGAAACTTCCACCCTGATGTAGAAGTGCAGATTAAAATAGAGGTGGAGAAGCTCATGGCCGCTGGATTCATCCGGCCTATCAAACATCCTACTTGGTTGGCAAATATAGTTCCTGGAAGAAAAAGAAGACAAGCCAAATCAGGATATGTGTTGATTTTCGAGACCTCAACAAAGCTTGTCCAAAAGATGAATTTCCACTTCCCAACATGGACATTTTGATCGACTCGACTTATGGGCAAGGCATGTTGTCCTTCATGGATGGATTCAGTGGATATAATCAGATCAAGATGTCTCGTCGGGACGTCGAAAAAACAGCTTTCCGAACACCGTATGGGAATTTCTATTATACTGTTATGCCGTTTGGTCTGAAAAATGCCGGAGCTACTTACCAGCGAGCTATGACAGCTGTGTTTCATGATATGATGGGGAAGGAAGTAGAAGACTATGTAGATGACCTTGTGGTGAAGTCCAAGTCCAAGGAAGGCCATTGGGAGATCTTGAGGAAGGTGTTGGAAAGGTGTCGACTATATGGTCTGAAGATGAATCCCAAGAAATGTGCGTTTGGTGTTTCATCTGGAAAATTCTTGGGATTCCAAGTACACCAACGTGGCATCAATGTCGACCCAGAAAAGACTAGAGTCATAAGTTCCCTCATGCCACCGAAGAATCAAAACGAATTGAAAAGCTTCATGGGAAGGTTGTCATACATCCGACGCTTCATTCCTGGTCTAGGCTTGACAGGCATTTTCACTCCTTTACTAAAGAAAGGCAAGCAGTTTGTGTGGAGCAAAGAATGTCAAGATGCATACAGACAAGTGCAACAACTGATCGTTAAGTTGTCAACCATGAAGGCACCTACCCCAGGACTTCCACTTAAGCTCTATTTGGCATCAACAAACAGTGCTGTAGGTGCTTTGCTTGCTCAAGATAACAATGACGGAGAAGAAAGCCCAATTTATTATGTGAGCAGACAATTAAGAGGAGCCGAGACGCGCTATCCAAAGACTGAGCGACTATGCCTTGCTCTTGTTTATGCCGCACAACGATTACGCCATTATTTCCTTGCTCACAAGCCTGCAGCTCATGGTGAAGTCTGACCCAGGAAGGTATTTACTTACCAGACCTGCTTTATCCTGGTCGATTGGCACGCTGGTTATTACAATTGTCTCAGTTTGACATCACATGTATAACTCCCTCGGCTATCAAGGGGCAAACTGTGATCGATATGTTGGCTTTGTTTCCTGAAATCGAAGAAACCACTCTTTCCAAAGAAGTTCCTGGAGAGCTGCCGGAAGTGGTTGGAGCTGCTATAGAAGAAGAACCTTGGACTATGTACTTTGATGGATCTTCCACAAGTAATGGAGGAGGAGCATGGGTGGTGCTCATTGATCCTGAAGGACAAACTACAGCTCTCTCCTTCAAACTCAACTTCCCATGCACAAATAATGTGGCAGAGTATGAAGCTTTCATCACAGGCTTATCCACAGCTAAAGAAATGGGTGTAAGAAGAATCAAGATCATTGGGGATTCAAATTTGGTACTAAGCCAGGTGCAAGGTGATTTTGCAGGTAAAGGAGATGACCTTGGCCCCATATCGAACAACCGCTGAAAAATTGATGGGTGCCTTTGAGCAAATTGCGCTGGAACATATCCCTGGAATCACTAATAGGTATGCCGATGCCTTAGCCACGCTCGGATCAAAGCTGTCTTTCACCAAGGAACAACCTAATATCACAGGTAATAAGGAAAGACATGCCCACGGTTGAAGCGATGTCTCTAGGAGAGGTGCTAGAGGAGGTGCCGGAAGAAGGTGATTGGAGGACTTCTATCCAGGAAGAACTGGTCTCACTCGAGAAAGGAAGGCAGCATCAAGAAATTGAAAGAATATGTCGTCATCTTAGGAGAACTATACAGACGTCTCCCTAGTGGCATCTTAGCCAGGTGCATAGGAAAGACTGAAGCACAAAAGCGACTGTTGGAAGTGCACGGCATCTCTTGTGGTTTAGACCCAATAATTAGCTTGTACCGTCGCCTCCAGCGCAAAGGCTATTATTGGCCAGAAATGAAGAAACAAGCCAGTGAAGTTCAAGCCAGCTGCCCAAAATGTTCCACGATGCCCTCAGTGGATGAGGCATTCACAATCTCATTTGCAGAAGATTGGAGGGCTCCATATCTAGCGTTCTTCATCGATGGGTCAATGCCAACCAATACCAAGGACGCTGGCAAGGTAAAGAGAACAGCAAAGCGGTATTTCATAGATGGATCAATTTTGTACCACAAAGGATTTAATGGAGAGCCACTAAAGTGCCTAGGAGAGCCAGAAGCGCAAGAAGTTATGCAAAAAATACACGCCGGAGAATGTGGAGAACACCAAGGGAGGAAAAGACTTTACCGGCAGCTTCTTAGCTCAGGATACTATTGGCCTACGATGAAGAACGATGCACACAATCTGGTAAAAAAGTGTCACACATGCCAAATCCATGCCAATCTAAGCCACAAGCCTCCCACGCTATTGCAAGATATGCGCACCCCTTGGCCCTTCCATACTTGGGGGCTTGATTTGATTGGGACTATCCACCCACCTTCTGACGGTTACATATGGATTATCACAGCCACAGAATACTTCACAAAATGGGTTGAGGCGGTTCCCCTTCGAAAAGCCACGGGAGCTGTAGTTTCAAACTTCATCAGGGAACACATTGTATGCAGGTTCGGAATCCCCTACAAGATCGTCACAGACAATGGTACTCCTTTTGTCAACAAGCAGGTGAACTCAACTCTTCCTGGCTATGGTATTAAGCATCGACGCTCCACACCTTATTACCCGCAAGGAAATGGTCAAGCTGAAGCCACCAACAAGACTCTTTTGAGAATTCTAAGCAAGATGGTGTACGAGTATGAAGGAGGCTGGAGCCTGCACCTGCCTGATGCACTATGGGCTTACCGCACCTCTCCGAGGATCACCACAGGCTTCTCTCCTTACTCGCTTGTGTACGGTCTGATGCAATCTCACCGGTTGAAATTCGATGTACCCACTGCTAGAGTCTTAGCTGTTAACGACCTAGAGTGGGATGTAGAATCATGCTCGAACTGGCGTTGGATGGATCTGGAAGCTTTAGAGGAAAAAAGAGCAGGAGCTGAGAAGAAAATGGCGCTTTACCACAAGACAGTTGCTCAAGCCTACAACAGAACAGTCAAATCACAAAGCTTCAAGCAAGGAGATCTAGTACTCAGGGTCTCTGAACACGTGAGAAGACAAGTATCTGGACCTTCTAAGTTTGCGCCACAATGGGAGGGGCCTTTCTTGATCAAAGAAGCTTACAACAGTGGCTACTATTGCTTGGTTTCAGTCAAAGAAGGTACCCTAACCGATCCCATCAACGGAAAGTGGCTTAAGCCATACTCCTGTTAGGCCATTCCGTATCTATCCCTTTTCGCTTTAGTTTAAAAAAAAAAAACTCCTCATGTAACCCCAATTCGCTTTCAAAGCTTTTGTTGGATGTGCCGTTGTAGTGGCATATGAAGGTGTAAAAGATCCCTGCAATGAAATGAAGGAGTACTTTTAAAAAAAAAAAAAAAAAGAAATCTCTCTAGAGAATGTTTTGAACGCAGCAAAAAATATACATACCAAGCAAAACCACTTTGATAAGATCCCAGGCAGTTAACAAGCACCTGCATATGAGAAGAAGAAGAAGAAGATGTATATGGCCAACATTCAAGCATGAGTTGGAATTCACAAAGACGGAAACTACTAAAATTTCGTCAACATATACTCGTTTTAAGGTTGGCCAACCGACCAAAATCTCAGCTAGTTTATACATACACTTCAGCTGAGCCTAAAAGCAGGAGTCATGCAATAAAATAGCAAATACATCAATACATTGCAGTAGCCAATACAAAGCAATCCAAAGTTTTCTACAAAAGGTATCACATGCTACAGAATGGATCGCCATGCTAAAAGTTCGGAGCATTAAGAGAGAACTACACTACGCCAAGCCATCATCTGAAATCATGCATCCTAAAAAAAAAAAAAAAAAAAAAAAAAAAAGCAAAGAGTGATCAAGAATTAAGCAAAGACCCAAGATGGAAGCCTGCATATATGTAGAAGAAACATAAGTAAGGATGCTACAAACCTCAACTGGGCGAATCATACAATACGAAGGAAGCCTTACGAGCTGAATCCTGTCGCTTCTTCCAGGCACACGCTCAGCACCATCCGGAGTAACTCCTTTATTTATCAAGAGCCTACATAGCTTACAACATTCATTTCTCAACTCATGACTTATTGCTTCTACTTTAGAAAATTGAGCTGATACTTCTACTCGGAACAGCCCGCGCCTCAAAAATGAAACGTGCTAATCTTGTCTTCAAAATGTCAAGTAAGAAGTCAATATGAAGCCCCAAGGAGACGGCATCACGATCGCATCTCTCCAGCACATAAGCCTATGCTAAGTGACATCTGAGTATAGTGTGTTATCCATGCCATGGAGTACAAGGCCAAGATCCCGAAACACCATATTTTTCAAACGGAAAGGGAGGTTACAGCAGCCCTCCATGCGAGTTCCATAAATATCAAAAAATCTACTCAAAGCCTTCACCGTTTCTGGGAATACTTGTGCGCCCCGAAATGTTTCATAGCCACGAAATACGTGGTGCAATGGAAGAAGCTCATCAGTGGATCTAAGTCTTCTCACGTCGCTATCAAAAAAGGCAATGAAGGAATTCAAGTCATGCTCCCATGATGTATCTACATTCTGGGGGAAGAAGTTGGTGCTGGCAAGGGAGGAGTTGGTGCTGGCAAGGGCGAAGTTGGTGCTGGCAAGTGCGAAGTTGGTGCTAGCAAGGGAGAAGTTGGTGCTGGCAAGGGAGAAGTTGGTGCTGGCAAGTGCGAAGTTGGTGCTGGCAAGGGAGAAGTTGGTGCTGGCAAGTGCGAAGTTGGTGCTGGCAAGGGAGAAGTTGGTGCTGGCAAAGGCGAAGTTGGTGCTGGCAAGGGAGAAGTTGGTGCTGGCAAGGGCGAAGTTGGTGAAGTTGGTGCTGGCAAGGGCGAAGTTGGTGAAGTTGGTGCTGGCAAGGAAGAAGTTGGTGCTGGCAAGGTAGGAGTTGGTGCTGGCAAGGGCGAAGTTGGTGCTGGCAAGGGCGGAGTTGGTGCTGGCAAGTGCGGAGTTGGTGCTGGCAAGGGAGAAGTTGGTGCTGGCAAGTGCGAAGTTGGTGCTGGCAAGGGAGAAGTTGGTGCTGGCAAGCTCGAAGTTGGTGCTGGCAAGGGCGAAATTGGTGCTGGCAAGGGCGAAGTTGGTGCTGGCAAGGGCGAAGTTGGTGCTGGCAAGCTGGAAGTCCGTCCTGGCAAGCGGGAAGTTGGTGCTGGAAAGAGGAAAGTTGGTGCTGAAAGAAGGATAGTCGGTGCTGGTGTCGTATCTTCTACATTAGGATCGGTGAAATCCTCACCACCATCTCCTTCGGCTTCCTCGTTAACCCTAGCCTCATCAGCACCATTGTCATCGATCTCATTATTTATGCAACCAGCTGACCCATTATTGCAATTGTACCCGTGTCCTTCTGTGCATCCTTCGGCACCATCATTATTTTCAGATATACTTAGAGTCTGCCTTTTTGGATATTTTGACAACTTGCAAAAACTTATTCTCGTGGCTGTAAGACAACTCCTGAAAAGATACATACATCAGTCAAAGAGGGGAATGATCACATATCAAAAGTACATTTGCGGCACTTACTCTGATATTTGGTTGACTTCCTGTTATGGATGCGAGCATTAGAAGTTGTCACAGAAGATTTCGCATCCTGAGCATGCTTAGGGATTGGTGCAGCAAGTTCTTTTCTGGCCTTGGGAGGATCAATCGCGACCACTTTGGGCATAAACTTTTTTGGTTTCTTAGAAGCACACCTCTCCTCTACACCGTGATTGGCTTCTTGCTTTCTTTTGTCACGAACGCTACTCTTTTCTCTGTCACAAGATGCTTGTCGATATGTTTTTCCCTCTAGAATCCGGAGAACTTCCCAACAATCTTACCACTTTTTGAAGTGAATGTCAAGTTTCGCTTCTCACTTAGGTAAATAGCTCTGTCCCTCGGCACCAGCCTTAGATGACGATCAATAGAAGGGAGCAGTCTTGCACAACTATTCGTGTGAAATCGATTGAAAGAGGCAAAACAACGGTTCCAGGAGACCATGTAGCCTTTTGAGAAACTGCCGACTCTCCCTTTATCGAGCCAATGCAAAAGCAAATTCCCTATCGTGGTCTGCACCACCATCCCAATAAAACTTGTGCATTGAAGACGGTTTGTAGTAACCAGGCCCCAATGGAACACCTTGATCAAGCCCATGTTGTAGTTTAACCCGGTGTGGTGAATAATAAACAGAAGTTTCACCATGGTCATCTCGAAAGTAGGCAGTGGAAGACTCGCCACATTCAGGATGGCATTTCTTTTTCGCTGCGCACCGCTCGTCATTACCATGGACAGTCGGCAAGGATTTTCTTTGTCTTTATTCCCAAAATGTCTCACCCAACTACTAAACCGAAGGGACCGACTCCTGGAAATAGGAGCACCCTTCCGAAGAATATGAAGTCTTTTTTTGTCTTCGGCACTAAGCAGAATATTAAATGGATCTTGATTACCGCTAACTGGAAGATGAAGGAGGTTCACCACGTCTTCAAGAGTAGGGGTGAACTCCCCCCATGAACATATAAAAGTATGGGTGTCAGTGCTCCATCTACGAACCACATGGCGAAGTAGCTCCACTTCTAAATGAATCTCATATTTTCTAGATAAGAAGATGGCATCCAACACTTCGGTCCTCGAGGATGTCTCGAGAAACCAGGTTTGCCAACTCGGACTCAACCCATTCAGACCAGCCCTTAGTAATGCCACAAGGATACTGGAAGAAAAGAGGAACCACTAGGAACAAGCCTTTTTCTATACAGCATCTAGAAATGGTTGCGGGATCTATAGTAGGAATTGTCTCTGGTGCTGGTTCTCCCCCCATAAGCGTGCAAATATTCTTGATTGACGGAGGAGGTCGTCCTTTCTTCAAACCATCATTCAGGGAAAATAAGTGATCCTTCATAGTCGAACCAGGATGGATTGGCAAAGCTTTAGAAGCCATAAAATTCTGAGTTCCTACAAGCAAAAAAAAAAAAAAAAAAGAGAGAGAGAGTAAATGTATAGACAGCATGCAAGATAATAGGCAAGCTCATTAATCAGGCATTTGGTCATTTCACATGGTATAATACCAAATCGCACAACAATGTTTTACATGCCAAGCTCGTAGAAGAATGAATGAGACCGACATGCTCAATGCTAAAACATGCCAAGCAAAAACTTATAGACAAGCTTTCCAACCATGTCAGCTGGACATCCCATCTTTGGAAAATCGCCAAAATTCAAGTTTGCAACCAATAAAAGTCAAACTTTCCAGACTTGAATTAGACACGTCAAGCTTTATCTTCCCAAAATTTCGTTGCATTTGGAGCTAGGGAAGTATGTCAAACAGATTCCCAAACACAGCCTGTGAAACAGAAATTACGCGGTCCTGGCAGCTTATCCCTTACTTTAAAATCTCGGCAAGAAATTCATTTTTTCAAATGACACAAAACTAGTTCCTACATGCCCGATAAGGAGTCTACTTTCATTTATCAAAAACTCAAGCTTCAAACATAGAAAGCAAGCATGCAACAAAGGATGCCAAATCACCGGGGTTTGCAGAGCAAGTAGGGAATTGTATACCTCCAGCAGAGTTTGTCAATGAACTTCATCAATTGATTGGTGGAGATGGAGAAGACATCTCTAGTTGAACTTGGTTTCATCATTAAGCAGCGGTTAACTCTTGAAGAAGCAACCATAAAAGATAAAGATCATCTTTCATGAGAAAAGGCAGAGGGGCGTGCATCTTAAGAAGCAGCTTTTGGGGCACAGCTGAACCAACTCCATCAAGCTTGGAACCAAAGAGATTTGCGCACTTCCTCTCTCACAAAGAGAGAATCATATATAAAGAATGCCTTGGCTACTCCTGCCCACCGTTTTTCAGTTTCTAGTTGACATCAAAGAGAGAGCTGCATGTCTCAAAAGGCAAAGTGCTACTGTCAATGACTTAGTGATTTGGAATCAATCGATGAACATACTGTGAAAAATGAAGCCACAGGACATTACAATGGTCCGATGATTCTGGATTTTTGATATGATTTAGACAACATAATTTCAAGCAACTTTCATGAAGAGATCGAAATCATCCAAGCAGCAAATATTGAAAACAAGTGTAGAAAACCGAACAGGCAGATGCTCACCAGTCGTGAATGACCACAGACATCACGGGGCAGGTTCAGACATCCAGAAAAATTCAGAAAATTCAGAAATTTTTACAGCATATAGTAACCGAGCAGGTGATCAACTTCGATGAAGAAAGTTTTACGATCTGAGTGTCCGAAATATCACTTCCGTGCTGACGAACAATACCAGCAGCAGCTTAAAAGAATTTTTTTTTACAGCAGTAAGTGAATCACAGCAGCAGGGGATCAAGAAAGTCGTCTCTTCAAATCAGCGAAAAGAAGAGGGAACATAAGTTATTACCTCATGTTATGAGTCTCTCAATTGACTAGACAGTCAAGAAAGGAGGTTCTCCCTGTTAACGCAAGCTGCAAGCAACAAGCAAAAAAATAAATAAATAATTCATACACAGAGGGAGATTGGAACTTGCGGCTTCTCAATCAAAGGAAAGAAGGAGAATCATTTACCAGGACTGCTGGACTAGCAAGGCATCAAAAGAAAAGAAGAGGAAAGTGGTTAAAGAAAGGGGAAAGTGTCTGAAGGAGGAAGAGACGATAAGAAAAAGGAAGAGGAAAGAAGAAAAGAAAAGAAAAGAAAAAGAAGGAAAGAAGGGGTGGTCTTATGCGGAAGGTGGCAGGTGAATGTTGTTTTTCACAATATAAATAAATAAATAAAGGAAACAAGCCCATTTTCCATATCTTATTATTCAGCCCAGGAAAGTGTTGCTGGCAGTTCAAGTTTGGGCCAGATTTGATTATTTGGCCTATTTTAGTGACCCTTCATAGCCCCAATAATCAAGGGGGCTAATGTAGAGGCCCAAAAAATTAAGGGAAGCCCAATCTCATCTCAAGCCCAATGCTTTGACTTACTGCAGAGAAGTCTATCTAAAACAAACATGCCATGCTGGAAGATATTACAATTTGGCACGTGAGAGGTCACAGTAGACATATGAAATTCACCATTTTATTCAAGCCCATTTACTCAAGCCCATTTAATTCATTAAGACAAGCAGGCCGAAGCCCCATTCGTGCACAAGCATACAGCTAACACACAAAAGACAAGCAACTCTCTCTCACTGTTGAATTACCCGACAAGCTTAAGTGGGCCCAAGCCACATTCGTGCCCCGGGGCTTGCTGAGCGGGTTGTGGTGTGGATGGTTACAAGGATCCATGAGGCCCATTAAAGGTTCAAAATAATGAGATTTTGGGCTGCTTGGGGGCCCCAAAATCCAGGCCCATTTTCTTGAACCCATTAAATGGGCAAGCAGAGAGATGAATCTGTCACTTCACCAGCACCCAACACCTACCCATATATACAACCCATCTCCCATACGACACTAAACCAATCATACCCATGTATACAGCTAGGGCTGTCGATGGGTCGTGTCGTGTCGGGTTAGTGTCGTGTCAAACTTTTAAACGTGTCAAGAAACCCCAACCCAAACACGATCCATTTATTAATCGTGTCAGGAAATACAAACCCAAACCCAACCTGTTTATAAACGGGTTGACACGACACGACCTGTTTATGACCCTGTTTACTAAACAGGTTGGGTTAGGTCATAAATAGGTAACCTACCTGTTTAATAACCTGTTTACTAACTTGCTTGGGTTAGGTCATAAACAGGTAACCTAGGTAACCTAGGTAACCTACCTGTTTAATGACCTGTTTAATAACCTGTGCTTCAAATTTAAATTCTAACAACTATCTTAAATATTCTGACAAATCAAACATTCCAAAATAATAATAAAATTAAAAACTTCAAAGTCACTCTAAAATCCAAATCAATCATAAACAAAAAAAAGCTTTGATTAAATTACAACATCACATTCCCAACTCAAATATTCAATCACCATTGTTAACGATGCTATTAGAGCACTCAGCAAATTGGGAGGGATTTATGTTCATCGGACTAGTATCCTCAAGTCAGTTCTTCCAAGTTGGGTGCTAAAGTAGAATTTTCTGCAATACAAACCATAAAACTTTAGATGATGATAAAAAGAAACAAATATAATAAATAAGGTTATGAGAAATATACCGCAAATTTCATCAATCCATTGCAATTGCATATGCATTTGTAGTATTGCGTTATATATTAGGAGTACATCTCAATCTAATAAAAGGCCTGTCTTCTTACAATTCATACTTATATAAAATGCAATTTTTAGTAATAAAATGGCAGGAATCTTAACCAAACATGTTGTTTAGCTGAAGAGGTCAGAACTTGTAGGCAATGAGTTAGTCTTCACATCCAAAATCAAACTCAATCACAAATCCCAAACAAACAAACAAAAAAACCAAGATCATATATGAATCCTTCCAATGTTATGTAGAGAAAAAAAAAGACAAATAAGAATAAAATGGAAGAACGAATTTAACAGAAGGGACAAAACACCACCATGAACTATTTATTCTCTCATCTCCAGTTCTCTCCCATAAATGGAAGAATGAATCAAGAGACCCATAAACGGTTCTCTCCCAATTCATTCTCTCATCTGCAGCACCAACACAAAGTCCTTAACAAACAAAACCAGTAAAGTTGAGAAACTCTCGAAACAGTTGGATCCATTCGCCCACAAATTCGATTCCAACTTACCTGGTTCTTGTTATTGGTGAGACTGAGAGAGAAGCTGAGAGATGCGATGAAACACACAGAGGGACAGAGATGCAGAGGATGGGAGGGAGAGACGAGAGGGAAAGAGAAAAGCAAGGGACGGCTGTGACTCTGTGAGGGATGCAGGGGAGGGAGGGAGAGAGAAAAGAAGGAGATGACGGCTGTGTGTGAGTGTTAGGGTTTGGAATGTGAATTAAAGAAAATTTACATTATATATTGTGCTGGAACGCAGGTTATTAGGTTTCAAAGGAAATGAGTTTGGTAATATACATATTATCTTATTTTCATCTCCAACATTTAAGTAAATGTCTTTGTCATTTTACTTTCATTTATTTTTATATTACTCCATTTACTTAAGTTTACAATGTAAATAAGGAAGTACCCCTCATTTGAATTGAAATAAAAATACTAGAAAATCAAATTCCCACCCAATCAAAATATGAAAAATCAGTTTTAGTGCAAAATACGATTTATGCTAAAAATGATGGCTCATTAAGTCAATATATACTTCATACTAAAATCTCATAAAATCAAGTTTTCTTATTTGATGTGTAAGGAATAAAAACCGCCAAAAATTATCTTGAGAAAATGATTATTCCGAAAAATCATTTTTCATACTTAGTCAATATTGCACCTCCGCTAAAAAAGTGACATGATACAAATTTAATAAGTTATACGAAATTTATTTTGGGATTAGGGTTTAGAGATTAGAGTTTAGAGTTTAGAGTTTATGGTTTAGGATTTAGGATTTAGGGATTATAGTTTAGGGATTAGGGTTTAGAGTTTAGGGTTAGGGTTTAGGGATTAGAGTTTATTGTTTAGAGTTTAGAGTTTAGAGTTTAGAGTTTAGAGTTTAGGGTTTAGGGTTTAGGGTTTAGAGTTTAGGAATTAGAGTTTAATGTTTAGAGTTTAGAGTTTAGGGTTTAGGGTTTAGGGATTAGAGTTTAGGGTTTAGGGTTAGGGTTTAGAGTTTAGGGATTAGAGTTTAGGGATTAAGGTTTAGAGTTTAGGGTTTAGGGTTTAGGGTTTAGGGTTTAGGGATTAAAACGTTAAACCCTAAACCCCATATACATAATTAATTCAAATAATTAGGAATAATTACTAACAAATATAATTTAGGGATTAAAATGTAATAATTAAGTGCTCATCAGTTTGTAAAGACATTATAAATATCAAATGTTGTAACATATAATCACAAAGTTATCAACACCAAGATGGATAAGGAGCAAGGAGAGGGGTGTAATTGACTGAGGTTCGAAACCCATTGGGTGTGCTGAAGGTTCAATTTTTTTAATTTTTTTCGCGGGTTGGCAGGTAATAAACGGGTTGACACGACCCATGACACGACCCGTTTAACAAACGGGTTAAAACAGGTAATTAAACGGGTTGGCGGGTTGACCCGAAACCCACCCGTTTATAAATGGGTCAGTGGCGGGATTGACCCAAAATTACCCGTTTATAAATGGGTCGTGTTCGTGTCGTGTTTTTCCCGTGCGGGTTTCGAGTCGTGTAACGGGTCGAGTCGGAAATTGCCACCCCTATATACAGCACCTCTCCCATACGACACTAAACCAACCGGCACCAAAACCTTATCTTTTCTCCCAAAAACCAACCACCCGGCACTGCATAGAAGAAAGGAGTCTCGTCATCTCAACTGGGGGACAAGAGTGCATAACCAAACAGCATGTGCGATCACCTTGATACCGGAACAGGCATGCGCGCGTAGAGAAGTGAATTCCAAGGCCTATAAAAGGGAGAACATACCAACCAGTCAGAGCAACAATCTCACTGCGAAAGAAGGAAAGTTACAAGCAAGCTATAATCTTCCTCCGGAAACACTAGAGCTTATCCCAGAAGCCATCCCCCTCCCTTTTCAGAAACTTCGTCCTTTTTCCCCCATAAGCCATTCTCTCATTTTTTCCAAAAACCATCACCTACCTTCTTTGTCTTCCATAAATCAAAAGGCCATTCCAAGCTGTAAGAGAACCTTAAGCCAAAACCCCATTTCAACCCAGGCAGACTCTCTCGCTAAACTCATGGAGACTTAGCTCCCACGCCACAAGCCACTCAAGCCAAGCCCAAATCTCAATTCACGACAATCATTATCAATTTGGTGAGAAGAAACCAGAGCACCCCTAAGTACTTTCTTTCGGAGTGTTTTGGGGTCTGATTCTTGAACTCAGAAAGGGGGTACTTTCTCTTTGCAGCGGTCCAAGCCCACAAGTAACTACGAGAACAAAATAAGCCCCCACAATAATTGGTTATATGAGTTGGATTCAAAAATCTGTAAAGACATTTCATTTCAGTCTTTCAACGTCTCGTTGATTGTCTCTTAGCTTTTTATGTCTCTGTCAACATAATTGCCTCAAGATTCATACCAGTTAACAACAAAAAGAAATTACCAGAGAATCTATGCAGGAAGCATCGCATACACCAACCCTTTTTTTCTTCTTTTTTTTTTCTTTTCTTTTTTATGTGGCGATTCACATAACACAGTTCATCTACATTCATTTAAAAATAAAATAAAATTAAAATTAAAAATTTACAAATGTCATACTGTGCATACAGTTGCTCTGTGGTTCCAATTCATGTTTTGCTGGAACTTTCTGAATCACTTGGCATCTCATTAGCAATTGTCCACCCACAGTTTGCAGTGTGTAAAGACAGCAACATGGAATTGTTGACAAATTTTTCCAATATCTTTATGCTTTTATACTATATTGTTGTATGTACTTTTATTTACAGCTCAGTTTACTGAGAGGGAGCAAGGGAAGGCTGCATCCTAAACTGCCACTAGCAACCTTGACGGCCAAGAAATGAGGGGAGGGCAAAAAGAAACTCAACAGAACCTATATCATATATAATAAACACACAGAAGATCTCTCATTAGATTTTGGTGCCTCATTGTTGGGCGTCAGCACCATCGTTCCTTCTGGCAAGGGACTAATGACTAATGACAAGGCCGTTATGTGTTGAACCCGTGCTGTACACTCAGTGGTTGCCTTCTATATTTCCACGGCAAAAATTATGATTGCGAAAACCTTGACGGATAAGTAAACTTCTCAAGCACTCAGCAGATTTCTCCAGCAACTCCCCATCAGCGGATGAACAACAAAATCACTCAACCTCAGTTTGACTGCTGGCATCAAGCAGCAAAGTTAGACAACACTAGAAGTTCAGCTAAAGGAAAAACAACACACACTATCTTTTTTGTAGACACTCTCGCTCATATCTTAATTCACACATTTCCAGGAGTTAGAAATTCAATTAAAAGGGCACAACTAATAGGCTAGTCAAACAAGTCACAAGTAAGAAAGATTTATTGAGGGAAAACGGACCTGGGAATATAAATGCTCGTCAAACATGGTAACAGCACAAGGACCAGATGTAGAGGCCCAACTATGCTGAGTAGGGTAAAACTCGGGTCTAGGAGCTTCAAAGCTTCCATTAACATGATACTCCACAGGGTTTTCTTGAGGACTCATTTCTGCTGGTGGCTGGAATTTCGTATCAGTCAGCATATTGAGATTGTACGGCAGGTAAGGAAATTGCCCACCCAGCTGTAGCCTCAGCGGTGCAGTTCTACTTAAGTCATTAAGAATACCATTTTCTTGCCCAGAAGTAGAAATCTCTGAACTTTTTCCTGTACCAAGGTAACCAGAATAACTCCCAAAGGAGGAACTTGCAGAGCATTCCATATCCCTAGGAAAAGACATTCTCCACTGAGTTACACTTGCGAGATAATGGCAATCAATCATTAGAGAAATTCATTATTTTTTTATATTAACAAAAGTTTACTAGATAAAGAAGCCATTTGATGTTCCATTTATGAAGAACTTCATCTGATAACAGGACATGTTGCTTTCTTTTCAACTATATTTTTGTCTTACACAAAGATCTGGAAGGAATCAGTCCAAATAAAATAGCTAGGAGTGCTAGTATGTACTTCTCAACAAACACTTACCTATGGGGAAGCAAGTTTGGGTCCTCCGGTAAAACCATATGCCGGCTTTCATTAGTCGGAATCCATGATAAAGGCTGGAGCTGTTGCTCAGCACTCATGCTGAAAGGTATATGCAACCCATTTTGGAACTGCCAAGATGAGAATCATTAAGCTTCTATGTCTGCCCGTATTAATAAGTAAATAAAACATCAGGAAAGTTTCACAACCAGAAACAGTTATTTACCTGACTAGTGCACTCTAACGACATAAGTTGCTGCTTTTGTAGGTTTTCCTGCCAACAGAAAAATGGATAGCATTAGTATCACAAGGTCTAGAACAAATTGGAAGTGAAGGTAGCCTACAAAGAAAGAGGATACAATTGGAGATTATACATTCCTTTTTGTACAGTGGTAATAATTTTTTATTATTCTGTGTATTGCAGTAGTTGCCAACACTTTTTTCACTCAAACTCCAGTGGACTCGTACACACTTAACTATTCTCTAGGGGTGGCACTTTAACTTTTTGAGGTCCTTTCACATAAATTTCCAGAAAAAACAGAGTGATCAAATTATAAATAGATAGAAATGAAAGAAAGGCACCACAACCCAGGCCACAAGAAAAGAAAGGAGAGAAATACTAAGGGTCACATCTACAATTTCTTGAGACACATATCGTAGAAGTTCAAATTTCAGTGGCATATAGTACTGGAGAGCTAGGCTATTTACAAAAGCTAGCGAGCTAAAAACTTGGAGCCAGACGATGACAAAATTGCCCACTGGCAACCTTAGCAAGCAACAAAATCCTCACATTGGTGGGCAGGGCATACAATAAACTTCCTCATATGTGACCTACTGGAAGAAGAGGGATACCTTATGTGTCCGAATCTGGTTAAGCGATTCTCTTACTGAATCTTCCATTTGCCCCAATTGTTCTACACTGGTGATCTTATCAGGGCTAGACCAACAGCTGCAGAATTCAAGATTGGTGTAAAATTAGTATAGTGTGGTCAGTAACCATAGTAAATTTTCACTACAACGTAAATGAATGAAACCAGAAAACTCTCCAACCCAAATTTTCAGGCATTCACCTTAGTCTCTTTTTTATTTCGGAAAGTTGGGTTTGCAATAACCTAGACTGGTTAGTCAGATCCTGTCCAAAAAAAAGGAAAGAAAAGGGAGGGGAATATAAAAAACATGCTGCAGCAACGAATAGTTGCGACCAAGAGACTTGAATGGTGAAAAATCACACTGGAAACATGAGTTTTCATGCTTACCTCAATTGTTTGAGAACTGAAACAAAAAGAAACGAAAAACACATTTAGTACTACAAATTTTTTACGAAATTTTTTTAAGCCAGTATGCAAGCGCACATACCTTGTACCCAAAAACTCTTGTATATTCACGTCATGATCCAACTTCTTGAATGTTTTCTTCAGTGCCTAAACTCTCAATGTGAAAAAAAAAAATTATGTAAGAGATAGCAGTGACAATGATACAGATGTTATATTCAAACAGAAAAGGGGTAATTATGATAACATCATTTAATCAAAAGTTAGGTAACAAAAGGGACTTACTTCGAGGCTTTCCAGTTTCCTGTTAGAATCCAATAAAAAGAAATTTAGACAGGGTTCTATTCAAACTCAATTCAGATACATGACTGATTCTTTGAGTGAAGAAAGTTACCTTTTGGCTCTTTCCTGTGGAGTTAGTTGAGCAAACTTTGCTATAACCTCTTCAATGCTACTAAACTCAACCAAAAAAAAAAACAGAGAAAAGGGAAAGTTACAGATGACAATGATATTCCCAATCATAAGTTATACTCTTACAGCCATCACGCGCACAAAACAAAGCTGCATGGACACATGATATTCAATAATGCCAGTGCATGATCGTCATGTACTTACTAATCTCGGTTTTAGAATAAAACATTGAGGCTTGTTTAAAACTAAAGAAAAAATAAAAATGTTATGGTATGTCATATTATCTACTCTGCCTTTCTCATAAAAGAGGCCAAATTAACATACACAAACAAATGTATACGTGTATTTATCAGTACCAACAAGTGCAAGATACACAGTGAAACATATTGAACCAATGCTTGAACCTCTCTCATACATCTATAGAATTCTACATGCATAGGTCTTTAATCTTCCTTCTTCTTAGTTTTTAGGTTCACATTGTCTCCTAAATGAAGATAATTTGGTTATTAACCTAGATAGTTGCCTCACATATTTGACATTTAATAACAGAATTCCCCCAATCAATTGCTTTGATTGACTAAGGCTTAACTTTCTTGAAGAACCTGACTAGTTTTCACAAGCAAACATGATAACCTTGTGTGATTCTTTATATCCTCTGGCCAGGCAATATAATCTTTAATTTTTCAATAGTAGAAGGAACATACCTGCGTTTTCCACTGCATAAAGAAGGCTTTCCGGTTGGTGAAAACATGAGAAGAACAATATCTATGTCACAGAGTATAGATAATTCATTAGCCTTTTTCATGATGCCATGCTTCCTTTTAGCATAAGTTGCTTGACGCCCATTTATATTCTCCAACCTCTTTATCTTTAGCTTTACCCTTCCCATCCTGCACCTTCGGCCGCAATTTCACTCTTGAATCCCCCTCTTTGACAGTCCCAAAGATTGAAAAGCCTACCAAAAAAATCATACATGTTTTCATGACAATCTATCCACCACAGTTCAATATCCTAACTCACACAATTCAGCAAGCATTAGCAGGATATGGATATGAATATGAAGCATCAACATGCTACCACAAGTTCGCAAATTCAACAAAATGGATAAAAAAGAAATATGCTTTTTCCTATTTTACATAACGCAATGACCAAATTCATTCATTCTTACAGAAACAGGGGTGATTAAAATCGTATAACCCAGATAAGAAAATCAAATTTAACAAGAACCCATTTGAGAATTGAAGCTATATAAAGGGTAACCAGTAACCTAACCGAGAGAAAAAAAAAGAAGAAGGGAAATTTGAGCGTAAACAAGGAAAAAACATATAGTAAAGGCAAAAAGGATATCATCATATAGCATAAAATTTGAAAGACCAAAAAGGGAAACTTACCCAGAAGAGGAAATGAAACAGAGAGTTCAGAAAAACATAATCGAAACGTCTGAAATGTTCGGAGAGAGAGAGAGAGAGATTGGCCAGCCAGCCAATAGGAGATTCAAAAGGCACAGAGACGGAGAGAGAAAAAGAGAAGGGTGTGTGTGAGCTTACAAATAGCTTTACATAACACGACCGGGTGACCGGAAAAATCGGTAAACGAAATTAGCGGGAGAACCGGAAACGTCAGAAATTCCCAAACCAACCAAACAAAACAATTCTTTTAATTTGTGTCCTTCGCCCTCCCCCTCCTTGGTCGCTTCCCTAACCCACGTTTCAGTTCGTCCATGACTTTGATGATTCACATTCACCATCACCACCAACACCAACCTCAACCTCTGAGGTTTCGGTTCTTCTCTTAATATGTTGCTGGGTGGCGGTTAGTCGGTGGGTTTTGGAACTTAAATTTTGTGAAATTCCCTTTTTGTCCCACTTCCCATGTATGTTTTGATTAAGAAGATGATGTCTTTATGGTCATTTTAGGAAACAACTTATGGTGGGAAAATGCATTATTGTTTGTGTTTACTTACTATTCAGTCTATGCAAGCACAGTTCAAATTTCCCTACTCATATTCACTACATACACTCATCATTTAAAACATAATCATAGCGTATCTGGATTGGATTCACACGTTCACTGTTTAAAATATCATCAAAGATTCGAAAGGCATTTGGATTTATACGTTCACTTTTTAAAATATGTGTTTGGAATGTGTTTGGATTCCTACTTTCACCGTTTAAAACATCATCAAAGCGCATTTGGTAATTCCAAAAGCACTCCAAAACTAATTAGTTTCCAAATTAAAATTTAATATTTACATTTCAAATACAATTTAATGAAACAAAAATATTTAAAATATGTGAACTGGAGGAAAAAAAAAACTAATTTTACTGATTTTGTTGGGAATTGAAATTTTTTTGCAAACATGGGAGTTTTTCCAATACATCACAAAGCATAAACTCAACCCGAGTGAAGACGCTCAAGGCACGAAGGTAGAAAAAAATGTTAAGAGCATTAACGTTAGTTCAACATCAATTTAGATATTAAAAAACTCAGAGCTTGATGATGTGCCATCTCTTAAGCAGTTAGATTCTTAGGATGGTTTGGATGTAATGAAATGCGAGTAAATGCATAATAACTAAATACAGAGGCTTGAAATTTGTAGTGTACTACATAATTTCATCAGAAGCACTTAAATTATTAATAGTGCACTTATTTCAAATATCTAGAACACTAGAGTTAAATTCAATTACAGATTAGACTAGATTACATCCATAATTTGGGAGATTGGATTGGATTTAGAACTTTCTTTTTATTAAGGGTTTTCATTTTGTTGCTCTTAAAAACATCCAACGACATGTCGTTTTGTACATCCTTGGGAGCTCTGGATAAAGGCCTGTCCACCTTCACTGCCCGCTCACACACTGTCCACAACACCATGATACAGCTCCAACCTCAAACGCTCTTCCTTCTTCCTCAAGGGTCTCTGATCCCATCTCCAAAACCCTCCAAAAACCCTAACCCCAAAATACCCAAATCGCTCTCCAACTCCCTCAGGCCAACCCTCAATTCCCCAAATTACCCCCCACTTTCCCACCACCCAAACACTTCCGATTCCGGCCTCCTTTTCCGTGAAAAGGTCCTCTACTAGAAACCCACCTCAACGTCAATTCCCAAAAAGCCCTCCAACTCAACCCAGATTTCCGCTCCTGCCCTATATCCTCCCTCAAGTCCGTCGAGAACTGCCTCTCCTCCATGGGCATCGAGCGCTCAGCTTTCGGTCGGATCCTCGACATGTACCCGCAGCTCCTCACCGTGGACCCGCACACCCATCTCTATCCAATCTTCGATTTTCTACTCAATGAGGTCCTAATCCCCTTCCCCGATATACGAAAGTCCATAATTCGGTGCCCTAGACTCCTGGTCTGCGACGTAGACGACCAATTGCGGCCCGCATTGAAGTTCTTGACCGAATTGGGGTTCGTGGGTAGAAGTTCGATCACGTGCCATACGACATTGCTGTTGGTTTCGAGCGTTGAAGGTACCCTTTTGCCCAAGATTCAGTATTTGCAGAGCTTGGGGCTTAGCTATGAGGAGGTGGTCAACATGGTGATAAGGTCACCTGGGTTGTTGACTTTTAGCATAAATAACAATTACAAGCCTAAAGTTGAGTTCCTTTTGAAGGAAATGAAGAAAGATATTGCAGAGCTGAAGAGGTTTCCTCAGTACTTTTCGTTTAGCTTGGAGGGCAAGATTAAGCCCAGGCATAGATTGTTAGTTGAGCACGGCTTTTCTCTTCCGTTGCGGGAGATGCTGAAGGTCAGTGATGGGGAGTTTAATGTTCGGTTGATTGAGATGCGATTGGGTTCGGTCGAGGGAAGCTGGTTGTAATCCGACCTTACTTGCTTGCTTGTAACTTGAATTTTGTATATGAAATTGATAGCCAATTGTGTTGATTTTAAGGTGTTGTATAGTTACTCGGCAGTGGCCTAAGTTTTCTGTGGCAGCTTGAAAGTTAAGTTTGTGATATTTACATGAGGCATAATGTGGATTGTCGAAAGGAAAATTGGTACTAGCTAGAATGGTATATTATGGCTGATTATGCTAGGAATTGGTCTTTGTATATCTTCTTTATCTTTGAATTTTTGGTGTGACAGTGAATTTATATGGTTCTAAATTTCTGAATTTCCCCTTACTTGGGTTTAAGCTACAAAATCTCCTTAGACAATGTAGTGCATGCTCAGTTGTATCTTCTTCTGAATAAGCTATTTAATATGACTTACCTGGAAAAATTACCTTGGCATCTGAGTGAGGTGGTGTGAGGGATATATATATTTCTATTCCAGTGCTAGCAGCTTATTTGTTATGTAATATTTTCTTTACTTCTTCTGTTGTTTGTATAGTCTACCAATTTTCTTAAAACATGAACCTGTTTTTTTTTGTTTTTCTTCCTATGTTCTATGTCTCAAGAAAATCTTTTATTGTCAAACTCGAAATCAATGTTTGTCAAACCTTTGTGTTGTGTTGGCAATGGCAGGTGATACAAGAAGCTCCAAATTTCCTACAATTCACAGAGTAGGAAGCAAGGTTTACCAAATACATGGGCCGCTCGACTGACGAAATGGGCCAAGATGGATTGGGTTGGTAAACCGTTACCCTAGGAAAAAGAAGGAAAATGAACATTTTTGCAGCCCATTTATGCTCTCTCCTGAGTTTGAGTAGCAAAAATCTCAGCCTTAATAAAAACCCCACAACACAACAAACTGATTAGTTAAGTTAACGAGGTGAAAATGTTGCAGCAAAGTTAGATTGCAGAGTTAGCACGATGGCCAAAAAGATAGGGCACCGATCGAGAGGAGAGCAGAGCGGGCACCGCCATTAAACCAGTGGATATTAGAGTGCATCATCATTGATGATGAGTGCAATGCATGGGCCATGTTTGTTACTTAAATCAAGGCAGGTACTCATTTGTCTATAAAAAGCAGCAGCGGAAGAACCTCTTTGGGTTACGTTACGTTAGATGAATCAGTTAGCTTAAGCGAAAGCATCCATCATCTATCTGACTTTCTGAATCACTGACAACCACATTGACACATTTATCTGACACCAAAACTTGTGAGAGTTATTGGCCTTTATTCTCTGAAAAGACCAATCGATGATCCTACTGGTTTTAAGAAACTTTGAGCCTAGAGGTAAGAGGAGGAGGAGGAGGAAGATGTGAATTTTGATAGGCTCATAGGCTCATAGGCCATAGCTCATATGGTTAAAGCCTCCTCCTCCTCTTCTGCTGTTTAGTTTAGAAGAAAGGGGTTGGATTGGACTGGACTGGACAGCCTCAACAAACAAAAACCTCTGCTCTGCTGTTTATAAAGTGGTTAAATGGTTTCACTGCAATCATTAAAAGTAAAGGCAAACCCTGTTTCATGCATAGATAATACCAACACATCACTCTCTTCTGTTTCCACAACTTAAACCAATATTATCTCTGCAATTGATTTCCCATGGAGAAAATTTAGAAACAGATTGGTGGAAAACGACACTACAGTCTATAGATGTCGTTTTGTTACTTTTGTACATAAACATTTGTATATATGCCTAGTGTGTTCTTTGCTGGTGAGGTTCAGTTTTGCTTTGTTTTTGTTTTTGTTTTTTTTACAGTTTACTGCTGCAGACAGACACAAGCTTGGTTCAATCTGAGTGAAGCAATTTTGAAGTTGTGATTATTGATGAGTAGGGTTGATGCTCATGGTATGGTGGTGCACTTGGTACACACAAGATCACAGTGGGATCCTAAAAGGACAGTCCAGGAGGCTTTTGCCAATTTATCCATCAACCCAACAACACCACAGGCACACACAGCTAGTATAATGCTGCTGATGTATGATCTCTTCTCTCATGACTTTGCATTTGAACAACCACAAGCATGGGCCCTACACACACTTACAACTTATCAAACTTTAGAAACTGTCACATCAAGCAACAAATTGCAATCTTCATTATTATTTCTGGATAAATATCCCATGATACTCCTGCAGACTAGATTACACCGGACAATGAAAACATGAAATCTTTAAATCACCCCTGACTTTTTTGTATTGACATTGAGCGTAGTAAATTAAACTCCAGAAGGTTTTTATTTTTCTTGTTTTAATGCCTTGTTTGTTCTAGCTTAGATAGATAAGAAACCAAACACACACTCTCTCTCTCTCTCTCTCTCTCTCTCTCTCTCTCTGTGAAAGTGAAGCAACCAAGCAAGCCAAGCACCATTTTTCTTGGGTACACATGCATCCTTGTCTAGTGAGAGTGACGACAGGCTTTTATGGTACGGTGTCCAAAAGGACCATGAACCGTTGGGCCTGTTTTGTTTCTTTGCAAACAACACAGGGGTCTCCAGCGCACGTGGACTGGTACAATCACTTGTTCTACTTCCCCATCAACTTTCAACTTTCAACTTTGAATTGAAGTTCAGTATATTTTTTATAATTAAAAAAAAAAAAAAAAAGAAAGAAAAGGAAAACCTAAACCAAAAATATATGGTACACAGACATTTCCTCTATGTTAACAAAGCTGTGTCTCTTCCCCAATCAATGAAAGAAAATCTCAAACAAAATCAACCTCCCAGTCCTTTCCGTTCTTCCATCTCTCAGACTCTAAGTTACTTAACTTCTTACATATTTAATACTGTACAAACAAACCACAAAATCCCAACTATACCCCCTCCTTTGGTACAGATGAGTGATGAGTGATGAGTGACGACTGAGAGAAGTGAGTACTATTCAATCAGATTCAGAGAAATTAATTTGAACAAGAAAGAAAGACTGATGCGGTCCAATTATTATAAACTAGCCATTTTCACTGTGCTAGCTCTTCAATCATACCGTACAATGAGTCGTTCTTTTATATTTTTTTTACTTGTTTAACATCTTGGAAATCATGGAAATTAATGTGGTAAAAAGTAAAAACCAACCTTTCTTTACCATATGAGGTAATTTTATATTGAAGCTGCAATGAGGTGGTGCGTCGTCTCTTTATTACTTTTTTTCTCCGTTCAAAGTGAGCTTACTGACTGTCAACGCTTATGGCCGTCCAACTCCTCCCACCTTTATTATTATCTATATGTGGCATGACATGGCTTTGGATGCTGCCCCTTCTTTGGATATAAATTCACCTAACTCAGCATTATTTAGTAACCAGTAATATTCTCTCTCTTGAATAGTATTAATATATATCTAGAACTTAAAACCTACAAATGCTGACGATATATATATATTAATACTATTCAAGATAGAGAATATTACAGAGAGAGAGAGATCATGGAAGTAGAGTTGTAGCTAGCTTTATTGTAGTACTGAGCACACAATAGTAATTTGATAGCTAGCTTCAATCCTGATTGACTGGAGAGGTTGTAGACTTGGTTGGTTCTTAGGCTTCTGTTGCACAATTACTTGAAGGGAATCCACTTCCCCAACATACCATCATCATCATCCATGTATTGCATGCACATTCATGCATCCATGCATAGTTGACACCATTGTTAACTCCTAATCACTCACACCATACAAGAAAGAAATAAGTTTATGGTTTGTTCGTTGGGTTCACTCATGGAAATTTGTAACTCTCCAAAAACACCCTAGATCATAATGCATCTTTATCTTGTTTAATTAAACCACGAAATGTTTGGAATGGAGGCATGTGTCTTTCAAGTTTTAGTTGTCAGCTTAAGTTTTCAAAGTTAGTGGTTATCTAAGGGATATCAGAGTTTTCTATTGTAAATGCTCATAAGTTTGATTCTCATTCCCCACTTATTTGTTACGTAAAGGATATAGACTTGAAATATATATATAGTTATCTTCTATTGAGGGATTTCTTAAATAATTTTATTTGAGAGACATCCTTTAGGATATCATACGAATTTTTTTTTCCCAGCGATCCAAACCATATATTTTTTAAATCTACATTCATAGATCATTCTTGCAAAAAATTAGACAAATCAGAAAACTTTTCGACATTCAATTGTATCCTACAAAATCAATGAATACGGTGTATAAAAAAAATACTAAAATTTCAATAACACAATTGAGTGGTCAAACAATTCAAGTAATTTTTTGTAGAGATGATATTTGAATGATGATCTAAAACATAGACCGTTTGTATTAGTTAAATATAATAAAAAGTGGGCCATACAAAAATGTCTCTCAAATAAGCTAATTTAAGGGATTCCTTAATAAAAGCTCTTTGTGTATATATATAAATTTTTAGAAATAATGATGGTCCAGCATTAAGATTATATATGCACATCAAAAAAATTTATGTGGAAAGATCTTATTCTGACCACAACAATGGCCAAAGCTTCCAAAACCAGTGTTAATTAAACACATTTCCATGACAATGATTCACAACTAATTCATTTGTAATTCTCAAATTCAACCAATGGCGGAAAAGTACCATTATAATTTAATAGGCCCAATGGCCCTCCATCAATGAGCTGAAAACAGGGACATAAAGTCAGGTAGATTTTGGAGCAGTCTTTACACATTTTATATGCATTAATTCATTGCTAAAACTGAAACCCCACCCTATTCTACTACTAGGGTGAAAAATAAAACAGTGTAATCGAACCCCTTAATCTGAAGTCTTGTGTTTTAATTTAAAACAGACAGGAATTAAATATTTTGGTCAATTTTCCAGACAACCCTCTCCAATAACTGTTTCCAATCCAATCACATGCTGTGGGTGAGGGAATTCCATATCATGCATGTTCTTGTGTCCTCAGACAAAGTTGGCTTGCTTGGCTGACTTCCGTGCTTATATCCAACTTTACATCGAAATACTTCTCTATTCCCGTTTTATTGACCTTTTTCTCTATCTTTCTCAAGTGATACGAGTAAAGAAATAGAGATAAATGGGCAATGAAATGAGAATGAAATTTTTTATTCCTATGCTTGATTTTTTCTTATACTCTTAATTACAATATTCTTCTCCTTAGCACCACCTTTGAATTGCTACATCAATTCTTATTTATTTACGAAATATATATACCTATTAACCTATAGGAACTGAGACGCCAGTGGTTTTCCTTTTCACGTAGTTCCAAGGGAACAGCTTCATAGAATCTTATGGCACAGTTCTACAATTTATGTGGTGGGCCATCTGTATCATCAACCTTTGTGACTCCTTCCCTTTCATGCACTTCTGGCTGCCTTACTAGATGATGATGATAAGCCAGCCTATTCCCATGTCTTACATTGGTCATCCCAAAAGCATGTTCTTTTTACTTGCTCTCTCTCTTTCTCTCTCTGTATAACAAACTCAACCACATGTTCATCAGCTTGGGGGTGTTTTTGATTTCTCATTCCTTTTACAAGAAAACCTCACTCTCTCTATGCACAATTTGTTCTGCTCCCTACCAAGATATCAAAAATATTGACATCCAAAGAAAAAAGACATTATAAATGATAAAGATTTTTACATGAAAAGATGTCTAGAGTTAATGAACATCAGGCCTGTGCCTATGGAGACATCTTTTCTGCATTAATTCAACACGTACAACAGGAATTTAAGTATAAGATCTGAGGTTGCGTTTATATATATACAGATAGTAAATTTAGAACACTTTCACAGAGTCCTATAGGACTATAGCTAGCTTTAGGGAAGAAAAAAAAAAAAAAAGAAACTTCAATCTGTGACTTTCATTATATCTCTGATTTGCCTTCTTCCTTCCATATGAATATTTGATGATGCAGCACAATTATTGCGTGCTTTTTTAATCCAAGTTTCATCATATGACACAAGTCTTTTTTTCTGTATTCTTTGTGGAAATTGCACTACTTTTCAAAACAACATGCTTATAAATCAATGAATAAAAGATATATTTTTATAGAAACTTCCTGCAATCGTCTATGCTTGGTATGTGATGTGAAAATTAAATCATCATTGAATTTTACTTGCGTACAAGTTTTTACATGCCTCATCCTGGTTACTGCAATTTTTATGGGTAACAAGGTAAGAAAGGTCCTCAATAATTTATGCCAAGGGCCTCAGAGTCTCGTACCTTGGTTCTACACGTGCAAACATGGGGGCACACGTGGGAGTGGGAGGGGCAGACTGGCAGAGGAAGAAGACAACAAAAGAAAGCAGAAGTGAGTGAGAGAAGGCAGGCAGATAATATGAGGGAGATATGATGATGGGAACAATATATTCTGTACACCAAGTACTGTTCATTTTTACCTGTCAATATTGAATGCCCACACACCCACACACATGCTTTTCACTTCTCTTCCCATGGTCTGAAAAGTTGGAGACCAAGTGATCTATTGTTTTTTGAAAGATGTAACAAATGGGGGGTCTTTTGGATTTTGGAGAGTTTCTATTAGTCCCTCCTCCTCTCTCATGTCCCCAGTTAATAACATTGTCTGCTAACTCATAACTAATCCTTCATGTCATCTGTGAACTCAGACAGGAGCAAAACTTATATATCATAGTTGAACATGATTGGATGAAAATAACAAAAAAATGCTATCCCAGTGACGTGCAAGTTCTTCTCCACAAACAGAGGAACCCAGTTGGTAATAATGGCCATCTTAATTGAAGTTTAATATTTGAGAACGCTGTAAACTTTGTTTTAGTCATTTTATTTATACTGTTGTTATGTGGATGAATATGACAAGGCTAAAGAGAAATTTGTTTTTCTTGCAGGTTCCCAATGTGGGATATGATGACATCAAAAGAACACAGGGATCTCATAAGCATGTTCACATGCATTATATACATACATCTTAAATGCTACAGGCATGAACCTGTACAGGGAAAGGGGAGAATAGTGACAGACAAACGTGCATGAGTAATTTGGCTTTGCTGGGGCCCCTGTGGTATGTATGTACAAATTGACTAGGTGAGTCTTGTAGAGGAATTGAAAAATTCAAGCACACTCCAGATGGTGAGGACCATTCATTAATAGAATGGTAAAAACACCAAATGAGGGTCTTAACTGATCTACTCTCTCTATCTTTTTATGAGTTGTGTATCTGTATTCTGTGATGGGTTTTTGTTTTCTTTTGAATTCTCATGTTATGCAGAGTCAGGATGTTCAAAGATTTTGACCCAAACTGCTCACTTCTTCAAAGCCTAGATAGTACATTCCTGTGAAAACTATGACAAACAATAAATGAAACGTCTGCAACTGGGTTTTCCAGAGAGTGAAAACTAAAAATAAGACCAAAGTTTCCTTCCATTATTTTATACATGTTAGTATTTATTGTTGATATCTGCTATTATTTCTTAGGGTAAGGGTGAGGGTAATAAGAAATGAGTCTAGTTAGACATTAAAAGTTTAACCAATTATTCAAGGTCATTAG
Source organism: Prunus fruticosa (assembly GCA_018703695.1). Classification (NCBI taxonomy): domain Eukaryota; kingdom Viridiplantae; phylum Streptophyta; class Magnoliopsida; order Rosales; family Rosaceae; genus Prunus; species Prunus fruticosa. The sequence goes on along the minus strand of CM031917.1, from coordinate 41,463,985 downwards.
AAGCTTGAATTATATCTGATACAAAAAATAAAATTGATGTCTCCTCAAAGTACATGAACCCTCTATTCTAAAACAGACAGAGAAACATGTGGGGAGGTGGGGTTTAGAATGACGTTAAGGAAGTGGCCTTTTCGGACTGTTATAATAGTTGTGAAAGAAGGGACATGAAAATCAAAGCAAATTTATGGCCAAAGTGTTTGGTGGTGATGGTCGTTAGATCAACTTCAGGTGGTTAACTGAAACCCAAGGTAAACAGCCTTCAACTCTAGTTAAAAAGGAGGTTTGCTGAGTGCTGCTGAAGATGGATGGAGGGCTTGCTGGCTGGCTGGCCTACCTTCTTCTTTACTAGTGTTCAACAGAAGGAGGGGCTCTTGTGTCAAAGTCCTCTTCTATCTGTGGTTTGAAAAGAAAGTAGTGTCTTAGCCCTGCACAAGCCCAAGCTAGCACACATCACATTAAGAGTCTTTCTTGTCAATCTTGAGAGAGACAGCCATAAGCAAGAACCTTCAACTTCAACCCCATGAACATGAATGGAGAGAGAGAGAGAGAGAGAGAGAGAGAGAGAGAGAGAGGTTTCACACGTGTGAGTGATGTGGGATTTGTTAAAGAAAGAGAGAGAATAATAGTAAAATAATAGAAGGAGCTTGTTAAATTATAGGGTCAGGGTTGTTAACTACTTAAAAGCACTTCTCTCTCTGTCTCTCTCCTCCAACTCCCTATACACAGAGTCAGTGAGACTGAGATGAGAGGCCGTGTAGTGTAGGTTTCTGAACACTATTTGCTATTTTTGCTGTTTCTAGTTTTCCTTCTTGCAACACTGCAAAACAAGTCCTTTCTCTTCCACCAGCTGTCTGTCATTTTTTTGCTATAATAATTTTTATTTCCACGGCCAATTGTTTTTCCCTCTTTTCAAGGCCATTATAAGATGACTTTGTAACAGTTCGATGTAACCATTAGCATTTGTGAGAAGAAAGGAAATGAAGGCATGGCAAACAATGGTGCTATATATGTAACAGAAAACCCAAATGCCTTCAGCTGTTTCTCCTCTGCTCCCTCCTTTTCCTCTTCTTCTCCCTCTTGTTCAATGGGAATGGTTTATGCAGATATGGTCTCCCTTTCACTTAGTTCCAACTATGGCGTTGTTTCATCTGTTTCTTCTCAGGATAGTAGCTATATCTCGAAGCTTTCTGAAGTGGAAAATGGGAGGGGGTTTTGGGGTTTTCCTCCTATGGGGAACTGCAACAACAGAAGCTCTGAGGACTACCACCACAACACTGACATTGATGACGGTAAGGGCTCAGATAGCAGCAGTGATCATGAGAGCGGGGAAAATAATCAGACTAGTATGAATGATCAGAAAGCCAACCTAATAAACCATGAGAAGTACCCTAATGAGAATGTGGTGATTGGTGGGAAGGAAACAGAAAGTGGGCAGTCAAAACATTGTGCCAGAGGGCATTGGAGGCCTGCAGAAGATTCCAAGCTCAAGGAACTTGTCGCTCTTTATGGCCCTCAGAATTGGAACCTCATAGCAGAGAAGTTGGAAGGAAGATCAGGTAAGAAGTGAGAATTTTTAAGTCCTTTGTCCATAGGTATGTTTTCTGTGCTCCATTTTTTTCTTCTCTCTTTTGCTTCTTAGTGTTTATTCTGATCTTTAACACATCTCTCTTTGTGTTTGTCTATGTTCAAAAGGTAAGAGCTGTAGACTAAGATGGTTTAACCAGTTGGACCCAAGGATCAACAGAAGAGCTTTTACTGAAGAAGAAGAAGATAGACTAATGCAAGCTCATAGAGTATATGGAAACAAATGGGCCATGATAGCTAGGCTCTTTCCTGGAAGAACTGATAATGCTGTCAAGAACCATTGGCATGTTATAATGGCCAGGAAGTACAGAGAACAATCTAGTGCTTACAGGAGGAGGAAGCTCAGTCAAACTGTTTACAGAAGAATGGAGGAAGATCCAAGCTTCAATGTCTCAAGGAGTACAGAGCCTCCATCTTACTGTACTCTCGATCTCCCCCCCAATGGAGGTCTCAGCAATAGCACTTTATCTCCTTTCCCATATGGAACAAGCTACAATGGTGTTGTTGGTTGTGGGGTTGACTATTATGGCTCAAATGGCTCACCCAACATGACCAGTGCGGAAGAAGAAGCAATCCCAAGCAAAAAAGTCCTTCCTTTCGAATTCTTTCCTGGTATGTCATTCAGGATCCCTCCTTCCTTTCTCACGATTCTTTTTGTTCGTGCATCTTTGGTTTTTGAGCTGTTTCTTTATTGGCTCCCCGTTTTACAAGTTTGCCTCATTGTCTTGTTCTTTGTTGATCCGAGGCCTCAACCTTCTATTTTCCATTGAATAATGCAACCCTTTTTAATCGGTCACCTTTCTAGTGCCTAAAACTCTCTCTCTCTCTCTCTCTCCCTCTCGCACAAACACACAAATAAGTTACAATACTTTCTCTGGCTGTGTTTTGCAGGTACCAAGAGCAATGAGGGGGTGATGGGGATCGTGAGCCAGAGCAGATCTTGGGATAGTTCAAATGATATTGAGGGTCATTTATGTAACCTGCATCCTCACCATCAACCATACATGATGGCAATGCAACAGGCAAACTACCACAACCTTCTTCACAGTTACTCAGATTCAACAATATCAGCATCACCACGTCAAGTTTCAGCCGGCAAACCCTCACCATCAGCTGCGGCTGCTGCAGATGAGGACAGAGTTGGTGGCAGCCACCATGAGACCCTTCCACCACCATTCATTGATTTTCTTGGGGTAGGAGCCACATGAAGTTAGAAGCCAAGAAAAGATGAAAAGGGTTTTTCACTTAATCATCAGAAAAGGGGCTCAATGTGGTTGTGGTCCAAGAAAACTATGAAGCCATTAGAGGTAAAAGAGAAAGGATTGTTGTTTTAGTTCTCGCTGACATTGAAGAATCTGCATCAGTCCCTTTAAGTCATTATCCCACCATCTTTTTCTATGTACCCCCCAAACTCTCACATGAGACCCTTACCAAAAGGTGAAAGAAATAAATTAGATTATTGTTACAAATTGACATGTCACATTTGTTCTCTCTCCCTCTCTCCCCCATATTTTCCTATGGTTTCATGTTATGTTAGGAATTCCATGGACCTCAAGAAAATGAAGATCGAATTAACTTTAAGTTTTGTGTGTTTTCAAATCTTAAAAAATCAAAATTGGGAAAAGGAGTACTTGGAATAAAATGGGGATGATGATGAAATGATGAGGCAAACAAAGACAAGAACAGAGGAATTGGAACTGTTTGGAACATCCTTTTCCCACGGGGACTGTGAAACTGAGGCACAAATTCTGCAACTGAACACCAAGCAAGCGTATGTATATATATATCTCCCAATGCATTCATGATGGAAACTGTTAAACATGCTTTCCCCATCAGCAGAATCTCACTGAGAGAGAATTCATGCAATGCAATGCACATGGGCTTTAGCCGTTTGGAACTGTCTTAAATAGTACTTACTATTTTGTGGGATAAGGGTCCACAACTTCTCAAGCATATTTGCTTATTTTTCTGCTGCTGAAACAAGTAACATGATGTGATAATCCAATCCACACTCAAAGCAGTACCTATTCACAAGTCAAGGGGTGTACATAATTAATCCAATACCGTATTAACTGGTTTCACTGTTAAACATAATTACACATGAGATTCGGTATTGGAAGTTTTTTTGGCCAATGTCTGGTGCCCAAAACAGGAAATATTGAGTGGTCCACACACCACCAATTGTTTGAATTTGACTTGAAAAGTCATCCACCTCTGTTAAAGTAAAGACTCAAATGCTGACTAGTCTTTGGGCCTTCATACAAGATTTCCATCTCAAGAATGTTCCTTTTCACGGAGGCTACTGTTTACTTGAGCCTGTCTTGGGCTTATTTGGGCTCCTCCTCATCAAACTAACCTTCTCTCGATAAGGAGTTAAACTTGGTAAACTTCTTCATCCGCCGATAAAGAGTTACACCTGGTATATGTAAGTCTTCTATGTTTTGATTCAAGGACAATTAGATAAAAACAAATGCGAAGCGGATGGTGGTGTGTTGGATGTTATAACCAATTTCAGGTTGAACTCATGTACTTAGAGCTCGTCTCGTGACGTTTCTTCAAATAGTTTTCAAAAAATGAATTTGTATTTTCAAGATATGAGAATGCATCAAATAGCTTCTAACAACATTTAAACATACATGCTTTAAATATGTGAATTAGCTAAAACCTTTTAAAATGCATTAACTTATCCGTCATTTAAATTAAAATTCCAAAAACACAACTTCTATTAATTGTAAGATGAGTTAGAAGCCAACATAGTCCATCAAACAACACTTAAAGCAAAGAGTTATAATTGTACAACACATAAATAAAGGAGAAACCTCCGAAAACATTGTAACTACTCAAGGGACAAGCCATGAATTGTAAGATGAACTAGAAGCTAACATAGTCCATGAAAGGGTGGCACAACCCAAATAGCTCTTTGAGAATTGGTGCGTAGAGGGTAAGATTGTGTGATAGTTCCGCCCTCTAAGTTGAAGATACCAATATCATATGTTTGGTCACAATCGAACCTGCTATGTAATAATCAGTGTAATATATGGAATTTGACTGGCATCCAGGAAACTTTGAAGCTAAAACAGAGATTGAATCATTGTCGCCCACAAATATAGCCTCATCTCTAGTGCTTTTTAACTCAACCATGTGCCCAATAGATCCATCTTCATCGTCGAACACCCACTTGCAAACCTCCATAGTCCACCTATTATTATGCTTAAAATAACGTCTGTTAGCGCATAATTTCTTAGGATATGCAACAAGTCTCCCTTAGTTGATTCCACAAGATATGCATGAAAATCATAATCTTGGAATGGCTCTGGATGTGTGAGTAGCTTTAGCTGTGAAGAGTTTTTAATATCACTGCTACAAACATCAATTGACCAAATCGCTCCAAGTTGTCTAATTGCGTATACTTTATTTTTTTAGAATATAACATCACCATATAAACATCCATCCTTGAGGTAAGTTCAAGAGCTTTGCCCTGAAGTTTGGGTCGGATTATACAACTGCAACTTTTTTTATAAGTGTGGGCAAGTGCCCACAGTAGTCCTTCATTGGGTCGGCCAATGGTTCTAATAACTTATCCATAATAAAAAAGACAGCACTAGAAGACTTGCCCATCCCCCACTTCTGAAGTTGGCGGTCAGGGTCCTATGACAAAGTTTCTTATTAGAGTTAAAACTGGACATGACTATAACTTTGAAACAGAAACAAAAGGCAGAATAGAGAACAAAAGAACAAGGAAAGAATTGATGATGAGAAGTGGCCTCTATATACTAACAATTGAAAGCAAATTCTTTAAGAATAGGGAAACAATTAGGGCCGTTGGTATCCCACTTGGATCCAATTTTATAAACTCAAAAACAGATTTTAAGTTTAAAGTCCAAAAAAACCCCTATTTGGTAGGCTCATTTGTAAAAACTCAAACCCAAAAAAAAAATCAAAAACACCCCATTATTAAAAATAAAAAAAGTTAAGTTATATAGGTTTTTTTTTGTCTCTCTCTCTCTCTCTCTCTCTCTCTCTCTCTCTCTCTCTCTCTCTCTCGGGATGACAAAAATTCCAATCGGGTCCCCGACCCTAACAGGGGGATCTTTCAGGGAAAAATCGAGAATGGGTACGAGGATCCCATAAATTTAAAAATCCCCAATTGGTTCCAAGACGGAGATGGTATTGTTATCCCTATCCCTGAAACCGTCATGATAGATGGTGGCTCTATGAAGCAGACGACAAGATAGTTAGGACAGTGGAGAAAGAGGAAAAGAATAAGAGCCATCTTAAGGAAAAAAGATCATGGATTCAGGGCTAGGGGTGGGCATTTGAAGGGAAGAACTGATCAGCTGAAACCAAACTGGGAGTAAAAAAAATCGTGTTACCAAAAAGTCAAACCCAATTTAAAAAATGAACCGAACCAGTTCTAACCGGTTCTCGTTCCCTTCTATACCCCAACAAACCAAACTGGGCCAAACTGGACCTGCCAAATTAAAAAAATATATATAATTTTAATAATTATTTATATCCAATGCTATATTTTTATCTCATAACTAATATTTACCCAAGTTCAATTTCAAAACATCTCTCTTTTCTAGCCCAAATATTTCTTTTTGTATGAAATTGGATAATTTGTTAATTTTCAAGCCAAAAAAATAAAATTTTAGTTGAAATTTGTATATATAAAAAAAGTAATTTGAAAAAAAAACTGGTTCAAAAACTGAACATGACCGAAATTGGTTCAACCCAAACCGAATAGTTTTATAAATTTTTTTATTAAAATCAGACCGAATCAATCCGGATAAATAGTACCAATTTTGATTCCAATATGAGGCAAAAATCGGCCCGAATCGGGACCTGACCACCCCTATTCGAGGCGGGTTTGGGAGAAAACTCCCCCGATAGGGACGGGGACAAGGATTCCCTGAAAATTATTATTGGGGATGAGGGCAGGGCAGGGGGAGGGGAGGGGATGGTATTGCCATATCCGATCCCAAATCGACCTCTCTCTCTCTCTCTCTCTCTCTCTCTCTCTCTCTCTCTTATGGCACCCAATTGGGGTTGTCTTTGTGAACCAATAACCACCAAAACCACCGAGGCAAGTTCAAGCGGCGTCGGGGAGTCGTTGCACACCACCAAAATTGATAGGGTTTATGCCGCACATCTTTTTCCATTTCTTTTGTTAATTTCAATTTGAGGATTAAGGTTTCTGATTTTTTGATTTTTGATTTATTTTTAGATCTTAAACAATAGTTTGGAGTCCAATACAAAACAAGTTTTTAGATCTTAAAATCACTATTTAAAAACTCATATGTTAAAAAAAGAATCATAATTTTTTAGTTTACTTTTTTTTTAGTAGGATACCAAATATGGCCTTATTTTCTAAGGACAACAAGAAAATAATAAGATGAGTAACCAAAATTCTAATAAATATTATTTTATAAGGAAACTACACTAAAAATACCGACTCTAAAATAACAGGAATTAATTAAGATGTCAACAAAAGCTGTTCTCCATATGTTTCACAAATTCATCAAAATCAATCACTCCATCTTGGTTCATATCTGCTTCATTAATCATCCTCTGGCATTCGTCCAATCCGAATGCATCCTTGAAACCAAAATTGCTTAAAACTCTTTGTACCTCTGCTGCATCTATAAACCCATCTCTGTTCTCATCAAACACATCAAAGGCTTCCTTCACCTCCTCCAAGCTGGGCTCCTCCTCATCGAACAGTCTCCAAAGCTCCTCTGCACCAACTCTCTCTCCAATATTGTCTCCCTCTGCCTCATGTTCATAACACATTCCTAACCGGCCCATCACCATATCTACTTCTTCTCTGCTTAATTTTGTTTCATCGTGTGCCTTGTTGTTGCCAAAGAGAGGCTCATGGGTTGGTGGTAATTCAGAACTAAGGCTGTGTGTTTTGGTCCAAACCTTCCATCTGGTGGAGACAAATTTCACAAGGGGTTGGAGAAAGTTCTGTATGTCCTCCATGGATAAGTTGATAATATTAATGCAGAGAGAAAGTATGGGGCTTTGTATCTTAAGTAGAACCAAGGCTTCGACACTGTTATATTGATGAGAAAAAGCAATTGCCTTGTGTTTGAAGCGTCAACGTCTTTAACTTCTGTGTCAAGTCACCACTAGTTTTCCTGGAAGAAGATGGATGGATGCACAAGAATTAATTCGAACAGACAGACTAAAACAGAAAAGCCACTCCTATTCCTAGTAGGAAAAGGATTCTAGGACTAGAGACTTTCTAAGAGAAAGAGGTTTTATATTTTAATAAAGTTATAATTTTCAAACAAAGATTGATGACCGCTTTGGTTCCTCCAGTCCAGACCAAATCTTCTTTCTACTGGTTTCCTCATAGGGTTGAGTTTGTTGATATGTCCTCCAAGTTGAGTTAGGTGTGGTAGATAATTCGGGCCCAACTTCAAACTCGGATCGGGGATGAAAGCTTTGAAGCCCAGCATTGTTATTAATTTATCTTGGTTTTTAGTTTTTCCACTCTCAATTTGTAAATGGTAACTAATTAATTACAAAATGTGTAGTGTTGAGAACAAATAATAATAGTAATTAATAAGAAGACATTGTTTAGTTAAGTTGGTTATAGTAGATGTGCTCCTCACTCTGCACCTGACTCTCTATAATTTAGATGAGATTAAAAATAAAATATCATCTTTATAAAAAACAAAGACTGATTACCCTTTTCGGGTTTTGATTTATCTAGAGTGAATGTCTTACATCTCTTATGTTTATAATGTTGTTTTTTTTTTTAACTTATCTTTGGAGTCTTTTCCACCACCTAAAATAAGAAAAGTAGATGTATGGTACAAGCAATCAAAGTTCCATCTAGCTTTTGATTTTTGGATGGAACTCCAAAAGGTGCATTCCCCCACTTTTTCCCATGAAAGGAGCCTTTCTTCTGAAACTTTTTCCAAGCACTTACTCTCCAACATAATTTAGTGGAAATAATATGATAGGTTTCATCATGTCAGTCAGTCATCCATCCATCCCAAATGAACATTGTCATACAAAGTCGTGCCATAAACTAAAATTCAACATCTTATGATAAAATTGCGCCCACCATTTCACCTAGGGCACAACACAAGAACTCTTAGGAGGCATGATGCATCATAAAAAAACGACATGTCAGACTCATGTGCATTTACACACCAAAAAATAAAATAAATTAATAAAAATAAAACAAAGGCAAAGTGGGTTTTGGTGGTGTCTTTGAAAATTGTTTTTCTGAAACTCTAAGATGGAAATGTGTTGGAGATTAATTGGAGTTGTTCTAACTAGGTTTTTAGTTGAAGTCCTTATCAATGTATAAATGTAACACCTTAAAGCTTAAGATTTCCGAAAGGATAGAGTCTTTTAATGATATATAGCTAGGCATGCATGCCATATATTAAGATAACATTGAAAAGATTGACATACTAAACATTATTAAGAATTACAAGCTCTTTTAACGGAAAAAAGTTAGACTAGGCTTTTCCTCACTACATTTTTTTTCTTTCTTAAAGAAGAACATATTTTTCTTAATTGTCTTTTTCTTACGAAAACAATTTTGGACACGGACTAAGTAAGGTTGTTCATAGGTCTAGGAGAACTTTTCTATTCAAACAAACATAAAAAAAGAAAAGAAAAATTGTTTTCAAGTCAGGCAACCTTTTTCGGTACAGCCCCTAATCTCTTGGACCACAGGGGTCCAAGAAATTGTGGTTACTCACCGTTGGATATTAATCCAATGGTTCAAAAAAGTTTCTTAAAATGAGTGCAAGAGTGAACCGTTGAATTTACATCCAACGGTGAGTGACCACAAATCTCTTGGACCCCTGGAGTCCAAGAGATCAGGATTGTTATCTTGTATCTATATATATAAAGTAAAAGGTTGGTGAAATATTTAAAGTGCTAGAAAATGCCATTGGGTAATGCATACATGAAGAATTGAAATTATTAATTTTTTGGGAGTTTCACTAAAACACCCAAAATTGGGGTTGAAATTATAAAAAAAACCCAACACCCAAAACACTTTATAAACACACCCAAAACACTTTATAAACACACCCAAAATCCATCATTACACTCACTCAAAACCCATTTATAAACACACCCAAAAAATATACAATTGTTGATTTTGGATGTGTTTCTATGTTTAAATAGTGTTTGTGTTTTTTTATAAATACATGTCTAGAATTGGGTTTATTTATAAATTTGTCTAATTTTTTTTAGATGAGACCCAAATGTATCCACCGCCGACAATAAATTTATATTTTTTCATTGAAATTATTAATTAAATGAGGATAATATGGTACATTTATATTTTTTCATATTAAAAAAAATTTAAATTTAAAACCAAAATCAGATAATAAGTTTTATTTTTATAAAACACAACTATTCATTACCTTTTTTAATTTCCAAAAAAGAAAAGAAAAGAGAAAACCAATTGGCACATAGTAATGAAAAATCATACGAAAACCAATAAAGAGCATAATAATGAGCAAGGTTTGATGTTAACTTTACTTTGGTTGCTTGAAAGGTCGGATGTTAACATGCAAATAAGGTAAATATATTTGTTAAATAAGGTAATTAACAAATATAATTTATGGATAAAAATGTAATAATTAAGTGCTCATCAGTTTGTAAAGACATTATAAATATCAAATGTTGTAACATATAATCACAAAGTTATCAACACCAAGATGGATAAGGAGCAAGGAGAGAGGTGGAATTGGCTGGGGTTCGAAACCATTGGGTGTGCTGAAGGTTCAATTTCTTTAATTTTTTCCGCGGGTTGGCAGGTAGTAAACGGGTTGACACGACCCATGACACGACCCTGTTTAATAAACGGGTTACAAATGGGTCGTGTCGTGTCAACCTGTTTATAAACAGGTTGGGTTTGGGTTTGCATTTCCTGACACGATTAATAAATGGGTCGTGTTTGGGTTGGGGTTTCTTGACACGTTTAAAAGTTTGACAGCGACACGAACCCACACATGACACGACCCATTGACAGCCCTACATGCAACGGATGAGGACCACATGAGTTTTCATGGATATTTGGATGAATGTCACATGTATTACTGACCGATAAATGCTAAAATCAGGATATTATGATTTTCTTTTATTTGTGTTTCTTAATATGTGATAAATACTTACACAAAATTTTTTCTATGAGGACGTCTGGACGTTAATACTGTGCATACATTCATTTATTTTCTATTACTCATCTCTGTTTTCCTTTCTACCTACAATTATGTCCACATAATAATAAGTTTTTTCGAATGTCCTCATAGGAGTATATATATATATATATATATATATATATATATATATATGTGAAAATTCTAAATTTTTTGTGTTGGAATCACATGCATGGGTCCCCTAACAACTAATTTTGTGGAGAAATTGTGGGCTGCTATTGACAACAAAGACAAGGAAATATCTGAATGTTGCTGTTGGAGGATGGATGAGAGACGCATACATAAATGGAGTGTGATTTTGAAATATTATCCAAGAAAGTGAAATAGCTAGAAAAAGGAAAAGCCACTTTTTGTGTTTGTGGATATACTTGGCTCAGAGTGATTACACTTTTTGGTATTTTACAAATTTTGATTCGTTTGTTTTTGAAAGAGATAGATGCTCGCGTATTGACACTAGTTCAAAGCTTATCTCCACAATTGGGGGCCTACAACAAAGACTTTTCTTTATAATATCTTTTGAATCCTCAGTTTTCTAAACTAATTCCCCACTAGCTTTCTTACGTTTTAAAATTCTAAACACTGAAAATAGAAAATCTATGTCATTGCAGTCTCCTTGGTTTGGTCAAAAACATAACAAGAGAGAAACATGTTCCATTGTAGCAGCTACAGGAAGCATCTGAGAAAAATGAAGTTTATTCAACAAATGTTGGATTTTGATGCATCTTTTTATTAGCTATCTTATGCTACCTCACATAAGTATGTATACAAACACTTGCTGAACCATCTACCTAAGGTGAAAATAAAAAATACCTGTCCATAATGTTACACAGATTTAACCCAAAAAAAAGAAGTCTATATGATCTAGTCAGAAACAGCTTTGCTCTCCTACAAAGTGATTATCGGTTGTATGCTGTAACTTCTAGGAAAGAAGTTCCAGCACCAAGGGTGATCAACAATATTGGCTTATGGTAAAATTTGTCAGCAGCAAAAGGTGGCAGGGAGGTAAACTCCCTTCCATCACCTTGTGAAAGTTCACAACTCTAACTTCAGCTGTGATCATGTTCTCTCATGGAAGTTGAGTGACCGGGACAAGGCTGCAGGATTGGCTTGCAGCACTGGAGATGCTTCAACCACGTGATTTTTCTCGTCTCCCTTTGATTGAAATGCCTGGAAGAGACCTCCCTCATTAGTACAATTTCCCTTTTCATTCTTAATGCCTAATGTTGCCCATATGGAGCTCTTTGCTGCTTCACTTGGATCATCAATCCTTAATGTTTTTGGAATCCAAACACATCTATCTGAAGTGTTGTCCTTCGCGTGATCTTTGTTCTGGGAGCTGGCTGGATTAAGAATGTCCCCATCTCTCGAATGTTTCCCTAAGGTTGGAGAATTTGGACCAGAGCTTGTAGCACAGTGGCTAAGAGTGGAGGATGGTGAGGAGAGACTTGGTAAATTCCAAGAGTCCGGTACAGTGCAGCCCCAATATGGTGGTGCAGGGTAGAATGATATCGGAAAGCCTGAATGGCAGAAAGGAGGTGGAGGCATTCCAGAGGGCCACTGAGCTGAGTTCCATGGATAAGGCCAAGGGGAGCCTGGAAAGCATGGTACTTGAGGAGGGAAGCTTTGACAGCTTTTAATCGCTGGCTCTTCTAAACCAACTTTGCCTCCCCTCTCTGATGAATTTGAAGCTGTAATAGAAGATCCACTTGAGTGGGCATCCCTATTATCTCCTGGTATGGAAGAAACCCCAATTCTTTGTTCAGGCCTATGGAACCCACTTTGAGTACAATTTTGTGCTTGCTCTGCAAGGTTCAATACAGAAGCCATTGATTCACAAAGAGGAGAATCCGAACCAAAGGTAAGGACAGTACCATTGCTTCCCAAAGTAGTGTTGTGTGCACCATTTGCAGCACTAGCACGAGCTGTTTGCAGAGCATCTGACATTAACATGTGACGATATTGTGAAGCTGAAGAGTTTTTATTCTTGCGACGACCAGCACCCACAGGCACATTCCTCATGATTCCTCCAGCAGTCCAGTATCTCTGACAGTTCTTGCAGAAATGGCGAGGCTGGTTGACATTGTAATTATTATAATAACAGAACTTAGTGTCCATGCTATTACATCGAGGACATGGAAGTATCTTGTCTGGCTTCTTTAGAGTCTTTTCTTGTGAGCAACTGGCCTCACTCTGGTCTCCATTATTAGAGGATTTCAGAGATGAAGTTTCTCTATCAACTGATGGCGTTTTTGGATTCTCGCTAATTCCAGATGATGTTGTAGGAGCTTTTAAGTCTTCTGTGATTTGATCTGAGGTATCATCTTCCTGCTTCTCAGCTGTGAGTTCCTTCTCTGATATTGTTTCCTAATATTTCAAACAAAAAGGTCTGATCAGAAAAGTGCTGCAGCTGTTTTTTCAGTAAATTGAAACAAAAATATGTAGGGAACTCTGAACTAGACTTAAAAACATAAAGAACTAAAGAAGAATTAAAGTAGATGAAAAATCTCGTCTGATGTATAATCCTTATTCCTTACTGATAGACAGATTGTTGAGGGCACACAAGCTAATACATTGATTTATGAAACTTTGTAGATAGCCATTTTAGACAGCAATCAGCTTTCATGTGTCGATACATATAAACTTTTATTATTATTCAGAAACTTTACCATTTACTAACACATCAAGGGGAATTAAAAGTAGATAAGAAGGGAGCCAAAGAAAAGAAAAGGAGTTGTTATAGAAAACTGAGCAAAACAGAAAAGTTTGTTCAGAAAGAAAAGGTAGAACAGGCTTGTGGGGAAAACATTTATCACTGCAGAAAAACCAAAAGCACATCTGGGAAGTATCAGAAGCTGTTGAACTGACGAGTAATTCAATCCTGACCAACATGAAGAAAATTCTAGAAAACGCTTTTCTCTTCTCTCTAAATTTTTTGCCAGCCATGTCAATCTACAAATTTGACATAAATGGATAAATGCTTCTGAGAAAAAACAGAGTAAGCAAATCAATCCATGGAAAAAGTCCCATAACCAAAAGCATAATTACTGCTAAAGTGCAGTGTTAAAAAGTTAAGCTTTTTCTAATCCATGCTTTCTGGTTCCCTCTCCAAACCATTAAAACAGCTTTTAATCCTCAACGAGAACTTAATGATTAAAATGTTAACCAAAAAAGCTTAAAACTTGTGCAACTAATCATATTGAAAAAAAACCCAATTTTGGAAATTTAGAACAGAATCAAACTAAATCCAGAAAAAGACTCGTAAATCCAACACATCCTTGAAATACAGCATCCGAATATCATGACGTAATCCTCAAGTCCCACAATGACCATAAAATAGACGGCCTCAAGATAACCAAGAGGACAAAAAAACACAAGAATAACACTGGCCAAATTGACAATCTTGATTACAGAACTACAAACAATCAGGGATGATTAAGTATTTCAATTGTGAGATCAGATCCCAAAATCACAAACTCCATAGTAAAATCAACCCATTTACAATTCTGAGCTTCTGATAAATGATGGGTTGTTCTTAGAATATCAAAAAAGCAGCAACTTTTCATAAAAAATAATTGAAACTCAAACATACCTTGTCCACTCTCGTTGAGTTCCCTTCAAGCGAATTAGTAGTAGCTGAAGAAGAAAGCTTTTGCTTGTCATCAGAACAGTCTTCAACACCACCACCACAAGCAGTGGCAGCAATATCAGAATCAACAGCTCCACAAGACTCATCAATGGCGGAAGAAGCCTCATGGTTCAGTGGCGCCAAAGCCAAAGGTATGGTCTTTCCAAAGAGCTTTATCGTGGGGCCCTCGCTCTCGGAAGACATTCTAGTAATTTTGATTAAAACCCAATAAAAGAGTCTCTCTTTGTGTTTCAAACGAAGAAAGACACAAAGACACAGAGTTCCAAGTGGATTGGGTGTTTGCGTATGTTGTTGTAGTTGGTGTGGTTTTTGAGTTTGATCGAGGAGGAGGGAGGGGGGAGGAAGAGGAGTTTAGAGAAGAGAAGAGTGAAATGGTAGTGGGGTTTAACGAGGTGGGGAATGCCACATCATCAAAGGGGGAGATTTGTGAGCCACAAGTTGTATGTGGCCTTTGAGATCTTTCGCGCTGTTGGATTCCCCCACAATTCTTCAAAAGATAGTGCTTTCTTTTGTCCTCTCTTTTTTCCCTTCCATGTCAGCAAACCCCCCCCCCCCTCCACTCCATTTCACCCTTTTTCCCCCCACAATTACTCCTTTCTCTTTCGCCTTCACTTGCTTGCCTTCTCCAAACTTAAATAATTTACAACAAAATAAATTGTTTGGATAAGTACTCTTGAAATTCTTTTTGTTAGTTGCAAAAGGAGAAGAACTTTTTCAAATCCCTATACATTTACATTACGTGTCATGCTTTCGTAGAAGACGAGCGAGACTCGTAAATACTTACTATTAATTGTGAAAGTTTGAAGTCGAACTTCCCTAGAAAATCTTGTTAGTTGTTAAAGAAGAACTTTTTCAAATCCCTTTACAGTTATACTGTGTGTCAAACTTTCGTAGAAGACAACAAGACTCGTAAATACTTACTATTAATTGTGGAAGTTTGATGTCGAGCTTCCCTAAAAAATGAACGAGACTCATAAATACTCACTATCATTCGA
This sequence comes from Prunus fruticosa, assembly GCA_018703695.1. Taxonomy (NCBI): domain Eukaryota; kingdom Viridiplantae; phylum Streptophyta; class Magnoliopsida; order Rosales; family Rosaceae; genus Prunus; species Prunus fruticosa. The sequence continues at coordinate 41,448,557 of CM031917.1, read as the reverse complement.
TGCAGCGCGCGTTAAATTTGTGAAATTTCATAAATACTACTATGACTAGTAAGTAATGAACTTTGCCAATTTGGAAATTAATTTAATAAAAGCAGTCGGGTATTTGTGAAATTTCTCTACTAAACTTACCAAATGAAATATTACAATGTCAAACTTATTAATTTAATAGTATTTCTCTCTAGTATATTGAAAAGTGTCTCAAATCTAATCCCAATCCCCAATATGAAAAATGTAGGCAAATTGTAAATGATATGGAAGCGTGCAAGTTAGCATGTTTGAATTTGGTTTGATAATAGTGTGGATATATTTTTCTATTCAAAAAAGTACAAGGGAAAGAAAATGTCTATGAAATTCTACACACATACTTTATCTTTGGAAAAACAATTGGTATCAAACACTTTCCGACACTTGAAAAGAATTAGCCTGTAAAATTACTTCTTTTCCTTTTCCAAAATTGTCCTAGTTTCTTGTTTTAATTTTTTTAATGAAAAATAGTTTATTGTTTTATTTTCGTTAAATTATTGTGTAGCTTTTTGGAGCAGAGCAACGCTCGAATTGCCTTTGCCAGCTGTGGGAAGTTATTAGGTGTGTTTGTGAAAAAGGTCGCTTGCAGTAGAAAACACGTGGCAGGTGGACCCGCGAGGTCACCGCAATTGAACATTGAAAGTAGGGAGGTTCGGGGGCCCACCTGCAAAAAGCGTACTGAAAAGGTCATTTGATCATCACCGCCGTTCATTCCGTAGTTCCAAGCTGATGGCACTTTCTCTCTCAGTCTGTCGACACAGAAAATTCTGTTCTTGTTTGTGGCTCTCCAAATTTGTGATAGAGATTTCTTTTTTTAGCTAACAAAATTGTATTATTTGGTTTTGATGCCGTCGTATATTTATTTATTACATCATTTAACACAATTATTCTATTGTGTGGGATGTAATCATCTGTAGCATTTGTGAACACATGCGGCGGGTTGTCAGAGCACTTGGAATGAAACTCTTGGTCCCGTTTGGTTTATGGGAAATGAGATTTGGGAATGAGAAATCAATTATTTTTTCCATATTTGGTAAGTCAGACTTGGAAAATGGTTGCATGTGTGACACATGAGAAAGTAGGGGGAAAGTGAATATCTCCTCTCAACTTGGGTTTTGTTTTCCCTCATCATGGAAAAGTTTGGGAAAATTAGCCAACATTAAATGCACATTTTTCATGATCATTTTGTCCCAATTAACAATTTAGAATTACAATATATCATTAAATGCATTTTTTATATATTTAATATGAGTATAATTGAAAAATTATACAAACTTTGTTTTACATTCCTACTCAAAACAAACATAGGAAATGAAATAAAGTGATATTTCCCCTTACTTTCCTTGGCATTACCAAACATAGGAAAAAAAATATTCAATTTCCCATCCATTGAAAAATGACATGAGAAGTATTTTCCCATTAAATTCATTCCGTGAACCAAACAAAACTTTGTAGATATTGTTTGTCAATTTCCCAACATTTTCACCAAAATAAATTAAAATCTTTCAGCTATGAAACGAAATAAGTTTGGAATTGACTGCATTTTATTAATGCATTGGGTTTGTTTTCATTTTTATAATAAATTTTTTGATATGTCTTTTTTGTTGTTGTCAAGAAAAAGTTCCATTACTTGCAAACACAACATTAGAAAAAGCACAAAGACAAAGACACATAAGCAAATACATAGTTTGTGTAGAATTACATTATATTATTTGTGGTTGCCATTTTACAGAGATGCATTGAATCCTATACCAATATATTATTATATTATTCTTATATTTGAAGTAGTGGCTGGCTCAGTGTACAGGTGGAATTAAGGTGGCCAAGTGGATTTGAACCACCTTTTAGGCTTTTAAGCAATTATAGCATTTTTATGACGGTGATAGAAGGGAAGGGTGTGAACCCCTCTCATGTAATTTACATTATCCTTGTACTCAAAAAATAAAAAAACTTACTACAACTTGTTCTGTTGGCCGACATAAAACGATTGCATCCAATCCAAGTACAAAAAGTCAAAATCTCTTTTGCTTGGAAATTCAAAGTCCCCATCTTTCTCCAATAGAGAGAGGGAGATATATATATATATATATATATATATATATAATATATTATCTTTGACAACATAAGTTGTTCTACTTTTGATTGGGTTCTTTGTTTTTCAAAGATATTGAAAATATTAACAGATGAGATGATTTTGGACTTCAAAATTTTCACTCATTTGGCAATGGATGGTTGGACTTGGGATTTTTCTCTTTTAATACGGTCTGTTAGCAAAAACAAAACTAAAAATAAAAGGAAAGCATGGCTACAATTTGATGTGTTGGCATGGCAGAGATAGCTGTGATGAGATGGACTCAAGCTTTATGTACCACATATTTGACTTTCCCTCCAGTTTAAATGAAAATGCAGATTTGACAAATTGCTAGTAAAAGTCAGGTAGGCTAGAGACTTTGAGAATATTGTTGGTGTACGCAAACCACTCAGAGTTTAGAGACAAGAAATATCAAAACCTTGTAGGTAGGTCAGGGATGGACGGCTTACACACAACATTATCTTATCTAATCAAGGCTTTCTTCTTTTAGCTAAATTGATGTCTCTTTTTAAATGCAACATGAAAGTTGAGACAAACACAGACGATTTTATACACTGATTATTCAGATATGATTTTTTTCTATGAACCCCAAGTAATATGATTTCTTTATGTTTCTTTTCTATTAATAAAATTATGATAAGGGGACGGATATGGGCTCTCGGAATGTGTTGGTCTATGTTTGTGCATTTGATCACCGATACTGAATAGCTAATCTCGCCTCATCCTTTGTTCTATTTAAAAATGAAAATAAAAATTTGCAGAAGTTGCTTAATTTCCACTTGGTACAAAAAGTTTTACCATGAATTTCTAAGATGATTGTAAGCCAACATGTTCATTTGTAGCAAAGCTTCCTTCAGGCAATGAACTAACTATATGCTTTTTATCAGCTCCGAGTTGCAACTAGAGGTAAAACAGCATCCTGAATTCCCTTTGCAAATATAGTAAATGAAATGAAAACAATAATTCCAAATTGTCTTGGATATTATATATAGTTGCAGCCAAATAACAGGTGGTTCCTATGTTTCTACATGTCTTCTACACAGGAAAGGGTGTGTTTTGATACGGAGGAAAAGAAGAAAAAAAACGTACGACGGGTCGTTTCGGTAGAATGCTGAAAGAAGAAAGATGAAACGGCAGCACGCGCATTGCGCACCTTCACCTTGGCTAAAGCAGGTGAAGACGACAGCATTTGAAGACAGGCATTTCCTTCCTTCAATTTGTGCATTTGGGCTTTGAGTTGGTGGCACATTTGGAACTTGGGAACTACCTGAGAACCACTGAAACCATAAAGCCTTTAACCTATTAGGTACCCCAAAACCAATTCCTTTCCTTTTACTTGTTTGAAAGTGTTTTGTGTCTGGTTAATGACTTCTCTGTTCTAAACTGATCATGGGTTTCTTGCAATTGTTGTATAATTCTTGTGCTTGCTTTGTATATAAGATGGTGGAAATGGAATTTATAATTCTGCTTTTAGTCAAAGTGAATATTAGAAATTACTGCTCCTTATGCAACATGTTTAGAAAAAAAAAAAACTACTTTTATTTTGTTACTAAAAAAAGTTTAAAAGGGTAAAAACTTTATATACAAAAATAAACCCATAAAAATGAAACGATAATTTATAATTCATAATTAATAGAAAAAACCATATTACAATTGTCCACGATGAGTTTTCATATTCTGAAAACGTTCCATTATAGTTTCATTATCAATACAAACAAACACATTTTTTTCAATATAAACAAATAAGCTATCACTCAACCATTGATCTCCCATTCGGTTGCGAAGTGGATCTTTCACAACATTCATAGTAGAAAATGCTCTCTCCACTGAAGCAGTTGCAATCGGTAAAGTTAAGGCTAATGTCAGAAGCAAATAGACATAATTAAATGTTCTATGCAACCATTTCTCCACTATTTTTCTTGCATGGCCACCGATCCCTTTCAATTGAGAAAAATTACTTTTTGTACTCATATGATGAATATAAATTCCAAGTTGATCTTCAAGTGCCAAGAGGTCTCGGGGAGTAAATTCTTGAGAATAAAATTCAGCAAAACGAAGAAGCTTTTGTTCGTCAAAAGCTATGAATAAATCATTCAGACTCAAACATGTCAAACAAAGAAGCAACTCAGTATTTACCTCACTAAAGCGATGATTTAACTCCGCAAGTTGCCACTCAATGATTTGAATAAAGATGTCCACATGATAATGATGGATTTTTGTTATTCTAGGAGTTTTGCGATGTGATCTCCAATTAGCTACATATGCATCATCCATGTTTGGAACCTCAATATCATGTTTGCCACAAAAGGAAGATACTTGATCAAGCAAGGCTTCAAATCCATTAGCTCTCATATTTTGTAGTGCGTCCTTGCAATCTTTGACTAAAGACATTGCATTCCCAATATCTTGGTCTTTCCTTTGTAATGTTTGTGACAAATCATTTGTGGCTCCCAATAAAGATCTTATAAAAAATAGGTGAAATACAAACTCAAAAGATTGTATTTTTCTCAGTGACCTATTTGCTTCACCTATATTATTAGTGGAGTCATCCTCAATAATCAATTGAAGCACTTTTACCACATATTTGAACATAGAAATGATGCTAAGTAATGTACCATAATGTGAGTTCCAATGTGTATCACCAGCACGTTTAAGACAAGTTTCTTGATTTAATCCTCGCTTTGTTGGAAGATTATCATTTTCAAGAGCTTCTGTAATATCCTTTTGTAGTTGATCTCTAAGCATGTTACGTCGCCTACACGATGCTCCATCAATATTAACCAAGCTATTGCAATATGTGAAGAAAGTAGCAACATCGGCGTTTCCCTTTGCCACGGCCACAAGAACTAATTGAAGTTGATGTGCAAAACAATGAATATAATAGGTACAAGGATTTTCTCTCAAAATATGTGTTTTAAGACCCTTGAACTCACCCTTCATATTACTAGCTCCATCATATCATTGTCCTCTTAGCATGGAAATGCTCAATTCTTCTCTTGAAAACAATGTGTCAATGGCCTCTTTTAGTAAGTTTGATGTAGTATCGCTAACATATTGAATGCCCACAAACCTTTCAATTACATCCCCCTTTTTGTCCACATAACAAAACACCACCGCCATTTGTTCTTTTATTGATATATCATGTGATTCATCAACTAATAAAGAAAAGAAGGCACCATCCATATCCTTAATGATCTTCTTAATAGTTTCAGTTGCATAAGCATTCACAAGATCTTTTTGAATTGTTGGAGCTATTAGCTTGAGATTCCCTAGAGCATTTTCCAACACAACGACCTTAACTTTCTCCTCATAATCAGCAATAAATTGTAAGAGTTCTACATAATTCCCCTTGTTATTTGAAGTGTCACTTTCATCACGGCCACGAAAAGGAAGACCTTGCTTCAACAAAAATCTCACACAATCAAGAGAAGCTGTCAAGCAAATACGATAATCAATGCGAGCTTGGTCTGATTTGCTTTATCAAAACTGTTTGGATACTTCTGATTCATAAGATCCACACAATATTGTCTAAATTGATTATGAACACTCCCAACACCTCTAATATGTTGCTTAATTTTATCTTTCTTCTTCCGATTTCTAAAACCCATCTCTGTGAAGACATTGCTACACCCTTGACCAATTTTGAAATTGGATTTGAAGAGATAACAATAAAGGCAAAATGCAGCATCTTTACTAATACTGTACTCCAACTAGTCAAACTCATCAAACCACTTGACACTAAAGCTTCGATCATACCTTGAAAGATTGGTTTGTGGAAATGTGTGATCCTTAGGTTGACATGGACCCTTTTGTAGATATGCTCTTCGAACTTCGTCTCGAATGTTAAGATCATAATCCAAGAATTAAGGCCGAAGTCCAGGGTCTGCAGGAAGATTAGCCAAGACATCTTGCAACTCACTTTCTTTCGAACTATCCACCACATCTCTCGAAATACCCACATCTCTTAAACTTGAACTACCCACATTATCCGAACTAGAAGTAGTTGATGAAAACTTTCTCTTAAAATATTGTTCCATAACTGTATATGTATGGGTAAAAATAATCAATAGAGCATACAAACTAACAAATACAAATACAATCTATTAAACAAATCCCTAATTTATTCAAACTAACCAAAATAAAATCACAACAACTAATGAAACAATAATATATAAGAATCTTCATTAATTAACAAACACAAAAACTAATCCAATATACCAAGATATAATCTAACTAAAGCATATTCAATCTAATTATTAAAAAGCCCTAATTTATTTAAACTAACTAACCAAAATAAAAACTCAACAAAATAACTAATCAAGAGAATAAAAAACATATAAGAATATTAATGAATTAAAGTATAAAGAGATTAGAAATTAAGATAACATACTTTCAAATTTGATGGAAAATGACAAATCCACCTTTGAAATCAAATTGAATTTGGGGCTGATTTTTTTGCATTGTTGCCACCACTTTGAGGGTGTCTCCGTCGCGGTGCCGGATGGGTGGATTAGGGAAGCCATTTGTCGGATTGGGTGAAGATTGGTTCAATATGATTAGGGGTTTGACATTCGAAAAAATGGAGCTGAAATTGATATGGAGGGGAGGTATTGGGCTCTCTGTGTTAAACAGAGTCTGCGCCCATTTTTTTTTTTATATTTTTAAACCTAAAAAAACACTAGTAGAACGACGTCGTTTTGACGTCAAGGAAAAAAAAAAAAGAGGAAGCGCACAAGCAGCGCTGCGCCTTGGAGAAGCAGGACTGTGGCTCTTTGGGGACTTCATCAAACATTTTGCAGGGGTCAATTTTCTCCCCTTCAACGACAGATTTCAGAGGTTGCAGGGGTCACTTGACCACCCTTGCTCCTCTAGATCCGTCCCTGTGTGTAGGCATCCTTTATCTATAAAGTCTCAGAATTTCCTCAACTTTGGAGAACTCAGTGTCGTGGCATCACCAATCTAGTTGAATATGTTGGCCAAAGATGAGTTGGTAGTAGAACTATATGTTAAAATTTGGAAAATATGGAGAGAATAATATGGGGAGAACAACAGAATGATTTTCTGGTTTCTTCAACTTGATTTACTTTGTATTACTAACAACATATTTATACAAGTAGAGAAGGAGAGAATAGATTAATTACAATAGGCAGCTGGTTGCTACATTAATTACCAGCTGCAAGCTCAAGGCTAACTAGCTGCAACTCTAGGCTAGCTGTAAACTCAAGACAATTGTCCATCTGCAGGCTCAAGGCACATTAATGCCTTCACAACATAAGTCAGCACTCTCCCTCAAGTTGGTGCATAGATGTCGCCAATGCCCAACTTGCCTAGTGAATTGTGGAACGTTTTACTCAAAACTGCCTTGGTTAATATGTTTGCCAACTGATCCTTTGATTTGACAAAGGGACACTGAATTTCTTTAGCCTCAAGTTTCTGTTTAATGAAGTGTCTATCTACTTAAACATGTTTGGTGCAATCATGTTGAACCGGATTATGTGCAATAGATATTGCAGCCTTGTTGTCACAATACAGATTCGTTACAAATGTAGGTGTATATCCTATCTCGGTAAGCAATCTTTTTATCCAAAGAAGTTTGCAAATTCCTTTGGTCATACCACTGAATTCGGCTTCTGCACTGGATAAGGCAACTACATTCTACTTTTTGCTTCTCCAAGTAACCAAGTTTCCTCCCACAAATGTGAAGTAACTTGATGTAGATCTTCTATCAGTGACATTCCCTGCCCAATCTGCATCGGTATAACCACTGATATTTAAATGATCGTTTCTTGAAAACATAAGTCCTTTCCCAGGTATGACTTTAAATATTTAAGAATTTGAAGAACAACATCCATATGGTCTTCACTTGGGCAATGCATGAATTGGCTGACAACACTCACAGCATAAGCAATGTCTGGTCTAGTATGTGACAAGTAAATCAATCATCCCACTAATCTTTGATATATTTCTTTGTTCATGGGCACTTGATCAGGATACTCTCCAATATAGTGATTCTGGATGATTGGAGTATCCACATGTTTGCAATCTAGCATTCCCATTTCTGCCAATAAATCCATAACATATTTTCTTTGAGAGAGAAATATGCCTTGCTTTGTTCGAGCAACTTCAATGTCCAAGAAGTACTTGAGTCCACCGAGGTTCTTCATTTCAAACTCTTGTGTCAAGTAGTCTTGTAGCCGAAAGATTTCCTGCTTATCATTCCCAGTAATAATCATATCATCAACATAGATTATTAGAGTCGTTACCTTTCCTTCCTAGTGTTTTAAGAATAGAGTATGGTCGGAGTTACTCTGCTTAAAACCATAGTTCTTCATTGCCAAGGTGAATCGCCCTAACCATGTTCGGGGAGATTACTTCAATCCATACAACACCTTTTGTAATTTGCACACCACACTAGCCTGAGTAGATGTAGTATATCCGGGTGGAATGTCCATGTACACTTCTTCTATGAGTTCTCCATGCAAAAAGGCATTCTTCACATCAAACTGGTGAAGAGGCCAGTCACAGTTGGCTGCAATGAACAATAGTACTCTAACGATTCTAAGCTTTGCAGCAAAGGCAAAGGTTTCTTCATAGTCAATACCATAAGTCTATGTGTATCCCTTTGCCACAAGTCTTGCTTTGTAATGTTCAATAGATCCATCGGAATTGTGTTTCACAGTGAACACCCATACACATCTAACGGTTCTCTTTCCTTGAGGTAAGTTCTCCAGAGCCTTCATCTCATCTTTCATTGCTTGAACCCATTTCAAATCTTTCAATGCTTTAGTCACCTTGGTTGGAATGTGAATAGCAAATAATTGATGACAAAACCCTTGAGAGGTTCAGACAATTTCTGTGTGGACACATAGTTTGCAATTGGATACTTTGATGCTTTGCTATTTTATGGGGAGTATTCGAGTTGGTGGTTTTCCACGGTTATGCTTGGAAGGTAATTGATATCTAACAGAGTCATCAACTAAATTTGTAGATGTAGTAAGAGCACTTACCTCAGGACTATTCTCAAGAGATTGGTCAGTGGGTCCTGTGAAGTGAGGGGGTTCTTTAGCTTGTTCATCACTATCATCTACGCATCTTGTAAAAAAGTCGGACTCACTGCTTTGAAGCGACCGGTCACTGGGTTCGACTTGACCAGTCGTTTTTGGGTTGATTGAATCAACGTGATCACTGCTTCCAAGCGACCGGTCGTTGGGTTCAACTTGACCGGTCATTTTTAGGCAGATTGGATCAACTTGCTCACTGCTTTGAAGAGACCGGTCGATGGGTTCAACTTGACCGGTCGTTTTTTGGCAGATTGGATCAACTTGCTCACTGCTTCGAAGAGACCGGTCACTGGGTTTAACTCGACTGGTCGTTTTTTGGCAGATTGGATCACATGGCTCACTGCTTCCAAGCGACCGGTCATTTTGCTCCAGTCTTGAATTTCTTCATTTTTGAGATAGCTCCAAGTCTGCACTATCCCCCCTGAAGCGGTGAGTTGGACATTAGATCATGGAAGAACATCTCGGACTCCATAAAAGTGACATCCAAAGTAACATAGGTACGGCGTGTAGGGGGATGATAGCACTGATATCTTTTCTGATGAGCGGCATATCCCACAAAAACACATCGGAGCGAACACAGATCAAGTTTGCTATGTTGATTTTTATGGAGATGAATGAACACCATTGATGAGCACAAAATTAATACAAGTTTTATCCTTAAATTTATATTTGTTAGTATTTTCTTTTGTATTATGTAAATCTATTAGAGTATTTGTATTGGTTATTTCCAATCTTTGTTTTTGTATTTAATGAGTGGTTGTTTGTAGATATTAATTGTCTTTCACCAATAGCATGAGAAGGAGGAGAAATAGGGAATGTGTTGCAAAAAGAGAGAAGAACTCAAGTTGGATTTGATGACTTTGCCTTTTATAGCTCATGCTGTACAGTACATTTGCAGGCCTGAAAACCGAATTCTCCCATGCTCAAATGAATAAATATCCTTCATGAAATTTGTTCATTAAGATGTCGACTAAGACATATCCAAAAATTGGAGCAATTGGATACAAACTCAATCCACAGGCTGTCACACACCAAGACAGGTTCTAGAACTTTGCCTTTTACAGCTCATGCTGTACAGTCCATTTGCAGGCCTGAAAACCGAATTCTCCCATGCTCAAATGAACAAATATCCTTCATGAAATTTGTTCATTAAGATGTCGACTAACACATATCCAAAAATTGGAGCAATTGGATAAAAACTCAATCCACAGGCTGTCACACACCAAGACAGGTTCTAGAAGACAGCTTGCACATGCAGCTGGAATGAAAGGGACTTCATGCTTCTATAAATAGGCAGCAACTCAAGAGGGTAGGGGATCAGAAATTCAGAGGAGACACGCAGGAAAGAGAAGGAAAGAAAGAAAGGAAGAGAGAGAGAGAGAGAAAGTGAGAAAGAAAGAGAACAAGGATGGAAAGGAAAGAACCGAGAGCTAATAACTCTCTTAAAATTGTTCTTCACCTTTCTTAGTTCTCATTTAATTCATGTATTTTAGTTTCTTTGTTTTGTTTTAATTATTAATTATGTCTAGCTAAATTACTTAACTAAGGTTGGATGAAACACCATTATTAAATACAATTCTAGTTTTTGTCTTCAATTCTCAAATATTGTGGTGTTCAATGATTATAATTTTCACTTCACTTGATTAATAGATTAATCTTCTTTTCACCACTTCTATCATGTATTGTGACATATAACATGTATTTGTGGTAGTTAAGAGTTTGAATTAATTTATTAATTCATCCTTGGTTTATATTTCTAATTTACCAATTTCTTTGATATTTTGTTATTCAAATGAACTTTTTCACATAGGATGCTTAGGAAACTTTGATCCTTTGTAGTTAAATAATTTTGTTTACATATTATGCTTAGAATTTGTACTTATGAAGGGAAGGAAAATTTACTTATGATCTAAAATACAAACTTAATTGATAAATCTTGAGAAAGCAGTAGATTGATTTCTAGATTGCTACTCTATGGGAATTGAAAGATAAATAATTAGGATCTTATGGAATAATGGTGTGGATTCTAATACCTTAGTTATTTTTCTCATAAATTTAAATCTTAATTTCAGTTTATTGTCATTTCCATATTTGTTTCATGCTTTATTAAATTTTCTTTATCAACAAACAAATCACCATTTGAATCAACTAGGTTGGAAATGAAATTAACTTGGGTATAATTGGTTTTCTATCTTTACACGCAATCCCTTGGGTACGATCTCGCTCTTACACGCTTATGCTATATTCGATTCGTGCGCTTGCGAGTTTATAAATTTTAAAAGACACCGCTTTTGGTGACAACAAGTTTTTGGCGCCGTTGTCGGGGATTGCAACGGAAAACTAATCATATTTTGGTTAATTAAATTCTTCCACTAGTTATAATTTAGTTTTGTAATATATATATAAAACTTTAAAAAAAAAGAAAAAAAAAGAAATTATAAAATATAAAAAAAAAAATTTAGATTTTGTCAATTATCTTGTTTCTATTGTAATATGTATTAACCTTTTATTAAAAAAAATTTAAAAAAAAAAATGAAATTAAAAAAAATTTATATAATAAAAAAAAATATTTAGATTTTGTCAATTCTCTTGTTTTTATTGTAAGATCATTGTGTATTAATTTTTCATTTCTTTGTTTCAGTTGTATCATCAAAGCTTCTTTTGGTGCAGCTTTGGACTTGGAAGAAGTTTCATATTTTATTTTAAGTATCATAAGATTTTATTGGAGGAGTGAAATTAAAGGTGCGTCTTGGACACCTGGTAAGAAAATTCTAACTCTTCTTTTAAATTCTTGCTTGAATTTTTTTTTTGTTTTATTTTTATATTGTTTTTCTCGCATATAAGTAATTAGTAAATTTAAAACTTATAGGCCCTTCTTGAAAGACGTTAACTTGTGGTAACTCCAGTGAATAACTTCTGAACATTACAGTGTCTAGGAAAGTTCTTTAAGGAGGCACCTTCGGTGTTTAAGAAGGACTGGTTTTTAAGTGGGACCATTGTGACCCCTCCACCCTTCCCGGAAAAGACCTGGCTGTGATTTTTGGAAGCCTTTCACTAGTCATCCTTAAGTTTGCTCTTAAGAGAAGGATTTGTTTAGAGCTTTAAAATAAATTTAAAAAAAACCTATAATTTTTGCTTATTTATTTGTGTGGTTATTTTTGTATTTTCTTGTTTATTTTATGTTTGGTCGTCGTTCTCAAAATTTAGACTTAGAGCCTTTCGACCCAGAAATTGAAAGGACGCTTAGGGAAGAACGAAAACCTAGGATTGTGATAACCAACCCTCTGTTTGAAATGGCAGCAATTGAGCCAGAAAGAACTCTGTTGGAGTGCTTTGCTCCTGTCACCACTAATTCCCCATCTTGCATAGTGTTACCTAACACCAATGCAACCAGCTTTGAGTTGAGAACTCAAGTTATTCAACTCTTGCCCAATTTCCATGGTTTAGACCGAGAAGATCCTTACCTGCATGTCAAAGAATTTCTTGAAATTTGTTCAACATTTAAATTTCAGAACTTTTCTGATGAAAGTGTCCAGACTTCGTCTCTCCCCATTCTCTTTGAAAGATAAGGCCAAGTCATGGCTCAATTCCCTTCCTTCTGGTTCCATAACTTCTTGGGACCAACTTGTACAAAAATTATTGTCAAAATTTTTCCCCATGTCTAAAACCAATGGGCTTAGGAGAGAAATTTCTGAGTTTAGACAAAAGGAAAGCGAACAATTTTACGAAAGTTGGGAAAGGTTCAAAGACCTTATTCTTAAATGTCCCCACCATGGTTTTGAAAAATGGCGATTGGTTCAATCCTTCTACAATGGGCTAACTCAGACTAGTCGCAATATGATTGAATCTATGAATAGAGGAGCTTTCTTACAACTTAGGGAAGTCGCAGCTTATGAATTCCTTGAGAACTTATCCGTGAATTCTCAACAATGGGATTTTTCCAACACCCCTGATAAGCAAATTAGGGAACCTAGGAAAGGAGGGATGTATGAAGTCAGAAGCGATTCTGATCTCGAGATTAAGATAGAGAGTTTGACCCGTAAAGTTGAGGCTCTAGCATTGAGCCAAAACATAAACTCTGTCAACAAAGTCCACACTGAGATTTGCTCTTTGTGTTGTAGCCCAACGCATTAAGAACAAACTTGTCCTTCTAGTCATGGTTATGCTGAGAACAATGAACAGGCAAATGCACTCAATTATTATAGGAACCAGTTTCCTAGTCCATTTTCTGAAACATACAATCCAAATTGGAGGAATCACCCAAATTTCTCTTGGAGGTCAAATCAACCTCAAAATTCTGGAGGAAAGCCATCTCAAAATAATCAGTTTCGTCAACCTCCTGTCCCCCAGTCCCACTCACAGTTTGTTGCAACACAGCAACAACAATCATCCTCGTTGGAGGATTCAATCCAAAAGTTCATGCAATTAACTGGTCAGGCTATTAATGATGTCAAAGCTTCCACCCAACAAAATACTCAAGCCATTTCGAAGTTAGAACAACAAATAGGCCAGTTAGCAACTGTTGTGGGAGAGAGAGAGAAAGGTAAGTTTCCTAGCCAGCCTATGCCGAATCCGAAGGGTCAGTTTGTGATTAATAACCCATCAAGTTCTCCAAATTCTACTGAACATGTTCAATCCATCACCACTCTTAGATCTGGGAAACAAATTGATAATCAGGATTCAAAGCCACATTTGAGTGATAAGGATGAGTTAAAAGAATAGAAACACAAAAGTCTAAAAAGAGTCATCCTCATGCAATATCATCGACTCCATCTGATACTCCTAGGAATTTCATTCCAAAAGCTCCATTTCCTCACCGGTTAGCAAATTCAAAGAAGAGTGCACAATTTGGTGATATCCTAGAGGTGTTTAAGCAAGTTCAAATCAACATCCCATTCCTAGATGCAATCAAACAAATTCCTTCCTATGCCAAGTTCTTAAAAGATCTTTGTACATTCAAGAGGAAGACAAATGTTTCAAAGAAAGCCTTTCTAACTGAGCATATCAGTTCCATCATAGAGAATAGGATTCCTATCAAGTACAAGGACCCCGGTTGTCCTACCATTGCTTGCATGATAGGTGATCACCATATTGAAACAGCTTTGTTAGACTTAGGGGCAAGTGTGAATTTATTGCCATACTCAATGTATAAGCAATTAGGCTTAGGAGAGATCAAACCAACTCGGGTATCTCTCTTTAGCTGAGGTCTCTGAAAATCCCTAGAGGCATTGTTGAAGATGTTTTGATCAAGGTTGATAAATTCTACTTTCCTGTAGATTTCATTGTCCTTGATACACAACCTGTACCTTCAGGTCAAAAACAAATTCCAGTCATCTTAGGCCGTCCATTCCTTGCCACATGCAATGCAAATATCAATTGTAGGAATGGATTAATGAATATCTCATTTGGCAATATGACTGTTGATTTTAATATTTTCAACATAAGCAAGCAACCACCAGATGATGAAGGGATTAGTGAGATCAGTTTGATTGAGACTATGGTGGAAGATTCTTTTCATTACTCTAGCATTAAGGACCCATTAGAGGCATGCTTAGCTCACTTTGGGGCTAACTTTGACTTCGAAAAATCTTTTGATGAAGTCAATGCATTGTTAGATTCTGTTCGTATATTGAAACGCCCACTTGGAAACTTAAGGTTGAACCTCTTCCTCTTTCCACGTCACCCCCACTTCCTTCCATCATAAAGCCCCCTAAGCTGGACTTAAAGTCATTACCTGATACTCTCAAGTATGTGTTCTTAGAGTCTTCTGAAACCTTGCCTGTAATCATAGCTTCAGACCTTAATAAAGAACAGGAAGGTAAACTTCTCAAAATGCTTAAAGAACATAAGGAAGCCATAGGGTGGTCTATCGCTGACATTAAAGGTATTGCTCCTTCTATTGTCATGCATAGGATTCATCTGCGGACAATGCCAAAAATTCCCGAGAACCACAAAGGCGGTTGAATCCTTCCATGAAGGATGTTGTTAGAGATTAAATATTAAAGCTTTTAGATGTTGGGGTGATATACCCAATTTCTCGCAGGTAAGTGGGTGAGTCCTGTGCAAGTAGTGCCAAAAAAGTCTGGTATCACAACTTGTCAAAAATGAGAAAAATGAGCTCATTCCTACACGAGTCCGAACTGGATGGCGTGTATGCATCGACTATCGAAAGTTGAATTCTGTCACTAGGAAAGACCATTTTCCTCTACCTTTCATTGACCAGATGTTGGAGAGGTTAGCAGGTCATGCATATTACTGTTTCTTGGATGGTTATTCTGGTTATAACCAAATTCCTATTGCACCTGAGGATCAAGAAAAAACCACATTCACATGCCCTTTTGGAACATTTGCCTACAGACGCATGCCCTTTGGGTTGTGCAATGCACCTGCTACATTTCAGCGGTGTATGGTCTCTATATTCTCTAATATGGTAGAACGATTCTTAGAGGTTTTCATGGACGATTTTTCAGTATATGGATCATCGTTTGATGAATGTTTGCACCATCTTTCTCTGGTATTAATTCGTTGCAAAGAGAAGAATCTTGTGCTTAACTGGGAGAAATGTCATTTCATGGTGAAAAAAGGGATAGTGCTAGGACATGTAATTTCTTCTGATGGTATAGAAGTTGACAAAGCCAAGGTAGATTTGATTTCAAATCTTCCACCTCCACGAACAGTGAGAGAAATTAGATCATTCCTAGGCCATGCTGGATTTTACCGTAGGTTCATCAAAGATTTTAGCAAAATCTCTCGTCCTTTGTGTAGCTTGCTTGCCAAAGATTCTCCTTTTGTCTTCAGTGATGATTGCAACCATGCTTTTGAAAAACTCAAGGCACTTTTGACTTCTGCACCTATCATTCGTCCTCCAGATTGGAGTGTTCCTTTCGAAATCATGTGTGATGCTTCTGATTATGCGATAGGTGCTGTCTTGGGACGAATTGCCAAGCTTCCCCATGTCATTTACTACTCTAGTAGAACTCTTTCTGATGCCCAACTCAATTATTCTACCACTGAGAAAGAACTGCTAGCAGTTGTCTTTGCCTTAGACAAGTTTAGATCTTATCTTTTAGGATCTAAAGTCATTATCTACTCAGACCATGCAGCGTTGAAGTACCTTTTGTCTAAAAAGGATGCTAAACCTCGTCTTATCCGTTGGGTTCTTTTGCTTCAAGAATTTGACATTGAAATTCGAAGATAAAAAGGGTTCCGAGAATGTTGTAGCAGACCATTTGTCTAGACTAATTGTTGAGTCTAGTGAGGATTCCATTCCAATCACTGAAACATTTCCTGACGAGGCTTATGCATGTCTCATCCATTCCTTGGTTTGCTGATATCGTAAATTATCTTGTTACTAGTGAGATGCCCTATCATTGGTCAAAGCAAGATAAATCAAAGTTTTTAGCCATGGTCAAACATTTCTTTTGGGATGATCCTTATTTATTTAAGTATTGCCCCAATCAGATCATAAGGAGATGCATTCCAGAATATGATCAGACCAATATCCTATCCTTTTGTCATGACCAAGCTTGTGGTGGTCACTTTAGTGCTTACTCATATTGCAAAACTTGTCAGCGTTGTCAACAATTAGGGAGTCTCTCTAGAAGAAACATGATGCCATTAAACCCTATCCTCATTGTCGATGTATTTGATGTTTGGGGTATTGACTTTATGGGACCATTTCCTAACTCTTTCGGTAATTTGTACATTCTTGTTGGAGTTGATTATGTGTCTAAATGGATTGAGGCAGTTGCATGCAAAACAAATGATCATAAGGTTGTGGTCCGTTTCTTGAAAGAGAATATATTTTCTCGTTTTGGTTCACCTCGTGCTATTATTAGTGATGGAGGTAAACATTTTTGTAATACGCCATTTGAGCAATTAATGAAACAATATGGCATTACACATCGAGTTGCAACTCCCTATCACCCCCAAACAAGTGGTCAAGTTGAAGTGTCAAATAGGGAGATCAAGCATATTTTAGAAAAGACAGTTAATCCTAGTAGGAAAGATTGGTCTTTAAGACTCACTGATGCTTTGTGGGCTTACCGTACATCATTCAAAACTCCCATAGGAATGTCCCCGTACAGACTTGTATATGGAAAGGAATGTCATTTACCTGTTGAGCTAGAGCATCGAGCCTCCTGGGCTGTGAAGCAACTTAATTTTTCTCTAGATAAAGCAGGAATTCAAAGAAAACTCCAACTCAATGAATTAGAAGAAATTCGAAATGATGCATATGATTGTGCTAAATCATATAAAGCCCGGATGAAGGTGTTTCATGACAAACAAATTTTGCGAAAAATGTTTGAGAATGGTCAGAAAGTCCTTCTGTATAATTCTCGTTTGCATCTTTTCCCTGGTAAACTAAAATCTCGTTGGTCGGGCCCTTTCATTGTTCGTACTGTTTTACCCTCATGGAGCTATTGAGATTGAAAATCCCAGAAATGGAGACATATTCAAAGTGAATGGTCAAAGACTGAAACCATTTTTTGAGTTGAAATCCCCAGAAGTAGAGGGGATATTTATTGACAAACCCTGTTTATCACGACTGATTATTATTCTGCGTGTCTCTATAGATTTTAGTTTTCTTTTTGTGTGTTTTAATTCATTTTGGTCTTTATTTAGTTTTTGCTTGGATTTTTATTTTATTTTATTTATTTATTGTCTTTTATTCTGCAATGGATAAATACCAAAGGGATTGGCACGCATATTTTCCAGGTATTATCTTTCTATTTCATTTACCCTCTTATTTCATACATTTGCTATGCTTTTATTCTGAATTTCTTGTTTCGCTTTGCTTTTATTACTGTAATTCTTTCCTTCTTTTACTTATTTATGTATTTAATTTGTTGTTAAAGTTTGGGAAGTAGATTGCTTCATGATTGTACACACGGAAATTTAGCTCAAAATACTTATTCATTTCATAAACATGTGATTACATACACAAATGTGAAAATGCATACATAAAATTCTCAATCACATGTTTGTTTCCAGATTCTGAGCAACCTGAGGCATCATGCTAATTGCCTCTACTTGCTCTTACTTGTAGAACCTGCAAAAGTTCGACATGATCATTATTTCTCTTCTGGAGTGCTTCTACATTCTGGTTGGCCAAGTATAGCCGTTTCTGGAGTCCGCCACCAGAGCTTTCAAGGAGGCCACCTCCTCACTAAATCCTGAACACTCCCGTGTTCTCGCCAGGAAGCGCAAGCCCAGATTTGTGGCGGAAACCGCATGTTTCACGTTTAGAGTCTGGGACTCCTCCACTGCCACATTGTCCGACCGCCGTGCCATATGCAGATGCACCGCCGGTGTGAGTCTTCTCACGGTAATACCTTCCGGCACTACAGCTCTTATCGGCACGACCTTAGAGAAATTGGAGGCCGAACCATGATGGTATGAGGAGTTTGGGAAAATAGGGTTTGGAGGAGCCCTTATCTGGGCATTTGGTGGTGCAAGCGACAACTCAAGGTTAAGGTCATCAATGGGAGTAGCTGAGGATGCCATTGATTTTTATGTATGGACTATTTGATGGTTTTTCTTGAGTTTGCAGAATGAAATGCAGGGTACTCCTCCTTTCAACCGAGAAGTGGTTTAAATAGGCATATGCTCATAAGGGAGCCGACACCACTTTGCATTTCCTGAGCAATTTGCGGTTGCGTCCAGAAAACGGGAAGCATTTTTGCTTTCACTTTACTTTCTTTTCCTCCCTGTTTTCTGGTGCATTTTGTTTTGATTTCTTTTTAGTTTGTCGTCTTTGTTTTATTTCAATTGGGGAAGTGTGCTTTGTTTCTTTTTAGTTTGTCGCATTCCCTTTATTCAAGTTTGGGAAGTGTGTTTTGTTTTTCTTCTTTGTCTTTTGCAACTTTCTTTTCTTTTATTTCCGAAAATGAAAAAAAAAATACACGGAAAGGGCAAAGACAAACAGGCACACCAATAATACACTAGAATCACTTTTTCTCAGTGCTCGGTGTCTCGACCATAGGACCTTTGAGTTTAGCCCTACGGCTATCCTCTTCCGGGGCTTCAGGCACAGGTATCTTGGGGCTCATCACTCGAGCTCCCAAAGATTGCACTCTTAGCTTGAGCGTAACCACTTTTGCGGTCTGTTTTCTTGCGCTTACCCGGTCGGTCTAGGTCCTCCAGCTGCTTTCTCATGTCATTAGCGTAAACACTTACCATCTTTGAAAGATTTTTGTTCTCTTCCCGCAACGCTTCCAGCTGGTGTCGATTCACCTCTAGTATCCTTGCCCTTTCTGTTTTTAAACTTTTAATAATACTCTGGCACTCTTCAACCATACTTCGCTCTGCCGCCAATTGACCTCTTAGCACCTCCACCTCATGGGACTTCGCGATTAGGCGATGACCCACACTTGCGACTGTTGCGGTGCTTTGCACGCTTAGTGCCAGAGCATCGCTCACAACCCGGTTTTCATCCCTTGCCCCCAGCACCCGTATATCCTTGGGAGTCACTAGATTTCTAGCAACTCCAAGGGCAACATCGTTGTCCAGGCGGTCGAGTCATTCACTGTCACGTGCCCCCGTGCAGAGGCAAAGTAGGGCATCCACACTGGTGCCACTGCTTGGCCCCGAGTCTGAGTCGGTGGAGCTAGGTTGAGATCTAACGAGAATGGGTAGGAAGAGGCCATTTGAATTTTCTTTTCTTTGTTCTTTCTTGTCTCTTTTGTGTGTTTCTGAGTTTTGTGTGTTTTTCCCCAACTCTTTCTCTTCTTCTTTTATAGAGTTAGTTTCTACGTAACCCTAGCCACTGCGCTTCCTGGTTTGGCGCGGCCCTTGCGGCCTATCCCCCTCTATCGCCTCACTTGTCCCCCAACCTCTTTAATTGCATTTCCGCCTTCAGCGCTTTCAAGAAACGAAAGTCGTCACGCCTTCCTATGAAGGCAATAATTCTGGCTTGGGACCGGGAGAGAGACCTCTGCTTGTCGGCACGTCTCTCACTTTGTATCCCGTGACTCACAGGAGCCGAGACATAGGGCCCACTTTTTTTCTTCTTTTTTTCTGAGTTCTCGCTCTTTGTGCTTTCTGACTTGGTTTCTTTGTTTTATATACTTTCTTCGCTCTTGGGCTTTCGTTTGGGTTGGGCTTTCATTTTGGTTTGTGCGTTTCTTTGGGTTGGATTTCTGCGTGCGTAGGACTGTTGTTAGGGTTTACTGTTGTATTTGGTTTTGGTTTGTTCCGTTTGATTTTGTTTTGTTTTTGCAACTAAATTATAGTTTTAATTGGTTTTGTTTCGTTTGATTTTGTTTTATTTAATTTTTGATGCCTCAATTCTTCAACATTGAGGACAATGTTTGGTTTAGGTTTGGGGGTAAGGTTTAGAAGTTCTATTTTTAGGGTAGTTTTGTTTTTATTATTATAGTTTTTCAAAAAAAAAATGGTGTTATCTCTAGATTTTTATGCTTACTATCATCAAATCTGATTCAACACTCATGAATGATTTTTACGATTGGAAACATATGATTAATTTTTAAACCCATAATTTTAGTTTTTTTTTCACTTATTTCTATTTAGTGGATAATTCATGAGTTATACTTTGAACTCTCACATGCACATCAACACTTTAGTGAGAATGAAAGAAAATATCAATTATAATTAACTTTGTTGTTTTAAGTAGAGTTAGATGACATTGCTCTTGATTGACCTTGGCATAAAAAAAATAAAATAAAATAATAATAATTAAAAAAAATGTTAATTTATCCAGAGTTTTACTTAGTAACCGGGCCTCTTGCCTAAACAGCAGCGAGTGTTCGCGTCAAACGGTAAAGTTTTGAGGTAAATACATTTTGTGACTAGTTTAGTTCTGTAGCCTTTTTAACTCGAGTTAATAAGCCCTTAGGGGTGTTTCTACACCTAATGCCTTAAAACCTTTGGTTTGAGAGTTGTTGGCCTAAATCTCGCTACATGGGTTAATTAGAAAGCTTAATGGAACTAAACATTGCACAGTCACAATCAAAAAAAAAAAAAAAAAAAAAAGTATATATATGCCTTGGTTAGTTATTTGCACTGAATTTTGATAATAATTGAAATAATGAGGTTACTGTGATTGAAATTGACTTTTTGTCTCTAAAATGTGTTGGTTCACTTAAACACCAAAGGAAACAAATGAAAAATTTACTAAATAATTATAAGTGATCAAGACTTTATGTGGGGATTAATTTGAAGCGTGTTTGCTCTTTTAAAAATTGTTCATGAATTTTCAATCCAGTAGCTTTGATGATGGTTAAGCATTTGTTTAAATTTTCAATTTTGTTGTAGCATAATTTTTAATCTCTCATTTCGATGTTTGTGGGTATCATCACTGAAAGCCCTCACGAGACTATACTCGTCCACTAGGGTAACCTAGGGGTTTAAAGGCTTGTTGCATATGCTAAATGCAATCGAGATCCCTGCGAAAGTGGTTTAGTTTTCTTTTCTACTTAGTTTTTATTTTCTTTTGCTCGAGGACTAGCAAAATATAGGTTTGGGGGTATTTGATAAGCACAAAATTAATACAAGTTTTATCCTTAAATTTATATTTGTTAGTATTTTCTTTTGTATTATGTAAATCTATTAGAGTATTTGTATTGGTTATTTCCAATCTTTGTTTTTGTATTTAATGAGTGGTTGTTTGTAGATATTAATTGTCTTTCACCAATAGCATGAGAAGGAGGAGAAATAGGCAATGTGTTGCAAAAAGAGAGAAGAACTCAAGTTAGATTTGATGACTTTGCCTTTTACAGCTCATGCTGTACAGTACATTTGCAGGCCTGAAAACCGAATTCTCCCATGCTCAAATGAATAAATATCCTTCATGAAAATTGTTCATTAAGATGTCGACTAAGACATATCCAAAAATTGGAGCAATTGGATACAAACTCAATCCACAGGCTGTCACACACCAAGACAGGTTCTAGAACTTTGCCTTTTACAGCTCATGCTGTACAGTCCATTTGCAGGCCTGAAAACCGAATTCTCCCATGCTCAAATGAACAAATATCCTTCATGAAATTTGTTCATTAAGATGTCGACTAACACATATCCAAAAATTGGAGCAATTGGATAAAACCTCAATCCACAGGCTGTCACACACCAAGACAGGTTCTAGAAGACAGCTTGCACATGCAGCTGGAATGAAAGGGACTTCATGCTTCTATAAATAGGCAGCAACTCAAGAGGGTAGGGGATCAGAAATTCAGAGGAGACACGCAGGAAAGAGAAGGAAAGAAAGAAAGGAAGAGAGAGAGAGAGAGAGAAAGTGAGAAAGAAAGAGAACAAGGATGGAAAGGAAAGAACCGAGAGCTAATAACTCTCTTAAAATTGTTCTTCACCTTTCTTAGTTCTCATTTAATTCATGTATTTTAGTTTCTTTGTTTTGTTTTAATTATTAATTATGTCTAGCTAAATTACTTAACTAAGGTTGGATGAAACACCATTATTAAATACAATTCTAGTTTTTGTCTTCAATTCTCAAATATTGTGGTGTTCAATGATTATAATTTTCACTTCACTTGATTAATAGATTAATCTTCTTTTCACCACTTCTATCATGTATTGTGACATATAACATGTATTTGTGGTAGTTAAGAGTTTGAATTAATTTATTAATTCATCCTTGGTTTATATTTCTAATTTACCAATTTCTTTGATATTTTGTTATTCAAATGAACTTTTTCACATAGGATGCTTAGGAAACTTTGATCCTTTGTAGTTAAATAATTTTGTTTACATATTATGCTTAGAATTTGTACTTATGAAGGGAAGGAAAATTTACTTATGATCTAAAATACAAACTTAATTGATAAATCTTGAGAAAGCAGTAGATTGATTTCTAGATTGCTACTCTATGGGAATTGAAAGATAAATAATTAGGATCTTATGGAATAATGGTGTGGATTCTAATACCTTAGTTATTTTTCTCATAAATTTAAATCTTAATTTCAGTTTATTGTCATTTCCATATTTGTTTCATGCTTTATTAAATTTTCTTTATCAACAAACAAATCACCATTTGAATCAACTAGGTTGGAAATGAAATTAACTTGGGTATAATTGGTTTTCTATCTTTACACGCAATCCCTTGGGTACGATCTCGCTCTTACACGCTTATGCTATATTCGATTCGTGCGCTTGCGAGTTTATAAATTTTAAAAGACACCGCTTTTGGTGACAACAACCATGCAACCAAAGATTCGTGGTGGAAGCATCTGAACGGAGGCAAGGGCCCATAGTAGGCGCGTGCCTCGGATGGAGTTGGAATCCCAAAACCCGGGAAGGCATACGGTTGAGGAGATAGACCACTGTGACTATGCATCATCCCAATGGTGGTGAGAGATATGGTTTCAAGAAGATGTCAATTTTTTTCGTTTCACAACACCGTTCTGTTGTGGAGTCTGAGGACAAGTTGTCTCATGGATAATGTCATGCATCTAGAAGTACGTCTGAAAGTCATGGTTGACATATTCACCCATTTGTCAGAGCGAAGGATTTGAATCTTGGTAGAAAACTGAGTTTCAATCTGCTTGTGGAAAGACTGGAATATAGGAAACACATGAGTTTTATTCTTCATCATGAAGAGCCAGGTCATGCGAGTACAATCATCCACAAACGTGACAAACCACCGGAAGCCAGAGGTAGTAGAAATAGGCAAATGACCCCAAACATCAAAATGGATCAAAGCAAAAGGAGTAACACTTGTATTCGTACTTAAGGGATAAGAGACTCGGTGGCTCTTGGCTAAGATACAAGTATCACATTGGAAATCAGAAAACAAATCCGAAAACAAATGTCGCATATAGCCAAAAGATGGATGCCCCAAACGTCTATGCCATAACCAAAGTTGTTGGTGCTTTTCAGTAGAACATTGTTTCACACTGTGTGCTCTTCCCATACTGAAGTCATCCACATAGTACAACCCCCCTCTCTTAGTACCACAACCAATGATCTATTCGGTGAGAATATCCTAGAAAAAACAAAAATCAGGATACATGAGTACACAACAATTTAGTTGTTCAGTAGCTTGGCCAGCATACATCAATTTGCTGGACAATGATGGGACAAGTAAAGTATTTGAGAGAGAGAAATGGAGAAAGGGCAACGGTGCCAGATCCCAGTTACATGGGAAGTGACACCATTCACGTTGGCAATACTTGTTCGTTGTGGGCGTGGTTGTGCTCAGAAGTCGGTTAGATCAAACGTCATATAGTCAGTGGCTCCCAAATCAATAATCCAACCAAGTGGAGTCACTTGTATAAGATGTATGAAACACATAATAGCAGTTACCTGAATCACTGAGAGTTGGGAGCTATCTTCGAATTCTAGGGTAAATCCTACATGAGGAACTAAAGTTAACGGGGATCTATAGTGACAAGAGCAGCACGTCGGATCATACAACAAGTTTACGAGCCTTGAGACCCTCTCACCAGTCTGGATAACCATGCAATTTAAAACAAGTTTCTCGAGGATATGTTCAGGTTCCCACAGAGAGTACAACCACTTCCGTTTGTGGGAGCCTTCGGTCGAGGCGGTTGAGTAGTCTTGCTAGCATATGAGCCTACAACTATGGAAAATGATTGCATCTAAAGTGGTGCAGGAGCTGGGGAATTAGATGTTAGACCTGGGGGAGCGGGTTAGTGTGTTCATTTTGTTGCCAAACCTACTCCAGTTGATGATGGGGTCCCTATCATCACAGCTTGTCGAATATCCTCTTGTCGAACATGTGCATAAGCCTGCTCCACTTTGGGAAACGGATTCATCTGGAGCACATCACTTCGGGCCTTGTTAAGTCGATCATCCAAGCCATCCAAAAAGATGTAAACTCGATCTTCCTAGATGATATCATTGTATTTCTTGATATTAGATTCATACTTCATTATATTTGGACGACGAAAATTGATTTATCGCCATAAGCCTTGGAGATCATTGTAGTAAGTTTCAATTGAACCTCCAGCTTGCCACATATGGGAGACTCACCTTTTAAGATCATACACCTGAGAGGTTTCAGTGCCATTAAAGTAGGTTCGTGAAAGTCGCATGCCATACTGCTTTTTCCGTTGGAAATCGAATGAAGTTGCCGATCAATTTCAAATCCAAAGAATTGATTAGCCATCCTTTCACAATCGCATTCTTTGTTCGCCATCGGTTGAATGTTGAGTCTTCCCGAGAAGGTGATAGGGCCAGTGAGATATCCCAGCTTATCTTTGCTAGCAACTTACATGTCAACAACTTGAGACCATAAGGCATAGTTGGAGCCATCCAACTTAATGCCAATTTGTGCAGCGAAAGTTTCATAAGTCATAGTCGGGGTCGGGGTCGAAGTCAAGGTCGGTATTTGTGTCTTCAAGAACTCAACCATTTGAGCAGCAAATTCGGTGTAGGTAGGTTGAGAAGGAGTAGCAAGATCGGTGGTGCTACTTCAGGAGGAATAAAATCGTCTTCCCCCATGACAGCAACAAGGGTTCAAGGCTAGAGTCAGCAAGATTGCTGCTCTAATACCATGTTAAAATCTGGAAATTATGGAGAGAACAACTTAATGATTTTCTGGTTTCTTCAACTTGATTTACTTTGTATTACTAACATCATATTTATACAAATAGAGATGGAGAGAATACATTAAGGATTAATTACACTTTAGTACCCTGTGGTTACACCCTTAAGACATGTTAGTCCCTACCTTTTCAATATTTACAATAACATACCCCAAACTTTTAAATTTGTTACAATGTGGTTCCGCCGTTAGGGTTTCCGTAGATCTCTCCTTTAGTTGCCTACGTGGCACTGTGGGTCCCATAATTTTCAATTTTTTTAAATTTTAAATTGATTAAAATATGAATAAAATATTTATTAAAAACCAATTTTTTAAAATTATAAATAAATATATATCTCTCTCTTCTTCATGCATTCCCCCATGACCACCACCCTTCAACCCCCACAAACCCAGAACCCTTCTCCCCGCCCCTCCCCACCCCCAGATGATTTTCTTATTCCCCCCACCCTATGCGATTTCTTCTCCCTCCACCCCCTGCGATTAGGCTATTGCCGATGGAAAGGGTTTTGTTTCTAAACTGGATGGCGAGGCATAGTGTTGAAGAATGCGTGGAGAAGTAATGGAGGAGGAGGCTGAGAGTTTTCATTCTTCTCTACGAAAAAACCCCTAATCCTTCTAAGTAATGAGACGTGATCCTACAAGGATTTAGTTTCCTATTTTATTTGTATTTATTTCATAGATTTGCTGTATATACTCCTTGTCTCTCAAGGACTTGATTCTTGCCTAGAATAGGAAATCCTTTGTGTAGACACCAAGCAAAGCATTGTATATAATTATCACACGATTGTTCAATGAAAATCATCGAGAATATTCAAAACCTTTCACTCAGGCCTTCGTCGTCAGCTATCGCAGAATAAATTTCAAGGCTTTCAAAGCTTGCTTTATGTTATGGGGATGGAGGTCGAGGTCTAGGTTTGAATCCTTAGGCCGATGCGAAATTGTGGAGAGTGGATTTGATGAAGGATAAGCTCTGCGTGAAGCGGAAGACTCTCCAGGCTGTGCTCGAGTAGTGCCAGGAGAGCCCTCAGTCGCTCGACACCACTGGGGGGGTCCTGTCGGCGGCGATGGAGATGATGACGGTGAGGATGAAAACAATGATGACGATAACAATTATCGTGGTGTGGTCGATGACGATGAGCCCAGGAAGACCGAAGATCGACGAGTTCGCACAGCTACGTGAAAGGACGAGGTATGAATTGGGGTTCCATGTGGGGTTTGAGCTTCATTTTAGGGTCTGATTTTGATTGAATTTTAGTGTTTTGGGGATTTTTGGACTTTGTGATTGAATCCTGGAAAATTTTAAATTTTGGTTAAATGTTGAAGCAAAGAGCAATTGAGTTGTTATTGGTTTAATCAATGATTAATGGTGAATTGCGCACTTGATTAGTATGATTAATGGCAATTATTTGGTTTTTTGGGTTTTTAATATTTTATTCATATTTTAATCAATTTAAAATTAGCAAAAATTAAAAAATGTGGGATCCATAGCGCCACGCATGCAACTAATGGAGAGATCTGGACGAAATCCTAATGGCAGAACAACATTGTAACAAATTTAAAAGTCCGGAGTATGTTATTGTAAAAATTGAAAAAGTAGGGCTTAACATGTCTTAAGAGTGTAACCACAGAGTACTAAATTGTAATTAACCCATACATTAATTACAATAGTCAGCTGGTTGCTACATTAATTACCAGCTGCAAGCTCAAGGCTAACTAGCTGCAACTCAAGGCTAGCTGCAAACTCAAGACAATTGTCCAGCTGCAGGCTCAAGGCTCATTAATGCCTTCACAACATAAGTCAACACTATAGAGTGGTAGAATTTTGACAATCCAATCCTTTTAGCTTTGAGAGACTTCATATCAGAGTTATGTTGGTTTTATAATCCGCTTTGGGAGGCTGGGTGGAGTTACTGGTTATTTGTTTAAGTTTTGAAATGGGCTCAGCGATCTCATATTGTTGAAAAAGTAGGTGAAGAAGTAGTTACTCATTATTAGCTCTTTTTAGTTTCTTAGAAAGATAGGAAATAAACATATATGTCGAATGCTGTGGAAACGAATTCCACGGATTATTCTAAGTTCTAAATCATGGTTAGGCCTGACATGAATTAAACAGAAACTAGAGTTACCCTATTTGTTTTGAGAATTTTGAATCCAATTGAACCAGGGCTTTGTCTCTCCATGTACCAGTGCCATGCTGCTATGTCTTGGATTTACAGATGCCAGCGAAGATGTATTATTGCATCAGTCGTATCGTTTTGCTTGAAATAAGTTAGTCTTGCCTGAATTATTGGAGGGAATATTCTTCGTGATTGTGTTTTGTCTCAGTCTAGTCTTGGGGTCTTTGACAAAGATGGCGTGCCTCGTACAGATTCCAGAAATGGACATCACTTATTTTAACTAGTGTGAGATAACTACTGTCTTGAGACTAGCTAGGCCCCTATGTATAGCTTTCTACATGCTAATTAAGATGTAAAATAAACCTATTGCTTGCATAATCAGCTAAGCATACCTTGTGGACAGACAAGTAATATTGACAGAACCTTCAACAGAAAGTTGATCATTCTGACCATTGGCTTGTCGGCTCTCTAGACGCGTTCCTTCTACAAGTATTGCATACATTTGGTTTGGTCATTGGACCAGTACATTCTTAATACACCAATATACTGCTTAAATACTAAAGTTTGATAGGTTTTTGAGCCATTAATTTTTATTGAAGGTGATTTCCCTTGAAATTTAGAGCTTGCCACTTTGTTTATCAATGCATTTGAGCTGAATTCACTACAGTAGTTAGACAGAAACCCTTCTCCCCCTAAAGAAGAGAAAAGAAAGAAGACAGTAATTAACCTTGTGCATTTCGCTCTAGCTCTTTAAGAACTCAGGTGCAAGAAAAGCATGTAAGTCGTTAGTTGTGTACTAGTTTCCTTCTTTAACCATGGACTTGGGTTGGGTGTTACAGAAATTGACTGGTGACATATTGCTCACGTCATTTTCAGTAAGCGACTCTGTGATTGACATAATATTGCATTGCACCAATTAGTTTTGAAATATATTCTTTGGTGGGATTTTGACAGGCTCCTTTTGTTTCACTTTTTCTTGATTCCTGAGGCCATATTCTTCTCATCTTCTATCCATGCTTTTTATATTGTGAGATCTCCACCAATGGGTCCTTTGTGGAATAATAATTGATGAGGCACCTTTTTATTTATTTATTATTTATTTATTATTTATATAAATGACTTTTTGATTCACTGGACCTTCTCCTACTGACCTAAAAAATAGCAGGGGCCATTTGGCATCATCCTAGAATCTCCTTTACCTGTTATGGAATATATTAAAGCAAGAAAGGAGCTTCAAGTACAGCAGCTGGTTAAAGAGAAAGGTACTTCAATAACTCTTCTTCTTTTCTTGTTTTTCAAACATTCGGGCCACATACCATAGGAACTTGTCAATAATTTTATTCCTTGCTTTGAATATGAGCTTGCCACCAAGGATATTAGTTCAGGAAAGAAGAAGCAAATGAAATGCTTGCTCAGGAAGAACCCTCCACTTCCACGAAACTAGATGACCAATCACTTGTAGGTTCCTGCCATTACAATCTTACAGTTACCCATTTTAGATGAAGGAATTATGATGGTAACTACCTGATTAGTATAGTAATTACTGTAGTTTAAATTAATACGCGGCGAGTCAACTGATAGGGATTTTCGGATTGTAAGGATCCAGTGCTTGAACATAAATTAGTATCTTAAACTTTTAATAGCAAGCTAAGATATATAAATTAGTATCTTAAACTTGATCAGCTTTGAATCCTGGGACATTGTTTATCAATGCAGCAGACCAACTGAATGTGCAACACTGGGATGGCAAGCCTTTGAAGATCAATGATTGGATTTTGATTCCAGTGATCAAACTCTTGACCACAACCCAAGAAATCTGAAGATCAATCTGATGCAATTGACTTTTACGATTTGTTGTTGGCCATTGTGGCCTCCTTTTCTTTTCTTCTTTTCTTTTTGGGGGTGAAAATTTCTTTTATTCAGTTCAGTTTGGATATGGATTACAGAATTAAAGCTAACAATCCCTTTGGAATATATTTCTTTATGGGACTTTTATGCAGAGTGACCCCTGTTGATTGCCCTTTATGTCATTTCATTTTGTGTTGGCAAGCATGAGAGAGAGAAAGAGTGAGAGAGAGGGTTAACTTATCATCACAATTCACAAAAGAGGTTAGCTAATAATATTGCTTATGTTTATTAATTCAATCCAAGTGTTAATGTCAGGTTTTTCTTTGAGCAAGATCAATGGACAGAATTATATATCAGAAAAAAGGAAAACAGGAAAAGTGTGATGAGTTTTTAGGTCCATGAAGCAATTATACTTGATTCCTTGCCTGTGAAACATCCAAGGCAGGAACCATTGATTGATGTAACCTCTAGTGGCATTTAGTGCTGTATATTAACCCTAGCAATATAGGTTGTATGACCAGCTTCTTATGAAACTCAGCCACCAAGATTCTCCTGTATTTATTTGGATCCAAATTTTAATCTTTATTTCATACAAGACTCGTTTTAATTTAATTTCTGGATGGAATAGAAAACTGAAAAATAATGTAATGTTCACATAGAAATTTAAAGTATATATCTTTATTTCACTAAAAATTGATGATTTGATTCACTTTTTCTGGAATACTTCTTTACAAGAAAAATACGTTATGGTTTGGGGTCCCAAAATCTAACCATAGATTCCTTGATTCCTCCATCCTTACAAAGAACAAAAGGAATCTGCCAATCACACCACATCCTCCTCAGAAAAGAAACTTATAAATAAATAAAAGGGAGATAAATTTAAAAGGAAAGAAAGACCCATTTCCCTTTCAGTCACCAAAAGAAATATCCATTATGACGTTCCCATCAACTAAATTATTTCTTTATTCATATTTTTCTGCATTGCTCCTCACACTAATAGGAAAGTTGCACCCATTATTCATCATGGTGGGGTTTCTTATTCATCAGGGAATCAAGCAGAGAGAGAGAGGAGAGGTGGGAAAACAGCAAGATAAAACAAACCATACACTTTTCCTCTTTTCTCTCCTTTTAAGACTCAAATTGAACTGTGTTGCTTTCTCTGTTTTTGCTGCATCAGAGATTCTCTCCACCTCTTTCAAGTCAAAGAAGTGAGAAAATAAAATTAAAAAAAAGAAAAGAAAAGTTGGTATGAAATGAGAGATGGAAGGAAAGGAGGAACTACAGCTCATGGCATATATTCCCCCAACATAACCCCACTTATGTTTCCAGATATGGAGTGAGAACACAGGACAGGCCAACTACTCCAAATTATAAAGAGAGCTCTATAGCTGCCACAGATTGGATCAAAGCTTTTAAGGCTCCTACCAACATTTATGTTGCCTTCTTCTATCTCTCTCTCATCCACAATACAAAAATGGGTCTGCTGCAGAATATGCAAAATCAGAATATGAATTTGGTTTTGTCCACTGATGCAAAGCCCAGGCTAAAATGGACTCCAGAACTTCATCAAAGATTTGTTGAAGCAGTCAATCAGCTTGGAGGGGCAGACAGTTGAGTATATAAGCTTGATTGATATTCTTCTTCAAATCCATTTTTAGTTTCTTTCTATTTCTGTACAAAGTTCTAATGTCTTTGTTTCACGTATGGGCAGAGGCCACACCAAAGAGTTTGATGAGGGTGATGGGAATTCATGGACTCACTTTGTACCACCTAAAGAGCCACTTACAGGCATTTTTCTCCCTTTTCTTGGTTGATCACATCCAGTCTTTTTTCAGACCATTATGGAAAAGCATAACTGTAAAACTGTTTTGTTTTCTTGTGCAGAAATACAGGCTAGGGAAAAGCCAACAGTCAGAAAACTGCACTGACATTAAGCAAGAAGGTGACTCCAGTGCTTCATTAGATTATAAAAACTATAAAGGATCATCATCTTTACTCTTTTTTTTCTTCTTAGTCTTCTTGAAATCTCAATATTGATTGTCCTCCCTGATGCAGATTACAAAGAGATTCAGAGCAGTGATGATCATTTCGACACGGATATCAGTGATGAAACTCACTGTCAGATTAATGAGTAATATAGTTAGAAAATAGATCCCATCTCTTTGATGAATTTAGATGGAAATGACAACACAAAGAACTCCTATTGATTAAGTGTTGTTATGTTTGTCAGAAGCTTGCAGATAGCTGAGTCTCTCCAATTGCAAATGGAAGTGCAGAGGAAACTTCATGAACAAATTGAGGTAAAACCGATAAACCAACATAAACCCATCCTCAATTCATAAACATATTTAAAAACTACCAATGCATACCAACAAACCCAGAGTTCTGTGTTCAGGTGCAGAGACATCTTCAGCTAAGAATTGAAGCTCAAGGGAAGTATTTACAAACTGTACTAAAGAAAGCACAAGAAACTCTTCTGGGTATAGTTCGTCTTCCGTGGGAGTAGAACTTGCAAAGGCTGAACTCACTCAGTTAGTCTCAATGGTTAACAATGGATGTACCAGTTCTTCATTCTCAGAATTAACTGAAACAGGAACTGCAAGCCTAAAATACATAGAGAGGAAACAAATGAGAGGCTCCATGGAAAGTTCCTTGACATCTTCTGAAAGTTCAGGAAGGAAGGAAGAGAAGCAACCAATACATAAGCATGGTGGTGATCCTGAAAAGTCCAATACAACCTGTGTGGAGCTACCATTGATGGACATCCACCCAGAAAATAAACCATGGAATAATGTTACAAACAATCATGTTATTGGGAGGAAGAGAAGCAGCAGTCCCATTTCTGATGGTATCTGTGTTGAGCAACCAATTTCTAAAAGAACACCAACACAAAGGGACAAAAGTGGCCAGCATCTGAGAAAGTCTGGATTATCGGCCACAATTGATCTGAACAGCAAATATCAGAATGACATTGATTCTGGTCCAAAAGTAATAGACTTGAATTGCAAGGGAATTTAAGACCTCAAGTTTGAAACCATCTGGGTTTAGTTATATGTAGTCTATGGAGCAAACTTAATTCCCATTAAGTGCTAATCTTTTGTTTATATACTATGTACATTGTTATATGTATGGACCTCCAAGGACTTTTGAAAGTATATTCATATCAAAAGAAGGTATAATATATTGTGTGGATGCATCTCTCTCTCTCTCTCTCTCTCTCTCTCTCTCTCTCTCATGTGCGTACATGAACGCGTGTTGAATGCTAACCCGGAAACTGCTCACTGCTCCTGTCTGATCATGAAGTTCCTAAATTAAACTTAACAAACTCGCTTTTTGGGTCATAAGACACTTTAGAACGTATAGAATGTTTTGTAGATATATGATACCTACTTTATAGCTGCATGTCGCATGACTTGATATAATCATGTCAATCAATAACATCAGAGCGTTCTTGAAATGTATTTTCTATGTTTGTCAAGGGCAGCCAGGGCATTGTTTAGATACAATTTTCCACTACACATTCTAAAGGAAAAACCAGTGAAGGGTGAGAGAAATCATGATAGAAACAAAATCATTAGACGCCCAACAATAAAAAAGGATGGATTACTAAGTAAGCCATGCGCATGTTATCTAATGAATGCAGAGGAAATCAATCAATTATAATAATATGCTACTAGCACCAACAAACTCTATAATTGTCTGTCCCCCTCCCCCTTCGGAAATAAACTATTCCTGCCTCTCTCCTTAATCCACAGTTATATGGAAGCACCAGGCCTGGAGCTCCCACTACAACAAACTATTCTTGGTAATGGGCTTTTCATTTTATCTGCTCCTCCTATTTGTTGACTTGGCTTTATGTTCCTCATGGCTTCAAGGTATGCTACTACCATTACCCTGTTTATTTTTGGCAAATATCTCATTTAGAAGTTCTGCATTGATATCCTGCTTTGCTAATTGTGATTGTAGGACGAACCCTTCCCCATATGACTTCAGATGTCAATGAAGTCTCAGGCAAGTCCTTCGATTACATTGTAGTTGGAGGAGGCACCGCTGGCTGTCCTCTAGCTGCAACCCTCTCTGAGAAATTCTCAGTGCTCTTGGTGGAACGAGGTAGCTCACCATATGGAAATCCCTTGGTGTTGGAAACAAAGAACTATGGGCTCTCATTGCTTCAAACTGATAAATATACATCAGTTGCACAGAGCTTTATCTCCAATGACGGTGTTCCCAATCTCAGAGGAAGAGTTCTAGGAGGATCATCTGCTATAAATGGTGGGTTTTATAGTAGAGCAAGTGAGGATTTTGTCCAAAAAGTTGGGTGGGATAAGGAGGTGGTAATGGGTGCTTATCAATGGGTGGAATCGAGAATTGTCTTTAAACCTGAATTGACCCCATGGCAGTATGTTGCTGAGTTTAGCTTTCTTGAAGCAGGAATTTTCCCATATAATGGTTTTAGTTTGGAGCATATTGAGGGAACAAAGGTTGGTGGGAGTGTATTTGATGGATGGGGAAGAAGACACACCTCAGCTGATCTTCTAGAGGCAGGGAATCCAAACAACATCACAGTTCTTTTAAATGCAACTGTGAAGAATGTCATCTTTCGAGAAAAAAGGTAAAGCATGAAACTGGTGCTAGTTCTTTATTGATAAAAAGCCTTTATATGGTTGACTTCCTAATGGTTTTGCAGGTAACAGAAATGAGACAACAGCTAGAGGCATAAGATTCATCAAGAGCGGATGGCAATTGGAGCCAAACTTACGATGCTTACCTCAACCAGCCAGAGAGCTCATGTTCATGGGGTGATGTGATACTAGCAGCTGGGGCCTTAGGCAGCCCTAGATTTTATTGTTAAGTGGCATTGGCCCTCAGAAACATCTAAAGAAGTTCAATATCCAACTAGCAGCCGACTTAAAAGAGGTTGGAAAAGGAATGAAAGACAATCCTGGCATTGCACTCTTAGCTGACTCTAAGCCCAAAAATTTCCCACCAGAACCTCCAAAAGTTGTCGGCATAGCAGATCACTTCAAAATCATAATTGAGACAGGAATTTTACCCATTAGCCTCAATGCAACAGTAATGCCAATTGCTGCCAAACTTGCGTTTCCAGAATCAGAAGGAAAGTTAGAACTGAACAGCACAGACCCCAGAGAAAACCCATCAGTGACTTTTAGCTATCTATCAAAGGAAAAGGATTGGGCAAGATGTGTAAAGCTGGGCCAGTTGCTTGAGCGAGTTGTAAGGTCTGAATCAATTGCTTTCTTCCTGGGGTTGGAACGCAAAAATGAGCTGATGTCTACTGAAGATGAGCTAAGAAAATTGTGCAAGAAGAATGTGAGGACCTTCTACCACTATCATGGTGGTTGCTCTGTGGGGTCAGTGGTTGACAAAGATTACAGGGTATATGGTGTTAAGGGGTTGAGAGTAGTTGATGGGTCGACCTTCCTGGAATCACCAGGCACAAATCCAATGGCCACTCTGTTGATGCTTGGAAGGTACCAAGGGATCAAAATTCTTGAAGATAGAAATTAATTATGCTTAAAACCCATCATATCCCAGAATTTCATCAACTTGTATTAGCCAATTACCTAGTACATATTTGAGAAAAGTTCCATTTTCTCCTATTGAAATTCACTCAAACATCAGAAAAAATAATCCTTTTTGAAAATGAAGAATTGTGTGAACACTTGAGATCAACTCCAAATTCGAAATTCTGCAAAGCATTTAGATCTGTGCATCACCAACTCACTTTGATATTCCTCCTTACCATCATATCATGATAAAAGTTGAAAAAGGAGGCAAAAGAAATTTGAAATACTATTTCACCGGATGAAACTTAAAGCTCCGAGCCTGTACAAATCACTTCCTAGTTCCTTCCTACAAATTTCTAAGAACAGAAGAAATCTTAAATTTTTGTTTTCTAACTCTGCATATCATCATGATCAGCTGCTGGGCTTGAAGAAGAATCACTGGCATTAAAATCACCTGAAGGTGTTTGCTCAGAATCCTCACTTGCTCTCGTGCTATCTTGGACATAAAAGCTAACCCTAATCTCTCCTCGACCCTCCTCTCTCTTGTCCGCGCCATCGCTCTTCTTCCCCGGCTCTTCCTCATCAACAGGCATGTTATACCGACAAACCGGGAAAGACCCATGAATCTTCAACCACTTCTCTATACAACCACCGTGAAACCTATGCTTGCAAGGAATCTCTTTGGCCACACCATCAATCTCAAAACTGCTCCAAGCAGATCACACACTCGGACCCACCATCACCTTCAACAATCTTTCACAGGGCATGGCATAATGGAGGCTCGAGGCCGGTGGCTGGCCATCCTTCATACCCAACTCTTGCAAAGAATCGCCTTCGACCACCATCATGGTCTGAGCAGAAGGGTTGATGAAGATGAGTCTTCACGCGGGGTCGGCCTTCGGGGTTTTCTTCATCTGGGTTTCGGGTCAGTTCTGGGGTGGCGCTTGCCAGGCCCAAGATGAAGGGCACGAACAGAGACAGGTCTCTCTCCCTCACAATCCTTTCAAAAAACGAAGAAATCGCAGAGGCCTCTGCTTCAGAAGCCATGGTACTTTCTCCTAATTTGTGATCGATAACAAAGAAAGAGAGAATTTTGAGGAGAGAATCAGAGAGGATTTGGAGAAGCTAAAGAATCACAAAGAATAAAGAATAGAGAATGGGGTTTGGGCTTTAGATGGTCAGGTTTTAAGAGGGGAAGAACTGAGGAAGAAGGTTGTAGAAAGATCTGGAACTTCTGGACAAAAGAAATATCTGCAATTTTATTGTGATTAGAAACAGCGGGATTCCTAATAACACGTGGATAAGTATTTTATCAGTATCTTACAGTGACGTGGAATTAGAGCCAACGAAGCACGTCACATTTGGAGTAAAAAAACATTTTTTTTGAAACAAAAAAATA